>JAJOZX010000055.1:270000-602500 GCA_023014485.1 Bathynomus jamesi | reverse complement strand
CTAATCCTACCTCAATTTTAACTAAGTATTACTCTACCACAAATAATGTTCAACCTATTACTACACACACAACTACCTCATTTAACACTGTCAAACCAACACCTACGTACGCAAGTAAAGTTAAAGAATCGCAACCTACTTATTCAACCACAGCTAATTTAATACCCCCAACTAATTCTCCAAATACAACACAAACTCCTTCCCACAGCAATACTAACCTTCTTCCACAAAAATTTAATGATTCACAAACTACTGCACCACCTGGTCCAACATTCACCTTGCATGATCCACTTTCAGGCTATGCATTCCTTATTGACACTGGAGCTCAATACAGTGTTATTCCTGCAACAGCCGCAGACCGTGCAAACGGACCTTCTCTTTTCATTTTACGTGCAGCTAATTCTTCATCTATTCACACTTATGGACATCGTTCTATTTCAGTTTCTCTTGGACTTAGACGTGTTTTCCGCTGGATATTTCTTGTCGCGGATGTATATACCCCAATGTTAGGCTCTGATTTTCTTTCTGCTAATGATTTATTAGTTGATGTTCGTAGAGCACAATTAATTGATAATGTCACACATCTTTCAGTAATTGGTTCTCCTACCGTGCACCCTCTTCATTATTGGCAAGTTCTCTGCCACAGTGCTCACCTGCTATAGAGCAGCTCCTAAATGAATTTTCTTCCCTTACTCAACCCTGTTCTAAGGATACCCCTATTAAACACTCTGTTGTCCACCGTATTGATACGGTAGGCTCACCTGTTTTCACCTAGTATATGTACCGCCGAAGCTGGTACATATACTAAAATGTGGAACGCTTCACGATTTTGCGTGTCATCCTTGCGCAGGGGCCATGCTAATCTTCTCTGTATCGTTCCAATTTTAGTATATGTACCAGCTTCGGCGGTACATATACTAAAATTGGAACGATACAGAGAAGATTAGCATGGCCCCTGCGCAAGGATGACACGCAAAATCGTGAAGCGTTCCACATTTTAGTATATGTACCAGCTTCGGCGGTACATATACTGTGAAATTCATCCCATATATTATATATATATATATATATATATATATATATATATATATATATATATATATATATATATATATATATATGCAGGGTTTCCAGAAATTATCCTTACAAATTCACTTCAATTTCAATTGAATTTGTAGCGATAATTTTTTAATATACTATATATATATCGTAAAATTCCGTGTATAAGTCGATGTTTAAAGCCTTAAAAAATATCTTTAAATTTTAGGGTCGACTTATACAACAAGTATGAAATCAGAACCTTAATCCAAGAGAGGTAAACTGGTGCACATGATCAAGGATGAGCTCAAATACAGATATTGAATTACACTTTATTTATTAAAAATACAGTTAAAAGGTTAAAAGACAATAAAAAACTTTAAAAATTTAGTTAGGATTAGGATCAAGGTCGCCATATGTATCTGAATCTGAATTGGAATCGCTTAAATTGTTTACTGCATCTTCTTCGTTATCACTATCTCTCCACAACAAATCATCTTCCATCCCATCCATTTGATTACTAATCCCACATTTTTTGAATGATTTTTGAACAATTTCAATTCCAATGGCTTCCCAAGAATTTATCACAAATCTGCATAAAGCATCTAGCGATGGGGCACGCATATTACCACCTTTTGTGAAAGACTTTTCGCCCTCAGCCATCCAGTTATTCCATTGCATACGTATTTTGTCCTTAAATGGCTTATTGATGCATACATCAAGAGGTTGAAGCACAGACGTTAGACCTCCAGGAATAACAACAGATTCAGTTTTATTGCTCTGTAAATGTTTTTTAACACTATCTGTTAAATGGCTTCGAAATGCATCTCATACTAACATTGATTTTTCACGCAATCCGCCTGGGCGCCGATTCCATACATTTTCAATCCATAAATGAATTCCATTTTCATCCATCCATCCTTTTTCATGAACGTGAACAAACACGCCTGCTGGAAACTTCAATGGTGGCATTGTCTTTCTTTTAAAAATCACCATTGGTTTCAACTTTGTGCCATCAGCAAGGCAACTTAATACCACAGTAAATTTTGTTTTCTCATGTCCTGTACTTTTTATTAAAACTGTCTTGGAACCTTTAGAGTGTACTGTTCTATTTGATAGCATATCAAAAAAGCATGGAGTCTCATCCATGTTACCAGTCTGACTTAGCTGGAAATTTTGCTGTTTTCTCAGTCCAATAATAAACCTGTGGAAATTTACAATTTTCTTCTCTAGGTCACTAGGTAAATTTGTGCAATCTTAGTTTTCTGCCGTAATACTAAATTCTTCCTATTCATAAAACGATCACACCAACTCACTGTTGCCCCAAAGTCTTCACTTGCATCTGGGTGTGATCGGGCCCACTTAAGTGCCTGCATACATATGCTAGGTCGCGTTACAGCTAACCCAATTTCACGATTTTCAGTTATCCAATCTGCTAAGTAATCCTCTAATGCAGGCCATTGACAAGCTTTGCCTCGTAACGCACATTTAGACTTTGGCATTTCACTTAAAACACATTGATTCTTTTTCCAGTCTCGCACTAACTTTTCATTAATTCCAAATTTTCTTGCTGCAGCACTGTTATTTCTCTCACATGCATAAGCAATTACTTTCAGTTTAAAGCCAGCATCATACTTCATTCGCTTTGACGGAGGCTCCATAGCGGTAAAATTATGGGTAAACTAATGCGGTAAGGCGGTGGCGGTAAACTGATGCAGCAGCAGCGGTAAACTAAACTTGTAAACTTGGTTGGTTGGTTGGTTAGTGGAGGAGTGGGGGATCGACTTATACAAAGGATATATCTTGAAACACGAATTTCTTAACCAAAATCTTGGGTCGACTTATACACCACGTCGACTTGTACACCGAATTTTACGGTATGTATATATAAATAATAATATTATTTATTATTATTATTATTATTATTATTATTATTTATTATTATTATTTATAATAATAAATAAATAATAATAATAATATTATTATTTAATTTATTTATTATTATTATTATTTTATTTATTATTTTTTATTATTTAATTTAATTTATTTAATTTATTTTATTTATATATATATATATATATATATATATATATATATATACATTTTAACTGCAAACAACACAGTATAATTAATGTAAAGAACGACGCTTGTGTAGAAGAACGTTCCGCACAAGATGAGGAGGGAGAACGAACGAATGAAAAATGAGGTAACCACCCGGGAATCGAACCCGGGATCTTCCGATTGCCGGTCAGATATGCTATCCACTACACCAGATTTTCCCAAAGTGGTCTGTACAGACCCCCAGGGGTCTGTAGGAAGCTTCCAGGGGGGTCTCTAAGCTTTTGGAAAAATAGTAACATTAACTATACTAACTATATTAACTATATTAATTATATTAACTATAACTATATTAACTATATTAATATTTAGGGGTAAAAGTTTGGGAACCCCTGCACTACACCATGGGCCTCGATTAATCAGAAGTCGTAATTCTCCTACATACGAGCAGAAACCACTGCCCTGAGGGGGTTCGATTCCCGGGTGGTTACCTCATTTTTCATTCGTTCGTTCTCCCTCCTCATCTTGTGCGGAACGTTCTTCTACACAAGCGTCGTTCTTTACATTAATTATACTGTGTGTTGTTTGCAGTTAAAATGTGTATATATATATATATGTACGGCATGCGAAGGTGCCCCCTCAGGGCATTGGTTTCTGCTCGTATGTAGGAGAATTACGACTTCTGATTAATCGAGGCCCATGGTGTAGTGGATAGCATATCTGACCGGCAATCGGAAGATCCCGGGTTCGATTCCCGGGTGGTTACCTCATTTTTCATTCGTTCGTTCTCCCTCCTCATCTTGTGCGGAACGTTCTTCTACACAAGCGTCGTTCTTTACATATATATATATATATATATATATATATATATATATATATATATATATATATATATATATTACTAATTAATTTGTAAACGAAATACGCCCTATATTCATACAGTCAAGGTTTGAAAAGGCAGATGCTCTGTGTTTCTGGTTTGTTGTGTTGAGAAAGTATGAAGAAACCTGAATATTCGAAAGATAAAACATTGAAAGTAGAGTCACCTTGCT
Source organism: Bathynomus jamesi (assembly GCA_023014485.1). Classification (NCBI taxonomy): domain Eukaryota; kingdom Metazoa; phylum Arthropoda; class Malacostraca; order Isopoda; family Cirolanidae; genus Bathynomus; species Bathynomus jamesi. The sequence goes on along the minus strand of JAJOZX010000055.1, from coordinate 598,352 downwards.
CCTGGCGCATCATGCATTCCATGCATTCATTCCCTATGATTCAGATATGATAAATAATAGAAAGTAACGAAAGCGTTTCGTACGCAAATGATAATGAATTGAAAGGTTTCTTTGAATAAAGCGAGAACAGAATATACTGGGTTTTTTTTTTATTGGTCACGGAGGTGACTATGCATTCGAAGCCTCCTTAATGAATCGACCATTTCTCACTACTTACAACGAATATGTTGAATACATTCCATCTATAAGCGGATGATCGTAACAATATTTTGTTAAGAAAAAATGCGATGACACCTCCTTTGGCTAACATTATAAATTAAAGTCTATTTAGGAATTCCACGAGAATTAAACTACATTAAAATATTTAGTGTGGTTTCAAATCCCTCTCTTCCGATGATAATTAATCAGTGATCATGGCCAGAAACTGGCACAGAGCTCAGGTCAGCTAATACGGCCCATCGCGCTAATTCCTTTATTATTATTATTATTGTTACCAACATCATTCGGGGTCACTTCGCTAAGAGGGAAATGGCGTTACACGCTGAGCTACGGACGCTCGCTTCCTCTTCCGGTAGGAATAGAGCTCTTCTTCTGGCTTCCTTCGCCATTCCCGCCTGAAGATGGTTACAGTTTTAACCAAAAAATTGTGCTCGTAATAAATGTTTTCATTTTAATTGTTGTTGTTGATGTTGTTTTTGTTGTTGTTGTTGTCTAATAATATGAAATTATATATATATATATTTGGTGCCCCCAAAAGATGTTCATATATTTATTTGCCTGTTATTTTATAATGGATGTATATTTTATTAGTGGGGGTTTCTTCTTCAGAAAGGTAACAGATTGGGGTTTTTATTCCGCATATACCTATATATTTCTAATCTTTCATTACTTAATAATTACCTCCTCCTCACGTAAACTCTGAACTGGCTGAAACAAGACAAGAGCGCATGCGCAGACAAAACAGCTCTCAAAAGTACATCCGAAGATATGTTTATTCAGAGTAAAGACATAATATAGATTACTCACTAATGAAAACATCAAACCATGTAATGAATACTCAAAAATACATTTCATACACTCCTTTTAGCGCCATCATTATTTTCGTCTTACGCCTGGCACCTAAACAGTAATACTGGTTTATAATTACATTTCATTGCAAAACATAAGCATGAAAACGTGTTTACAGTTACTTTATTTTAATTAGAATCTAATTCTATTATATGCTATATACTATCCGTATTATGCGAGCTAATTAAGCAAAAATTTATAGGTTATATTTATATCTGATAGAATCCATATAATTTTCATTGTTAAAAACGTCCTGACAAAGTTACCCAATAAGAGGAAACACAACAACAAAAGTTACGGAATTGTTACGGAACAAAAAATAATGGATAAGGGTCTTACTTCTTTAACAACAAAAAGTTACGGAACGGAACAGAGGAAAAAAAGAGTCTTACTTTTGTTGGAGCTGGAAAAGTTACGGTTATGTTGTACAATGAATTAATTTTCACAAATATGTTACGTTAAAATGTGTAACTGACGCGCAACTTATACGTAAAAACTTTTAGGAATGCATCTCTTTGAGGAAGAAACTGGAAAAGCAGTAACGGTAACGCAAAATTCATATCGTTAGATGCTACAAGATTTCTACTTACCACAACTAATTACAGTAGTTTGTCCCGTAAAATAAATAACTGCATTATCCCAGATTCACAATGGTCTCAGCTGGCTGGAGCACCTCCACACACTGCTTGTGAAACACAACTTTTTGAGGAAGCTATTTTTTACCAATTTTTTGCCAGTGCAGGTGACGCTTGTCAGTTTCGTGTTCCTTCTTATCAAAATTAACAGTGTTTAAAGTTTGTTAACCATTGTGTTATTGCTCCAACAAAATTGTAAACGTGTCAGTATTACACAGTTACAATCTCATCGGACATCCGACATCCGGCACTACCTTCTTAGTCTTACAGAGCCACAAGAAGTACCCCTGACCCTGAAGTAACAAACATACGAACGAACAAACGAGTGATCCTACAGACATATGAACGAACGACTAAATTTCAACTACATATGTAAATAAAAACTGAATATAAAGCAAGAACGTTATCTAAAATTCAAGTCAAATTTTCTCATTAAGACTTCAAAAACTATCAACAAATATCTACATTTCAAGTGAATAAACTTTACAAAATTGGCAAAAGGAAACAAAAATCAACAACAATAACAAAAACAACAACAGACATCCCCCATTCCCTCACCTTCAGGATTCTCCATGAGGGAACAGGAGAGAGGTATACAGTCTCTCTCTACATCAACCGCTGCTTTCCCCGCCTCCGGAGAGATCTCCCTCCGTCAACGGATCGAGGAATTCAAAGCGAATAAAAAGCGGGAATGCCAGGCGTTTGCCGGTGATAATGAAGAATTAGCTTTATGTATGGAATCGTACCGATCTTTTATCCTAAACTGCTTGGCAGAAAAGGATGAAAGAATAAACAAATTAGAAGAAAACAATGTATAAACGCTCTTAATGAGAGAGTATCCACGATAGAAGATCGACTACAAAACAAAGCAATAGAAAATAAGCAGTTAAACAACAACCTTAAACAAAAACCTCGCAAAAACCTATATTTATCGGTGGACCTGGAGTTCCTCAAGGCTCCCCAAGTGAAAACTCCACTGAAATTGCCAGAAACGACATCAAAGAAAAACTCCGTATAAACACTCCTGAAAAGTTTTATGTACAGGATTGTATAATATATGCCCATAAGTCGTAGGAAGGACAAAGAGTGTCGATTCATATTCAACATGACTTCGACAACTTTCGACACCATCTACAAATAGAATTGCCTCCAGCATAGCCCGTATGTTAAGTAAACCTATCACTGCATACCCTATCATTATATGTCATTACTCTTATATATACACAGGGTGATTCACTCGCTGGTAGCCACAGAATATCGCTAATACGATACTCTGGGGTTACCAGCGAGTGAACCACCCTGTATTATTAATAATAATATAATTAAAGAAAAATTTCATACATTTATGCTGTCTTGAAATTTTATAATTTTATAATCATGCTATTTTTACAGTCTTTCAAATTCTATAATCCTTAATTTTAAGATTTTATAATAATATAATTTTTAATTTTTAATTTAATTTTTAATTTTAAGTTTTATAATTCCATAATTTTATAATTTTCAACTCTACAATCTCAATCTCATATATAATATCACGTTCTTACACACGTTCTTGTTTAACTACAACTGCTTTTTATTTTATTTTTATTTTTTTTGCATATACTGTTACGTGTGTGTGTGTGTGTGTGTTGTATATTCTTTTCCTGTTATTATCTCTACTACCGTATTACCCTAATCTTCACATCATGCTCAACACTTTAAATACTTTCAATACTGTAAATGAAATTATTGAATCTGAAAACGTAGTCAACTCCGACGACCACACTTACGTCTTCCCATCATAACTCAAGACTTTCTGATTAATGAACCGAACAGGTAATTAGAAAATGTGTATAAATAGATGGTGTGCTAATAAACTTTTATTGAACCTGACAAAATCATCTTGTATGATTATTATCACAAAACATATTAATACAAACTTAAATAAAAAGTGGGAATACAACTCTTGCAAGGGTGAGTGAGGTTAAAGTATTTGGTATTAATTTAGACGAAACACTAAATTTCAAAAGTCCTGTACAACATATCAAATCCAAACTATCAAGATTTATCTTTATATTATTTAAACTAAAAAAGACCCTTCCTCGAAACTCATTCCTTACCCTATATTATTCCTTCGTCCATCCACATTTATTATATTGCATTACAACATGGGGTAGCTCCAAAAAATATGTAAAACATCCTTTAGAAGTAATTCATAAAAAATGCCTGCGAACTCTCTCGAATAACGACAACAGACAAACTTACACTTCTCCACTGTTTAAAGAGCTAATTATTTTAAAACTATATGACTTATGCAAACACCAGACTGCCCACTGATTTTATACACAAACCTAACTATACAATAGAAACTGCAGGAAATGCACTCTTTTTCAAAGGAGCAGATGTATGGAGTGCAAATATATGGAGTGCAATTCCCATGCATATCAGGTAGGCTTCATCACTAAATGTATTTCGCAAATCACTAAAAAAGCACTTCATTTGCTCCTACTGATGTATAAGTTCACTGCTGCCATTGTTACCATAGTAACGAATTTCCCATTTTATAATCAATTATTTAAAATATGCTAATTTCATCAAACACTTTTAATTTCGTAATTTATCCTTTTTATATTTCTTTATTGAGCTTCATTTATTTTCTACTAAATATACAATAAATCATTTATTTTAAAATAATTTAACATTTTTAACATTTTATATTGTTTATTATTATTATTATTATTATTATTATTTTTATTTTTTTTTTTTTTTTTTGTTATCACTGTTACTATCACTTGCCATTTTCACGTTTTACGTAATAAATAAACTAAATGCCATTTATTTTGCCTAAAAAGCTTCAACGCTTCCAATACTGAAAATACTGTGAATCTATTAATGTCATATTAAATGTCTAAAAATTGCAAAATTCTGTCACTTGTATTCTTTTTGAATAAAAGTTTTCAACGTTGAATTTTTCCGGACGACTGATCTCCCTTCATGAACCAGTGGAATGACCTCAATACTCACTTGACCTCACACACCCTGACTTTTTATTGGTGGGGTTACATAAAAGACAGGATCTATTCTACCAATCCTAAGACGCTTGAAGACCTAAAGACCAACATCTATAAGGTAATCAACAACATCCCAGCTGAGCTATTTCCAAAAATTATATCAACATTTGTGTAAGGTTGAATATTGTGTTAGAAAAAAAATGGCGATACACCGAACATATTGTTTAATTAAGGGTAATAAACTCCTATCTTTTACGTACCTATTGCGTTTGTCTTTGTGTCTAGATTCCATTTTTTTAGAACATAGAACATTTATTTAGAAACAGAGACATTTGGAGGGGGGTAGGGGGACACCTAGTATATTTAATTGCTTTCATGAGTGAAACATATATTTTCTCTTACATTATAAAAGTTAGCAGTTAATATTTCTTAAAAACAAGACGAGCATCTTTCGTTGCTGTATCGGATTAGCGTCATCTTTTTTTCATTTTAATTAAAAGCCCATTTTATAATCTTCACTTCGTCCATGGTGTAGTTTTAGGAAAATAAAATCTCACTTTCATCATGTTACGCATATTAAAGCTAGATAATTGTTCTTGGAAAAATTCTATATATGTATACTGTATAATATGTAACTGCATTTCTCCTCCTTTAAGGAGAGCATGGAGCACCACACTTTCAACACATTCTCGTTTCTTTTCTGTCCAACTCTCTAACGCAAAGGTAAATTGGTATATTCAATATTTTATCTACTCAACCGGTCAACTCTGGGACAATCTTCTTCATTCCATCTTTCCTCCTGTCTTTGGCCACCAATCTTTCAAACGCAGCGTCCAGGCACCTCGAAAACCTCGGAGCTTGATTTTTGGCTCTCTTCTTCCTCTATCAAGGGGCGTTTTTGCGGGCATTCGCCCTTGGCCCCTCCTACCTGCGTAATATATATATTTGAAGAGTATACGAAGGGAGTTTCATATCTTTGGGTTCAGATCGTACTTACGGTTAAACGATCTTTCCCCCCTTATGCGAGGTTTGGCAATAATTCCATCAGTTATACTTTCTTACATATTTCCTCTATTATAAGTTCAGTAAAAAAGTAAGTAAAAAGAGGATAATATAACAAGTACAATTCTGTACAAATGATTAATACTTCATGAAATGCACTCCGATCTCTCAGAGACTGAACGTCACAAAAAATGCAGAATCAGTTTAGGTTCTTTGAACAATTTAATACGTCGGAAAATGAGACAGTCTTAACATCACCGAAAGGAAAAGAAAATGGCGTCGAAAATGCAAGTTTGCCGATAAGAGGTGAATTTAAGACATGGAAATGTGTTCGTTGTTTATCTTATTCTTATTCCTAAACCACTTTGTCACGTATGAGACAATTTATGATAACGTGGATGGAATCATCCACCAGGGCCTTTAACCCTTAGGCTATACGAGCGTTACTGTTAAGACACTTCTCGAAAACGATAATATAAATATAACATAAATGGTTTGAAAACGCCCGAAATTTTACGGGCGAATACGTAAAGCCAAAGTTCTATTACCGGATGTATACAGGAAAGTAGTGGGGTCATGCATTATGTGACTAGGACTGAGTAGAGTCAAGAAAATCTACGGGAAATGGATCACACATTTCATATTAAAACTTTGGGCGAATTTTAACGCGACTAAAAAATTGTTATAATAAAAATCACATCAGTCGTCTCATATTTTGCCCAAGAAAAATGGCTAATAATTAATCGATAAACCAGTAAAAACTCGTTTGATTTTCTTTTCTCTGATATTTCACCATGACTGGGAAAATAATATTCACTTGTTTAATGTACATTTTAGACTTTTTATGACATTTTATACATTAAACAAATCAATATTTTCCGAACAGACATGTGGTGAAACATCAGAGAAAAGAAAATCAAACGTTTTGAAATCGAACTGGTTAGTGCATATATATATATATAGTGGCACTTGTCAACATTTCCTTTATAAGCCTAGAGTTTTAATACATTTCTCTAGTGGGTGTTGAATGGCAGTAAAAAGGTCACCCTTATAGCGGTTTTCCTACCGGTACAGTATTATTATTGAGGTCAAGATGTCTGAAGATATTCCTGAGTAAACGCAAACAAAAGCAGAATCGTTACAATTTATTGTAAACACCATAGATTCTCGTTACCAGCAGAAATCTATACTGAAGGAGGTTTTCTAGGTACCAGTGTCAGATTATGACAAGAGACGAATTTTGGGGCAAGGAACAGTCCTCACGAAGGCCTGAAACAGCGGTTAACCTCATGAAAACACTCCCACAATATTGTAAGCAGACAGAAAATAACCTTAAAGGATGACCATTAAAAATCAACCAGTCCTTCCCAAGGAATTATGAAGCAACCAAACCAGAGGAAAGGCAACCATAAATAATTGTATCAACCAAGATACCGTCATAGCACTTCAATGCGTATGAAAACATTCTGTTTACTTTATGTCTTCGCAAAGAACTCTTATTGTGTGTCATTGATCGAGCTACTAATCATTATTGTATTATTGCAAGACGGAATGTAATCTATAATCTGTTGTTATTTATAACCATTTATTCGACAACCGATTTAATTATTAACTACCGCAGCCTATCTTCATATTGGTAGCCTACATAATTAGGCTCTACAAGTTTGTCTCAACCAAATATCCATACAATTGGTGCCTATAACTTTAGCACTATATATATACAGCGTGTCCCAAAGAAATGTATACCCACTTTGTTCGATAATACCAGCTATGAGGATAATAAATATATTACTTTTTATATGTTTTTTAATAAAGAATTTTCTCCTGAATCTAAATATGTAATTATTTTTATTAAAAATTGAAGAAAAAAAAAGTTACAGATGTTTAAATTATAATTATTATTTTTGAGACTTCATGTGCGATATTTTCTAATATTTTAACCGACTGTTTTGAGATACTTATGTTTAGTGTTGATATTGAAGCATAAATGTTGTAATTATTAGTTAATTCAAAAAATGTACAAATTCCATGGTTAAATGACACTTTATCTAAGATGTTCGACGTCTTCCAGAACGTTGTTTTTGTAAGTTTTGCACAGTGCCGTCGGTTTCAAACTTATCTCGTATACGTGCAAAAATATTAGAAAATATCGCACATGAAGTCTCGAAAATAATAATTATAATTTAAACATCTGTAACGTTTTTGTTTTTCAATTTTTAATAAAAATAATTACATATTTAGATTCAGGAGAAAATTCTTTATTAAAAAACATATAAAAAGTAATATATTTATTATCCTCATAGCTGGTATTATCGAACAAAGTGGGTATACATTTCTTGGGACACGCTGTTGTGTGTATATATATATATATATATATATATATATATATATATATATATATATATATGGTGGTGTAGTGGTTAGCATTGCTGATTACGAATCCACCGGCCCCGGGATCGATTTCCGGCGATGGCAGGAGGCGCGCAGCTTACCCAGCTGTTCATCCTTCCAGAAAAATAGGTTGGTAGATAAATGGATACCCTAAGTAGCCTAGCAGTTATGACGCTGAGGTGCTGGTCCGGAGGTCGGAAAATCGAGTCTGATTATATATATATATATATCTATATATGATATATTGCTCACCATTAAAACTAGCAAATATTTTGGTTTATTATTTATTAGCGAATAGGATTAACTGAGAGCTCCATCACCAATGAAGAAGCCATTTTAAAGTGTCTCGATTCTGAGACGAAGTGAAGAGGAGGCCGTACGAGGTACGGAAGACATTATTTCAAAATTAAAAGGAAGAAAAAAATAGAAGAATCAGCCACTTAATGGATAACATTTCAATGATTCATAAGGAATGGTGAAAAGTCATTACAGGTCTGAGAGATGGATGTGGTTTTTTGTTGAGAAAAATAGGAGGGAAGAAAGAAGAGATTGAATTTCAAAAGTTACAACATGAAATTAAAACGAGCGGAAACGAGCTTCAACAGTGGATATGAGAGAGAGAGAGAGAGAGAGAGAGAGAGAGAGAGAGAGAGAGAGAGTTACAAGGACAAGAAGAAGCCTCAAAGATCTTTCGGTCCACTCAGAGAGGTTCCTGTTGTTAAACTAGTGCAGTTTTTTAATTATTCTAGTAGTAGTAGAAAATTGGATAGAAAAGCATAAGGCTCTCTCCCCACCCTACCCGCCAGAGGCGGTTACGGAAAAAGGTTGAAGAAAATACCTTGACCCTGGAAAAGTAACCAAGGAAATTTTACAGGAAAGAGGAGAATATATAAAATAGCTCGACAATTACGTTATGCACACAATGAAACTGTACACTAGAGAACATGTCTGTATAAACTATGATAATAATATATTTGTGTTAATCGTATATCAATTACTGTGTATCGTCACACAAACCTCGAACTTATGTTTTGATGTTATACAAAATATTTACAGCTCTATTTAACTAGGTATCGGGCTAACGAAGACTTCATGGCCCACTCCAGGCTAGCCCCAAAAGAATTAAGCAAACTCTCTATGTCTACACCCATGTACGCGCAAAGTCATCACGCCAGCAAGGTGATGAAATGCTTCTACAGTAAAAGAAAGGGGTTGAGACAGGAATTGAGAAAGGAAATCAAATTTTCAACACCACGCCCTCACCCTTCACATGCACCCAGCCCGTCAAGAGAAGGAAGAGAAAAAAAGAGAAAGGGACGTCAGAAACGCAACTTTACCTCGCCATGCATTTTTTTTAGTTTTTGTTCATTACGAAATTATTATGTATTTCTACAAAATACTTTTCTAGTCTAGTAACAAGGCAGGCAAGTGTGTAAGCGTGTTTTCTGTAATTGGATGTCTATGATCTGTATGTGTCTGCCAATTCTTTGAATGTCGCTGTTTCAACTTGGGTCTCCCGCTGTAAGAGGTGTTTATGCGGCAAGTGATATATTGAGTCGTTTATACTTCGCGGTGTTGTGCCACCACGGGAGTAGAGAAAATCTCTTTCCAACGAGGAATATCAGTGGGAGACCCCTGTATCTATCCCCATGTACTTGTCCCTTATGGAGTATGAACGTGTTTCGTGGGTGATCACCCGTTGTTGCTACGGCGAATTCAAGAATCTCCCATTTAGAGGTGTTATGAGGCAAGTGATTAAAAAATAAGTTGTTCAATGGCTGATCATGCTATGTGGGGCACGATGCAACACGTAGTTGCATAAGCCAATATATATTATGAATTACATGAATTAACATTAATAAGACGTATCCCGAAAGTGAGAGAAGAGAGAGAGAGAGAGAGAGAGAGAGAGAGAGAGGTGGAACATAATTTATTAAAGAAAGAAAGAACGTTGAAACAGGAGACACGCGAGAAGGAATGCGATTTGTCACTAATTTGGGAAATTTTGATGAGGGAGACGGTGTTCTTGTCTCCCTATGATACTTTGAAGCCAAAAATACAACAAAAGCGCTTTTATAAGAGAATGGAATCAACTCCGGATCAGTGGCAAGGAGTGCCACAACTATGACCACAGTAAATATTATATGGAACAACGTGTTATGAACATTTCGGATCGCCTGAAGATCAGGGCCCCCAGCCTCAATTACCAAATGATATCTTCCTTAAAACTAAGGAAAATATCACGACTTAACCTAACCAATCGTCAAGAGCGTACAATTGACCTAACCAGGCATCCAGTTTAATTTATTATTATATTTGGTACTGTAAAGCAAAAAACAAGAATACATGGGGGCCCTGATTTTCAGGTGATCCAACATTTCTAACAAACATATTTGAACATTTGTTGAGGATGCGAGAAATAGAGGCGCAGTAAGCAGAGTTAAATCAATAGGGTTTTTAGATAGATATAAAGAAGCTCACCTCCATCATTCAAACATAATAAATAAAGATCTATTTTCAAAAGGATAATCAAAATCACGATATAAAATGGGTAATAAAAGAGGACCAAAACGAAAAAATAAAAGTCATCAAATGAAGGAGAAATGAAATTGAAAATAAAGAACTGTCGGCCTCGTGCAGTGAATAAGATTAAATGAATTAGTGCACGAGCCATGTGTTAGAAGCGAGGCAAAATAAGACATCAACGTCAGTGTGGAGAGACAGGGCTTACGGGGGTTTACGGATACAATAAAGGAAAATATGAAGAACTAATTCTGGATTGTACAAATATTAACTTAGCCGATGGTAAGTTAATGTTACTGTACTCGTGTACTGTAACACTACTGTAAAGATGGTACTGTCAAAGAAAGTCCTCTTTCGCGTTAAAATTACTCTACGAAAAGTCCTCATGAAATTTAGACATTTTTCTGAATGAAAAAGATAGTTTGTAAATTGTATAAATAATGTATATTTAACTCAAATAATGTAGGCTATTTTAGGAGCTTTGCAAATAGTTTAAGGATAAATGGCTGACTTCAAATCGGTATTTTGTAAAATTTTATCATAAAATATAGCTTTAGATCATTTATGTGACTTGGGTAACGTCGATAGGCCCAAGCAGTTTCACGCTTACCAAATGTAACGTGATGTAATTTAATGTAAAGTAAATGAGTAAGGAAAAACTAATTACCTGACATCTTGATAAGAATAAGCAAAAACCATTAATTTGCGCGTTACCATGATGTGACAAGTGTTACGAAGTGCGAATATGAGTTATATAATTAGGTAAATAACATTAAAACCATCATTGATATCGGAAGAAAAGTAAATATGAATAAACCTGTATATATATTTAATGCTAAAACCCTTTACTCATCGCCATGCAGACGAGTTACGATCGTGCGAGTAACAATCAAAACAAATCTCCCCAAATTAGAAATAAAACCCCAACTAATCTAAAAGTAACGCGGCGTAAGAGCAACATTATGGCGATAAGAATTAAGAGAATGTCGAGAAAAGGGGAAATTAAAAACACTTATTTACGCCAGGAAGAAAAGCAAAAGATAACATTATTCACGCTATAATATGAAGATTTCCAGCTTAGATAAACGATAATATATATTTATCACAAAAAAGGAAAATTGTGTTATGAATCGCCATTACCGGGACTGAGAAGCCATAATTAAGAATTACGTTTAGCCCACTTTCAATGGTCCAGAAGAGAACCAATAAATATAGCTCGTTTAAAATACACTTTCAAACTGTAACACTAATTACAGTAGTTGTTTTGTTGCTCTTTTTTTTAATGTTGTTGTTGTTGTTGTTTTGCAAGAAGGTGTGAATTTATATAAAAATTTGGAAAATGAACACGGACATAATTTAACGACACTTTTTTATGCAAATAATAACAGAATAATATGACATTTATATCTTGCCAATAAAGCTTATCATTATCATATATATATATATATAAATTCCTTACCTGTCGTGTATCTTGCTGTGAACACAGTGGTAACAAGAAAAAGAAATATGGACTCCATAACGTTTTACGAAGGATAAATATTTCGAAAAGTTTCTATATTCATAAAATAATATAATGATAAGATTTTAAATATATTTTGAATTATGTCCATACAATGTGTATACCATTGGAATCATTATAGATATAATATAATTTAATGCATTCTTCAGTTCCAAAGTTTCTCTAATTCAAAAACTTTTACATTTTACATTATCGGAAAAAGTTTTTTTTTCTTCAAAGTTATTTAGAAAAAGCTTCTTTATACATTTTACGAATATGTTTTTTTTTAATCAAACTTTTTTCCAGCGCGTAATAACGACCTCTATCCTTACTCCTCCGATCTCTCTTACAGAGTTTGCAGGTCAGAGGTGCAGCACCCTCCTCCTTCCGTATCTCGATGGTAACTGAATCAACAGGCGATAAGTTAGGGAATATATATATATATATATATACGGGATGAATTTCACAATATATATGTGTGTGTGTGTGTGTGTGTGTGTGTGTGTGTGTGAGATACAACTCAGAATAGTCCCCTCAGATAACTTTTATGTGATACACAGACCTAATGTACATGGAACTGTTCTGGGATATTAAATCCACTATAGTCCGAATAAGTAATGGTAAATGGCAAATAGTGACGTTTTTTCTTTTTCATAATGGAAGCCCAATGGATCACTAGGAAAGAGGCCTCAAACTATAGCTTTTCTTACCAGCTATCTACTAAGCATATAGGACCCAGCTTTGGGACAGACCCTAGGTCTTATCTGCTTAGCCCGCGTTGGGCCTCTATCATGAAAAAGAAAAACTTCAGTATTTGTCATTTACCATTACTTATTCGGATATAGAGGACTTAATATCCTAGAAGGGTTCCTTGTCCCATGCACATTAGGTTTGTGTACTATATATATACCGGTTTCCCTCGCCAACCACGAGCTTTCCAACCGCGGTTTCCACGGCGGCCTGCGCACTAGCCCGCCACCGGGGCCGGATTCCATATATCCCATACAACTAAAAGAATTAAAAGATAGCATTGTTGTGCCGCTAACAAAAATTTTTAATGCGTCTATTTCTGAGGGGTGCGTAACAGATAATTTCAAGTTAGCAAACGTAACACCTATCTTTAAGAAAGGCGATAAAGGTGCGGCGGGAAATTATAGGCCAATCAGTTTAACGTCTGTTGTAGGTAAGCTACTGGAACCAATAATTAGGGATCGTATAGTCGAACACTTAGAATTGCATAAACTAGGTAGAAATACGCAGCACGGTTTTAGGCGAAACAAATCTTGCTTAACTAATCTTTTAGAGTTTTTTCAAAGCGTGGTTGACGTTTACGATAGTCATCGGGCGGTAGATGTAGTGTATTTAGAGTTTCAAAAAGCGTTTGACACCGTACCGCACAACAGACTCATTGAGAAAACTAAGGCTCATGGAATCAGGGGTGTAGTAATAAATTGGATAGAAGAGTGGTTGCGAGGTAGGAAACAGAGAGTGGTCGTTGATGGAGCGGAGTCGTGTTGAGCTAATGTAGCAAGTGGCGTTCCTCAGGGTTCTGTATTGGGCCCCTTGCTTTTTCTTATATATATTAACGATTTAGATGTCGGCCTAGTCAGTACAGTTTCAAAGTTTGCGGATGACACGAAGCTGGGTGGTAGGGCGATTAATGACGAAGATAGAGGTAAAATCCAGAATGATCTGAATAAAATCGTTGATTGGTCAGTCACATGGCAAATGAGATTTAACGTCGATAAGTGCAAAATTTTACATATAGGTTCGCGTAACGGTAATTTTGCGTATAGTATGTCAGGGAAAGAGTTGATAAGCGTAGAGCAGGAAAAAGATTTAGGAGTTATAGTCGCTGGTGATTTAAAGTAGCGAAACAAAGTACAGCAGCGGTCAATAAAGCGAACAAAGTGTTAGGTTTTATAGCTCGGAATTTTGAGTACAAATCGCGCGATATTATAGTTCCTCTTTATAAATCATTAGTTAGACCCCATTTGGAGTACGCGATCCAATTTTGGAATCCGCATATGCGCAAAGATATAGACAAAATCGAAAGAGTTCAAAGACGAGCAACTAAGATGATTCCGTCGCTTAGGTCAAAGTCGTACGAGGATAGGCTTAAAGAGTTAAAATTGACTACACTCGAGACTAGGAGGCTGAGGGGTGATCTAATCCAGGTTTTCAAAATTATGAATGGGTTCGATAACTAGATAGAGATAGCTTTTTCGAAATATCTCAATATAATAGGTCTAGAAATAACGGGTGTAAGTTGACAAGTAGAAGGTTCGAGACAGCAGTAATTAGTAGCACGTCTATAAACATGTTTAAAAATCGATTAGACGCATATGTTGATAGATTGGGTATAGTTTAAGGTAGTAAAATTAAGGTTTGGATAAGAGATTTTGATTCTCTTTTCATTAAAGATCACAATAACCAGACTAGAGGTCATAGTATGAAATTATTTAAGCCAAGATGTAGAACAAATTTAAGAAAACATAGTTTTACAAGTGTTGTGGGATGTAGGGAGGCAGCATCTTGGGTTAGGGGATACTCTCTGTCCTTACACACCCCATTTAAAGAGATTCCTCTGCCGAGCGGTGCCCCCCCATAGTACTGTGAGGTATTGAAAAACTCATGATCTTCACTTGCCCCACAAACACCTTTAAATGGGAGACCCAAAATGGGTGCACACACATTTCTACATTACTGTACAGTCTTTACAGCCACACCTACACTTTTCCTCCTAAGTATATAATTTTATATTGTAATGTATAAGGTTGTAAATTGTGACTTGGTCCGCAATTGATATGGACCGTGACTTATTTTTGGTTGGCAAGGTACTGGTATTGATGGATACCGTAATGAAATTGACTGGATTCTTTGGGTCTGATATATTTGCATGTCAGTTATAAATAAATATAGAGTGTAACATATTCGCGAATAGTAGTCTATTATGACTTGATCCTCTGGATCCAGAGATTCTATCTTTAGCTTTAAATTGATAATTAATTAATTACTTTTAAATTGATAATTATTTAGTTTTGTAAAAATTGGTCGTTGCCAATGTACAGGCAGTTTTTACATAGTGGAGCCACCTCGATGGGCCGAAGTGGCCCCTAGTGTGCCCACTATAAACATTTATTATGTTCTTATGTTCTTGTGGTTCGGAACCCACGTAAAATTGTAGGTCCCCTCCGCCACCACGGAGGACATGCACAATACACAATTACAAACACAGTTAGGTAGACCAGCCATGAGTGGATCCTAGGGTCTTTGTTGGTCTGAAACATTATAACATTATTATAACATTTCAAATCGGCCGCCACCCGTGGCACTACCCGCGTTTAGATCAGCTGGATGCGGGAGATCCTCCCGCCTCACGTTCTCAGGCTGACCACTGCTTGGGATTTTTCCAAAGTTCTTGGGATTTTGGAGTGGACCTTGGGATTTGCGGATTTTTTTTTTAAAATGTGCTAAATCTTGGGAAATTTACTGGGTAAAGGAAAATACTAGAAATAGTTGCTAAAAATTGTCGTTTCTCTATTTTTTCACATATTAAAAATTTATATCTGGACGATTCAAATTAAACATCGTGTCAACAATCTAATTCGAGTCAGAATGATATAGGCCTAGTATAAGTTAGTGTTCTGTCACTCAGGGCTCCAACTAGCCTACTTAAGGTCTACAGGGCGTTTGGTGAAATTAATGTATCTAAGTACTTTTTATTTTTATTTTACTACACAGATTAAATGTGTCTGCATTGACAGTGTTTTGTGTATTACAAATGTAACTAAACTGAAAAACCTCCAATACTAAATAGTACTAGGCTAGCTTAGTGATATGTGTGTATTATATATAAATGTTGACCTAACTAAGCAGCCTACTAAATGGTACTAGGCAAGTCACTGATCAGATATAATAAATATCACAGTGAGTGAATACCTTATTCAGATGAAGAAATAGAAATACAGTGCTTTACAATGTAGTTGGTGTTGATTGATTTTTTATTTAAACTCCGTTTTGAATACAATTATATATTTTTTGTGGTGTACAAAGAAAGTCTATTTTGTTTTTTTCTTTTGTATTTTTATATTTTTTACGCACTTTATATCAGTTATGATACAATTCTCAAATTTTTGTTAAAGCAAAATATAATTCAATAAAAAAATTAAAGAATTCGAATATTTATATAACCTTGGGAATTCTGGAGAATTTTTGTTGGGTGTTCTTGGGATAATTAAAAATGTAGAATGGTCACACTACTGACGTTCTCTCTCGTGTTGTACCTTGCGCCGAGAAGACCTCGTCAAAGTGCTTTGTATATTTCTAGCGATTTCCTTGTGATTTTTGGTTATTTTTACCCTTTATCATGGAACTTTACCCAATGTGACCGCTGCCGTGGATCCCCTAATACCATTTTCCCCAAAAGCCTCTAGTCTTACCAACCGCGGTTTTACTTACTACGGGTTTTTTTAGGAACAAACTCTCCGCGGTTGGTGAAGGAAACATATATATATATAATAAAAGGACGCGTGTGTGTGTGTGTGTGTGTGTGTCTGTCTGTCTGTCTGTCTGTCTGTTCCAGCCATAACTCCAAAATGGAAGGAGTTACGAACATGAAACTTCACACACATATTGATTAGGTCCCGAGGTGGTGTTAATAAATTAAATAATTAATTTTAAAAAATTAAATAACGTCATCAAGATCATTATGTCATTACGTGTATATACAGTATGTATGTATATATATATATATACAGTATATGAAAATTATTTCACGAAAGTGACACGTGAAAAATATTTATGATGAATAAAACCACGAAGGGAAAAAGAAACACAAAGTGGTGCTCAAGCGCTTTCGTCTAATGACATCCTGAGGATGTCATTAGACGAAAGCGCTTGAGCACCACTTTGTGTTTCTTTTTCCCTTCGTGGTTTTATTCATCATATATATATATATATATATATATATATATATATGGGCTACGTCGTGGCCAATGTCGTAACACCGCTTCCCGGAGATCAGCGAAGTTAAGCGACATGGGTGTGGGTAGTAGTTGGATGGGAGACCGTCCTCTACGCCCAGATTATGTAGCGACCCGTGGTTCGGATCCCACGTAAAGCTGTAGGTCCCCTCCGTCATATGACCTTAGATGTTGCGAAGGAGGTTAAACAACCTCAATAAAAATATATATATATATATATATATATTATATCGAGAACTATGGTAAAATTATTGAATACCCGGTTAGGTTCATTGAATGCCCGGTTAGGTCAACTGTACGCCCTTGACGATTGTTTAGGTTAAGTCGTGATATTTTCGTTAAAACGCGGGATATTTTTTCTACGTGCTGTTTGTGAATTGTTTGCATATATATATATATATATATACACTGTACAGGGTGTCCCAGAATTAACTATCTATTTCAATGAAATCGGACAAATTTTTTAAAAACACACTTTTATTTATGTTTATCATGTTTAATATGTGTTAAAAATGTATAAATTTCTAAATTTTTTTCATAATTTTATTTTCATAATTTTTTCATAGTTTTTCATAGTTTTATTTTTAGAATGGCAAAGAGACTCTCCAAAAGTTAACGTGTGGCTTGGAATGACCAAATCCAAAATTTATGGCCCATTCTTCTTTGCGGAAGCAACTGTAACAGGTACCGTCTACCTTGATATGCTTCAGCAGTTTCTCGAACCACAGCTTCTTGATGATGGCATTCTTGATAATGTTGTGTTTCAACAAGATGGAGCACCATGTCATTATGCTCTAATTGTTCGAGAATACCTCAACAGACGCCTTCCGAATCGGTGGATTGGACGTGGAGGACCTCGACCTTGGCCTCCGCGTTCTCCGGATTTGACACCCCTGGATTTCTTTGCATGGGGTTTCATAAAAACAAAGGTTTATCGCCAAAAGATCAATAGTTTAGCTGAACTTAAAGAACGCATCCAGTTGGCAGTGCGGGAGATAACACCTGAAATGCTTCAAAATGTGTTTCGCAGCGCTGAGGATAGATTTGAAATTTGCAGAGATACAGACGGTGCACATGTTGAAACTTCTCAATAAAGTTTTGACTTATGATTTATAAATCTATTTGTTTTTGTATCATAATTTAGTAATAAACACAAAATTATGTCAGTTTTTATTAAATTTGTCCGATTTCATTGAAATAGATAGTTAATTCTGGGACACCCTGTGTATATATATATATATATATATATATATATATATATATATATATATACACCGGGTGATTGCGAATGATCTTCCCGATTTTAAACATTTATTATGAAAAAACTAACAAAGTTACAGCGAAAAGCAAGATATACAAATAAAGAATATTTCATGGAATTTTTATTTGTAATATTGAACACGTCAGAGATAGCCCTAAAGTTAACGTATTTTGAGCTCTTACTGCTGAAAAAGTGTACAATCCATTCTTCTTTGCTGAACAAACAATTAACGGTATCATTTACCGCCATATGATACAGCTGTGGCTTGTGCCCGAGCTGCTAAAGAACAAAGCTGATGTGTGGTTTCAGCAGTACGGTGCGCCACCCCATTTCCACAATGAGGTTACGACATTCCTGAATGAGCAATTGCCTGATCGTTGGATCGGGAATTGGAGGGCCCATTCCTTGGCCGGCTCGTTCGCCCGATCTTACCCCTCTTGACTTCTTTCTCTGGGGCTATGTCAAAAATTAAGTTTTTGTTCCACCAATGGCAACAACTTTGGAACATTTGAAGGAAAGTATAAGTGAGGCTGTTAGAAAAGTTCAGTATGATATGGTACAAAATGTATAGAGGGAAACAGAATACCGCTTTGATGTCTGCAGAGTCACAAAAGGAGCTCATATTGAACTTCAATAGCTTGTAAATAAAAAAAATTTGAGTTCTTCTTTATTTGTATATCTTGCTTTTCGCTGTAGCTTTGTTAGTTTTTTCATAATAAATGTTTAAAATCGGGAAGATCATTTGTAATCACCCGGTACCTATGTGTATATATATATATATATTAATGTAAAGAACGACGCTTGTGTAGAAGAACGTTCCGCACAAGATGAGGAGGAAGAACGAACATATGAAAAATGAGGTAACCTCATTTTTCATTTGTTCGTTCTTCCTCCTCATCTTGTGCGGAACGTTCTTCTACACAAGCGTCGTTCTTTACATTAATTATACTGTGTGTTGTTTGCAGTTAAAATATATATATATATATATATATATATATATATATATATATATATATATATATATATATATATAACTGCGCAGGATTTCTTTGTAAAACTTTGTAAACTCGAAACATTGATGCGTTCTATTAATAATCGGATCATGAATCGTTAAAATTCCTATGAATTGTAAACGTTATTTTGTTTATTTATTTATAGAACATCCAACACAAATTAACTGTTCAATATTTATGTAAATTGATTAAATTGCTTTTGTGACTATTGATTAAATGTCAACTCTCCGCAATAAATAAAACTGAAACTAAGCTGTATAAATGGTTTTTATAACTGCAATAACCGTATTTACCTCTTTATAATATATATATATATATATATATATATCGGTGGTGTAGAATGCACCTCGGTGGTGTAGTGGTTAGCGTCGCTGATTACAAATCCATTGGCCCCGGGATCGAGACCCGGTGACGGCAGGCGGCACGCAGCAAAACCCAGCTGTTCATTCTTCCACACAATAAAGAAAGTGGTTGGTTGATAAATGGGTGGCCTAGTGGTTAAGATGCTGGGCTGCTGGTGGGGCGTGGTTCGGATTCTACGTTAAACTGTAGGTCTAAGGTGGAGTGAAAAGCTTGACGTTTGTCAGAATGAACAATTCGGGTGGAAGCTAACCAAAGGTTATATATATAATGTTATAATGTTTCAAACCAACAAAGACCCGAGGATCCACTCATGGCTGGTCTACCTAACCGTGTTTGTAATTGTGAATAAAATGTGTGTGTGTGTGTGTGTGATGAAAAGAGAAAACGCTATATATTTGTATCACTACAGGTAACGCCGGGTAAAATTTACCCGGCGAGGAAAAAAGTTGACTAAAACTGTTCTGATCGTAATTTACAGGTAAAAATTGGTCGACATATAAAAATACCATTGCTTAACATAGTTGTAATCATTTTATGGAAAAAAAAAATTTTAGTATTTTTGGAGTAGGATATATTTTAGAAAAATTACTGAAAAAATTTAATGAAAAAAAAGCACACAAACTTAAGAGGCTACATCTAAAAATATAATAGTGCTATTACTATTAGGAAGTGCTTAATATATAGGTAAGACGTATTCCTTTCTCCGGGCAAGGTGACAGGCTGGCAGTGCTTCTGGTATCTGTAAGCCAGAACAGAAAAAATACGCTATATTTTTAGTACCAAAAATCGAGATTTTAAGGTAGGGTCAAGGGTCATATATAACACAAAAATCAGTCTAATTTCTGTCATTATGCGTGATATATGTGTGAAATATATACTGTATGTAATTTAGGGTGGTCCAAAATTATACAGTAAATTTTAAAAGTATCTGAATCTTACGTCTTACCCTCGGAAATTGTTACCTATATTAAAAAACGTTACTGACCAAAACTTATCAAAATTAATAAATATTTAGTGGTGCCACACTCGACTTTAAATTTCTTAATTTTCTTGTTTCAAAATTCTTTGAATTCATATTCAAAAATTTCTTTAGTTTATCGCAGTCCCCCTCCATATTCAGTGCCGGCATGCAATATTTAGTAAGTCGTCTCCAAGCTTTTGTTCTATTTGTGCAGTAGCTCCCTTTTTAGGACCCGTGTTCGTGGCAGTTGTGTCAAAGCACATACCTTTAATGCGATCAATTAAGTTCCAGTCCTTTAAACATTCGACAACAGCTGTTGCAATGTCTACTCCTGTGCCAGACTCGAGTTTGGGTACTGCAAGCAACTTTGATTTGCCTCCTCCTGACACCAACACTGCTAATCTTTCAACTTTTTCATTTCCAGTTAAATCGATTAGCATTTTTCCATCTCAATGTACCATTAAAGAACATTCAGGATTAAAGGATTCTTTTAAATCTTTTGCGATTTTCTCACGTACATCCATTCTCTTTCGACGAACTGTACTTCTGCTTATGGACAAGTCATCAGTGTTGGGCACTAAAGCGTTAATCCAATAACAGTTAATTAACGAAGTTAACTTTTTTTAACGGACTATTAACGGAAGTTAATTTCCATTTATCGTTATCGGACCAGTTAACTTCCGATAACTCGATATTTAGTCTGTTAAAGTCCGTTAACACGTTAACTGCGAGGAGTCATTCACGGAAGATCACCGCTCCGCGAATGAATTCAAACCGCCATCACTTCAGTCTGCTTCCAGATCTCGCAAGGGGAGGTTGGGGAGGCCCAAGAGGTCAAGACTGGCAGTTGGGCCTAACTTTGAGAAGTTGGTCTTTCTGAAGGGCAACCAGCACATTGTGTCATAGTCTTTAATAAATGTGCCTAAAATTTAATTTTACCTTTCAGTTCCCGCCATAATAATTCTCTGGTAAATTAAAATTTAGTTAATGGTTAGTGGTTACAACGGTTTCAAAACATGTAATCAGTACATTTTTTATTAAAAATAAAAAAAAAGTTATTAAGCAAAAAAGTTGCAAAACTTGATAAAAATACAGTTAAATACCTATTTATTGTTGGATTTTGCATAAATAAACATTTTCTATGGGTTTTAAAGCTTTTTTACTTGATTTTTTAAAATGTTAGTAAAGAAATAGCTATCGTTAACGGATTATCGTTAACTTCCGTTAACTTTGTAGTAAAATTATCGGATTATCGTTATCGGAGTTAAAAATTGGGGTTAACGGATTATCGTTATCGGAGTTAAAAATTGGGGTTAACGGATTATCGTTATCGAAGTTAACTTTTTGGTTAACGGTGCCCACCACTGCAAGTCATGAAGATCATAATCTAATGCAGAGGCAGCAGCTAATAGCACATATACGGCCTGTCTATCAGAAATATTCGATCTATCCAGTGCAACTGCAACGTCTCGTGTTACAAGTTCCTCCTTACTTTGTTTGCTAGGAACCTTTTTGCCTGCATTATTTTTTGATGTCGTGTTAGTTTTACACAACATTGTTTCATCTTCACTACTCAATAGTACTCATGCTCACTGTTTCATCTTCACTACTCATGCTACTTGATGAAGTCAATTTGGCAGACTTTGTTTCTTCCTCCTTTCTCTTACTTTCCCTACGTGCTAAGTGCTAATCGTTCTTTAGCTGACTCTCTCTCTTCCTTTTACGATCTTTTTCTCTGATAATGCTTTGTCAACGTTAGCCATATATCCTTTTCTTCCCTTCTCTTTATGAGCTTGGAGGAATTCTCGTCTTCTTTAATTTTGATCATCTCGTGCGCTTTTTGGTGAGCAATATCAAAGAGATCGTTTAAACTGTCCTGAAACAATCTCTCTTTCTCACGATGAGTTTCGGAGCACCTGAATTTTAATTTTTGGAGCGTTCTATATTCCGTATATACTTTTTCAGTCATTGGTATAACATTATAATCAGCTCTTGTTGGAATTCTAGCTTGTTCCCAAAATTCAACTGCCTCTATGTAAACTGCTTTAGAAGCTTCTCTTATAGTTTTCTTTTCCTTAAGTAAATAAAAAAGACGACGGAGCACATCACCTTTGGAAGGAAGTTTACTCCCGCATATCATTTCAATTGGTTGTCCATTGAGCCATATTTCGGTATTTCTGCGAGTTTTCATTGAGGAACTTGCCATTTCTAATATGATTATTCACTACTGAAACACTGCAAACGAACTGCAATGCACTGCAAACGACAGGTTGGCAAAAGACTGAGGCTTGTGAATAAAAAATACGATTGTTATAGGAACGCCCTTTCAACACGTTTACGCAAGATGAGCACTTAATGGGAAAAGTGACGAAATCTATTTCATGGAAAAACGTGAATACAATTATCAACAGAACAGATGCGATTCTTGCCTCAACGTGTTCAGTACCGCTCATACAAGATGTGCTTCGGAATATTTAACCACAATAAGCATACAAAAATCTATAAGGGGTTCCAAAAACCTTAGCCCCCCATTTGCAGCTTACATGTTTACTTATATCGAAATAGTTTTCAGTGATTATAAAAATATATAAAATTCTTTATTTATTGCAGGTATTAAAATTACTCTAGCTGATAAAGTGATAATATAATGGCTTCTCAATTAATTCGTGATTCGGAGAGGCAACGTGTGATAGATCGCATACGAGCAATAACATTTCGGAAAGTTCGTGATGCTGGAGCCACCTTTATAACACGTTCATGGGTTGCCAAAAAGTTGCGAAGAAGTGAAGACTTTGTCAAAAGAAATTGGAATAAAACTTTGAATGAATGTGAAATGGATACAACCAAATCTGGGCGCCCAAATTTGCCAGTCTCTCAGGAAACAAAGGACATCATTGAAAGCGGTACGCGTAAGCGGAAAAATAGCTGTGCTAAACTTTCTAGAGAGATCGAAGTGTTGAGAGGAAAGATTATTAGTGGTGAGATCATTCGACTGTACCGTCATAGGCAAGGTTTAAAGCCTTGGCATGAATTTCCAAAGCCAAGAAAAACTCAACTTGACATCGATGACAGAATGTGGTTTGCCCATTATCTTGAAGATTGGGATGTGGATGATTTCATGCA
Organism: Bathynomus jamesi; assembly: GCA_023014485.1. NCBI lineage: Eukaryota > Metazoa > Arthropoda > Malacostraca > Isopoda > Cirolanidae > Bathynomus > Bathynomus jamesi. The sequence continues at coordinate 574,539 of JAJOZX010000055.1, read as the reverse complement.
TTTAGCTGTCTCCGATGACTTTTTTGTTTACGTAACACGTCGGCCTAACTACCAAAATGATCGAGTGTGGGCCACAACACCAGATGAAATCGATGACAATGAACATTATCGCGAATTATTAAAAAGTCCAGACTGTGTTGGTGTGTTTGTTTTGTTCACTTCAAAGAAGCTCATGTGGGTACTGAAGCCAAATGGTCAGAGTTGGGATGGACAGTATTTTCGTGATATTATTATATCCCAGCGTGTCATTCCTTTTCTATGAAACCCAAACAATGTTTTGGATGTCGATCAGGTCACACTTCTGCACGATAAGGCCCCCTGCTTTAAGGCATTAGCCACTCAACAGTTGTTGCGGAACCATGAGATCGATTTCTTTGGAAATGAAGAATGGCCAGGAAATAATTCTCCTGACCTGAACGTCTGTGAACACATTGGATCAGTTATAAAGGACAAGGTTGAATGTCTCTTGTTTCAAGAACCTGCAGCAAATCGATTTTCGAAGGATACAATGACGCAACACATTGAAACTGTTTTAGCAAATTTGCGTAACGATCAAGATCTATTCACGTCACTTTTGGCAAGCTACCCAAAGCGAATTCAGGCTGTCTTGGAAGCTAATGGCGGGAACACCAAGTTTTAATTGTTTCTCATTAAATGCAGGATTAAATTCTCTTTTGTAAGGTATGTTTAGTTTTACTGTACCTCTAATGGTTTAGGCCATGGGCGGGGGGGGGCTAAGGTTTATTGGAGCCCCGTATTATGCAAAACATTATATACCGAAATGTTTTTCGTAAAGACACACTAAATCTACAGGGTGGGCCGTAAGTTTCCATACATAGGAAAATTTAAATTATGGTCTTCACGTGCGTCGGTATTTGGATCAGCAGTTTCCGGATGCTTGGATTGGTCGGCGTGGTCCTGTGGAGTGGCCTCCCAGATCCCCAGATCTCACCCCCCTTGATTTCTATCTTTGGGGGCACTTGAAGGCCATGGTGTATCAGGAAAAGATACGAGACATAAATCATCTAAAGGAACGTATCACCAACGCCATTACAAGCATAACGTCAACTGTGCTAATGCGTGTTCATCAACAGTGGGGAACACGTATTGAAATGTGTTTTCAAAACAATGGCAACCATGTAGAGCATATTATATAAATAAAAATGGTTGTCCATAAAAAATGTTTATTTTTCCTATGTATGGAAACTTACGGCCCACCCTGTATATTATGGGGAAGAAGCAAATAAGGTTTTTAAAAACATCTAAATTCAAATGCGATGTGGCACCACTTAGAATTTTTTGAACTTATTAAAATTTTATATTTAGAGTTTTTTCAACATAGGTAACAATTTTAGTGGGTAAGACGTACAAATTTTCAACATTTATTTTTTTGGACCACCCTAAATTATTGTGTACACACACACACACATATATATATAATTTATATACAGGGTGGGCCGTAAGTTTCCATACATAGGAAAAATAAACATTTTTTTATGGACAACCATTTTTATTTATATAATATGCTCTACATCGGTGGCTGTACGTCTTGGACCACTTCGCGGTTGATCTGCAACATTTCCAGTTTTCTGAAACTTGTTAATAAGTTTTGCCACAGTGTCGTGTGTGATGTTCGTTCCATGTTGTCTGTTAAAGTTCATTGCAACCATGCGACTGCTTCCCGACCCAGCCATCAGTATGATTTCAATTCGTTGCTCTTTCGTCAAACGCATATTCTTAGGGTATCTGAAACATAAAAACAAACGTTTAATTTTTCCTATGTATGGAAACTTACGGCCCACCCTGTATATATGTTAAACACAGACCGTGCATGGAACAAGGAACTCTTCTGGGAAATTACATCCACTATAGTTCGAATAAGTAATGATAAATGACAAATACTATAGTTTTTTTTCTTTTTCATGATGGAAAGCCCAACGTGGGCACCGGGTTACTCGCAAAGAGGCCCAAAACATAGCTTCCCTCACCAACTATCTGCAAAGCAGATAGGATCCAGCTTTGGGACAGGACCTATCTGCTTTGCAGATAGCTGGTGAGGGAAGCTATGTTTTGGGCCTCTTTGCGAGTAACCAGGTGTCCACGTTGAGCTTTCCATCATGAAAAAAAAAAACTATAGTATTTGTCATTTATCTTCACTTATTCGAACTATAGTGGATGTAATATCCCAGAAGAGTTCCTTGTTCCATGCACGGTCTGTGTTTAACATATAAGTTTCTCAGGGGACCATTCTGAGTTTGTGTGTGTGTGTATATATGTATATATACACATTAGGGCGGTTCAAATAAATTAAAATTAAAAATTCAAGCAAGCATGTACTTTTTTTTATTAGATTTAAGAACATAAAACTCTGAGACGAATTTGAGTGGAATCCGAGAGTATTTACTCGGTGCTCAAGCATTAGAATATGTACAGTGGGTGAATTGGATAAATAACATTTAGATAACCAATGAATTCGCACAATATAACGTTCAGTGATGGCACAAATGACAAATGAACTGATATCACCGTAATATCATACATGAAATCTAGTCGCCTGAACATTTACCGGTGGCCAATGTCGACTTATTCTGGTCAGGAAATTAGTGCCGGTGCATTTCCACTACGTGTAAGAAGAACTGCTTTTGAGTCTCGGCTTTGGTAATGGTTGCATTGAAATTCTTTATCATGGACACGCCCCTTTCAGCACTGTCGTTGATAACACTGAATCTTTACATGGATAGGAGGGATCGTCTATCGTCTTGATGATTTTTCCACTCATCAGGACATGTCCTAAGAACCCTCGGCTGATCTTGAAAGTATCAAATAACTTGAATGACGTTGAATCGACAAAGTCTGAGAGATCCATCCTCTCAACTGAAATGTTTCCTTTGTATTTTCTCCGATCTTTCTTTAGTGTTCCTCTCTGTAATAAATTTGCTGCCTCAACCATTTTCATCTTTGTTTTCCGACAAGGTTTCAAACGAAACAAAGCCAAACCAGGAGGAGATTGTAGACACCAATCGACTAGGGAAGTACTCTGGGGGGGGGGGCGTTAGGCAGGAGACAGGGAATGCTGGAACTCCCGTTTCTCCTGTCACTGTCCTCCTTAGCTGATCTTTTTCTGTCTCATCTGCTTGAGCACCCACTAAAAGTTTTGCTACCAAGTAGAAATTTGCCATGAAGGTTTTTGTAAACAAGTAGAATTAAAAAATCCACATGCTCAGTGACTTACCTGCAATAAAAATTTTCACCCCTATTACATGAACCGCCCTAATTATTTATATATATATTATATATATATATATATATATATAATTATATACAGTTTATGTAATATGTATAAATATTTTGATATGTAATATATGTGTCAGGGGTGGCCAAGTTTCCTGGACCCAAGAGCCACATACGACTTTTTTCAGATGTACGAGAGCCGCAAAATATTTTAAAAAGAATTTAATTATTAAAAACATATACATATAGTTATACTCACATTATTAAATTGTTTAATTACTGCTTGTAGAAGGCTTAGTTTGGGTCTTCATTTTGGCTGTTAATGCTTTAAAATCTGGCTGATGTGATGTTAAGGCGGTATGAAGAAGCTGTCAGGTGTTCGTTAGTGAGGGCAGCACGATGTTTTGATTTTACAAACTTCATTACCGAGAAGAGTGCTTCACAGCAATAAGTTGTCCCAAAAACTGAGAAAAGTCAGAGACTGGTTTTCCTGAGGTGAGGATACTTTGTCTCTGGTACTTGCTTCCAAAACTCAACTGCAGATGAGCTTTTTTGTATCAACTTTAAACCCACGTCCTCCTGTAGCTCCAAAAGTTCTGTTTGTATTGAAGCAGCTTCCGTAACAAAAGGTGTGGTAACAGGACAGCCATCGTTGACGACATCAATCAGGAAAGGATTTACAAGAAATTCGAAGCATGGTTTTAGCTTCTTTAGTTCATCAAACCTGAACTGAAAATCATCAATTAGTCCTTCTAATTTACCTTTGTATTCCTCCAATTTAGATTTTGAAGGTGTTGTATTACATCACTAAAAAACATCAGATCCTGCACCCATTCGTGATCTTCTAGTTGTGGGTATGACTTTCCCTTTTCTTTCAAGAAATCAATGATAGGCTCCAACAGTGCAACAAATCTATTCAGGAGATTACTAGTTGATAACCACCTCACAATACAGTAGAATGAAAGGTCATCTGGCTTATCTTGAAGATCCAGCTCCTCGATAAAATTTCTAAACGCTCAGTGCGTTTTTGCATTTGAACGAATGAAATTCACAATTTCTAGAACACACTTCGTAACACTGTCATACCTAAAGTACTTGCTTACCAAATGACCACAGTGAATGATACAGTGAATAAAGAGACACACAGGATACTTGGGATCGCGTGTCAAGAGCCTAACTAGGCCTACATTTTGTCCTACCATAGCTGGTGCTCCATCTGTTGCAAAACTGACAAGTTTATTCAATGGTACTTGAGCATTTGATAATGCCTCGTCAAGTGCGTTCTTTATGTCAACCCCTCTGGTGGTTTCTCTTAGGGTCATTAAGTCCAAGAGTTCTTCTTTCACATTTCCATCGCCAGTAACATAACGAACAAATATCGCCAGTTGAGGGTTATCTTTAATATCTGTGGATTCATCGAGGGCCAAACTGAATGCTACAGAATTCTTCAAATCACTCTGCAACGAGCATGCAATTTCAGCACTGATCTGGGAAATACGTCTCTCTGTAGTGTGGCGGGAAATAGAAATACTTGCTATTTGTTCTCGAAGCTTTGTGTTATCTGGAGCAAGAATTGCAGTAACATCGGCAATATTCTTCTTCACAAATTCTCCACTACTGTAAGGAAGTTGAGCACGAGCAATATTCCATGCCATAACAAAACTAGTTTCAGTAGTTAAGTCAGCTGTCTTACACAATGATGAAAGTACAGTTTGTTGGGCAACTAGGCTAGATTTCAACATTGTTAACTTAGTCTTCCGCAATTCTGATTTGGGAGGAAATTCCGTAATAAAATTTTTATGGTTAGTTTCATGATGACGCTTTAAGTTACTGGCTTTAAAGTGATTGAGTGCCACGTGGCAGATAAGACACACAGGTTTCCCACCCTTAACAGTAAAGGCAAAGCTCTCCTCCCACTCTTGTTTAAAAACTCTATTTTCTTCTTCATATTTCCGTTTCTTACACTTTGTCTGCTCAGTCATTTTAATCAACTAAGGAGTTTTATAACTTTCACTTGTATAGCTGAGAAAAATAGCCACTATTTGATCTAAGAAGCCAATTTTAAAACACATTCACTCGTTACTACACGCGGCCCGCAGGCTAGCTCGAGGGGTACTGGACACTGGTGAGTGGCGATTGGTGTTAATTATGTAATTATCCCGCTTAGTGCCTGTCACGCAAAAGAAATTATCGTACGCATGACGCATTTTATTGACAATTCAATTTTTCCTTGTTTTTTTTTATATTTTTTTATGTGAAAAAAAAATTATATTTTGTATTATGAATTTTGTCTTTTATGATAAATACAATAAAAACCAAAATTGTCTCGCGAGCCGCAGTTAACAACCTCGAGAGCCGCATGCGGCTCGCGAGCCGGGGTTTGGCCACCGTTGAATTATATGTTCTTACCTGCATTTACTGGCAGTCAAGGCAGACGAGCACGCAGTGGACTGGGCAGATGTGACGCTTGCAGATGCTGCACAATTTTTTTGTCTTTCTGTCTTTCGAAGGTTCACACATGCAGCACCTTCTCGGGGGCACATCAGCCTGCGCAGTTGCGCCCCGTGGAGGAGCATTGACACTACAGGCAGAAGTGATTGTTCCAATGAAGCTCCTAGACAGTCCTAGACAAGACAGCCGCTGTACTGCCCATAGTTTTACTAATTCCTCAGCCAGCGTTTTCATGAACTGCCGCCTATTAATTATTTTTGCGTTTTGCCGCTGTCTGTCGTCGCAGTGAATAATCCATGCGTTAATTGTTGCAACATTGATCACTCAAAAAAAACACACAACGGCCACAATGTTCTTTCGGCTGCACGAAGACAGCGAGCACATCTGGTCTAAACTGTCAACACCGTCTTTGGTTCTCTTATAGTACATTACCAGCTCAGGCTTGCCATTGTCTGCAAGGTCGGGCTGGGGATGCATGGTGGAGAGCAGGAAGACGAGCTTGTTGCCGGTTTTCGGTTTGAAGGAGACCATTAGCACTACACAACGATTTTTTGCAGTAGCAGAAATCAAAATAATTTCCTTTTCAACAAACATATCACTAAAAAATCCACTTTATAACACTTCAGTAATATAACAATTATATGCTATGTTAATCCACATCAAAGCATTCCCCAAATACAATCTCATACACATTACATACAAAATATACAAACATACACGATAGGTAACGCCGGGTAAATTTTACCCAGCGACCCTATATATAACAAAGAATAACGCGGCGTCGCGCGTGACGCGCCCACCCTCTAGCGAGTTTGGGCAAACACTGAAGCTACCCAGAGCGGGAATGCTCTGCGTTGGCAGGAACAATGTACAACCTCCAATGTTAGTACGAAGCCGGGTAAAATTTACCCGGTGTTACCTAGTAAGGGTTAAAATAGGAAAGCAGAACCAGTTGAACTCGAATCCTCGTAGCTAGTTTCACAGTCAGCTATTCTACCCCATTTCGGGGTTCTGTAGAGCGTGGTCGGTACACTCCTATGAAATTATACATATAAGTTGCGCATCAGTTGCCCATTTAAACGTAACCTACCTTAACACTGAAATTGATGCGTAACATAATCGTAACTTTATCAGAATTAAAAAATTTAAAACTCTTTTTTTTGCTATTTCGTTGCGAAACCTTTTACTGTTAAAAAGGTACGATCTTTATCCAGACCCTACGACATCTGATCGACTTGACATTCCATCGACAAGTTATTATTAAGTCAGATTAAGTCAGGATAGGTTACGTTAGGTTAAGTTAGTTTTTTAGAGTGTCGATGTTTTGGTCTTGTCAACAAAAATGCTATAGGTCCCTTTATTCGCTATTTGGTTCCGTAACAATTTTGTAACTTTCTGTTAAATTTTCTTCCTCTTAACTGCGTAACTTTGGCGTAACATCAGGAAAACTACAGTATATACCTTTTTCCAGAAAAATATAACATATAAAGTTCCATAACTCGGATACTGCATAACATGCGTAGCAGAGTATATTATGGCAAGCGTCTATTACTCAATGGATAACACCGTTCCTCTCTCAGCAAAATGAAGACACTGAGAGTCAGGGTTTCAACTCAAAATGGTGTTAGTGCATTGGGCGGCGCTGTTTCTGGCCCTCCTGACTGGATATTATTATTACTATTATTATTATTATTATTATTAGTAGTTAGTAGTAGTAGTAGTAGTAGTAGTAGTAGTAGTAAACTAAGATTCTAATTACGGTAACTGCAAATAACTTTGCATACTTATGTTTTCAATTAAATGTAATGAAAAATATATGTCATAAACAGTAGCAGTAGGAGATCGTAGACACCAATCGAGCAGGGAAGTACTCCGGGAGGAGACGTCAGACAGAAGAATCCTCCGAATTCTATACCCTCTGGATACGGCTTACATGCCAATCTCAAACTAGATATACTGTATCTGCACTGTCTACCTTTTTCCTAATTCTATTGACTATCCAAAATTCTTTGACTACCTCACTTCCAAAGTGGAATACATTCTATCCCACTCTCCTTTTGATGAAATCTCCATTTTAGGAGATTTCAATGTTTACCACCAATTCAGCCTTGGGATCATCCCAAGAGGCCTCCGCTTGGGAGGATCCCAAGGCCGAATTGGAGCGAAGTGCCTTTGGCACTTTGGTACTACTGATTGGGATCAGGCATTACTTCTGTGATTTCCCATGGAATAATTACTGCTTCCGTGGCCGGGGCCTTTCCGCGTAGGCTGAGCGCATCACGGAAGTGATTCTCTCGGGCATGGAGGCGTACATTCCATATTCTATTCGTATAACTAATACAAAAAACCCTAGTTTAATTAAATTTCCTTGTACTAATGCTATCCGCAACAGAGAGGAGGCTTTCAGAAGGTACCGTCGCCATCCAACTCTTGACCCTCACTTACCTTATATTTCTGCCCGGAATCGTACAAAATCTGTTCTTCGACTCGCCAAAAATTCCTTCATCTTCATCCGACAAAAATGTGAAAACTATCCAATTCTAATTCTTCTCGCTCTTTCTGGCATCTAGCTAAGAACGTCTCCAACACCTTCACTTCTTCTTTCCCTCCTCTTTTACATTCCGACGGCACAGTTGCCGTCTCTTCTCCTCACAAAGCTGAACTCTTCGCTCAACCTTTTGCCTCCAACTCACCCTTGGACGATTCCGATGCTGTTCCTCCATCTCCTTCCCCCTCTGAGTTAATTATGTCTTAAATTAGAATCTCTTCCAAATATGTTTTTTTCTGCCCTATTTAGGCTCAACTCTAGGAAGGCGTATGGTCCTGATAGTGTTCTTCCTCTTGTTTTCAAGAACTGTGCTTCTGTGCTGACACCCTGACTTGGCAAACTCTTTTGTCTTTGTCTTCCATCTGGTACTTTTCCTTTCTGCTGGAAATTCGCTTTCATTCAGCATGTCCAAAAGAAAAGTGGCCGCTCTCAACCCTCCAATTATCGTCCAATTGCTTTGATCTTTTGCCTTTCTAAAGTTTTTTAATTTATCCTTAATAGGAAGAATCTTAAACACCCCTCTTCTCGCAATTTCTTTCAAATCGTCAGTATGGGTTCTGCAAGAGACGCTCTACGGGTGATCTTGCGTATCTCTCTGACTCTTGGTTATCCTCCTTTCGGGATTTCGGTGAAACTTTTGCTATTGCGGTAGATATATAAAAATCTTTTGATAGAGTCTGGCACAAATCTTTAATCTCGAAACTGCCCCCCTCGGTTTCTATCCTTCTATCTGTGTCTTCATCTCTGATTTCTTTTCTGGTCAATCTATAGCTTCGGTTGTAGATGGCCACTGTTCTTCTCCTAAAGCTATTAAAAGTGGTGTTCCTCAGGGTTCTGTCCTGTCACCTACTCTTTCTTTTTTATTTGTCAATGATCTATTAAGTCGCACTTCCTGTCCTATTCACTCCTATGCCGATGATTCCATCTTTACTTCTCCACCCACTTCACAAAGCGTCACTCTCAACAGTCAGTCCATGATTCGCGAAGGAGGGCCATGGTACACCTGACCTCTGATCTTTCTACTATCTCTGATTGGGGCAGAGAAAACATTGTGGCGTTCAATGCCCTCAAAAACTCGGTTTCTCCATCTTTCTTCTCGTCACAATCTTCCACATGACTATCCCCTTATCTTCAACAATACACAACTCAATCCTTCCTCTTCTCTTAATATTCTGGCGATTCCTTTTCTCGTGATCTTTTCTGAAAAATATCACATATACTCTCTTTCCACACCAGCTTTAAGTGGTAAGGTGTGTTGTACCGCCTCCGCAGTTTCTTCACTCCAACTCAGTGGCTATGTCTATACAGGGGTCTTATCCGCCCCTGTATGCAGTACGCGTCTCATGTGTGGGGTGGCTCAACCCACACAGCTGTACTTCCGAGTGGAATCAAAAGGCTTTTTGTCTCATCAATTCCCCGCCTCTTACTGAGTGTCTTCAATCCCTGTCTCTTCGCCGCAATGTTGCCTCACTCTCTCTTTACTATCGCTATTATAACGGGCACTGCTCTTCTGACCTGTTTAACTGCATGCCTCCTCCTTTAAGGAGAGCACGCAGTAACACACTTTCTACACACTCATTCCTTTTCTGTCCAACTCTGTGATGCAAGAGTTACTCGGTATTTTTAATCTTTTATCAACTCAGCCGGTGAACTCTGGCACCACCTTCCTCAATCGATCTTTCCCACTCTCTATTACCTCCAATCTTTCAAACGCAGAATATCCGGGCATCTCGAAAACCTTGGCGCTTGATTTTTACTATCTTTTTTTATGGGAAAGGTGTTTTTGCGTGCATTCGCCCTTATCCCGTCCTTCCTGCATAAAAAAATAAATATGTATTTAGGTGTCTGGCGTAAGACAAAAATAATGAAAGCGCTTAAAAGAATGTATGAAAATTATTACTGATGGTTCATTGCGTGATATGACTTTTTATAAACGAAGAATCTCTAGTATTATATATTTACTGGGAGTGAAAATATCTTAGGACAGTATTTTTTGGGCTCTGTTTTGTCTGCGAACGTGTGTTGGTCTTCTTCAAGTCAGTTCAAAATTTACATAAAGAGGTACACGAATGATTACTCTTTAAAAATTAATTTAAAACATGGTTTATTATGGCCAACAATATAAACAGTTGCGTTTTATTACAATCTCTTATCAGTGTTATATACAATAGTTTAATAGCGTCAAACAGATTGTGTATAAAGTGATAAATACACATCGACCCTTTTGAATAACTCTTCTGTGCGAGTTCCTCACGATATGAACATCCTTGAAGTAAGAGAGGAACATAAAGAAAGTCTGTTGTCCTCAACGCTCCCTGGCATAACTAAGTCCTTGAGCATAACAGCATTCAGGGAGCATTCAGGGAGAACTTATACAGTATATAAGTGCCCTACATCCTTGGTTAACCTTGGTTTTGCTTCAGCCCGAATTGTTCATTCTGACGATGCTCAAGCTTGTCACTCCACCTTAAACCTACAGTTTAACGTGGAATCCGAGCCACGCCCCACCAGCATCCCAGCGTCTTAACCACTAGGCTACCCATGGTACCCATTTATCTACCAACCAATTTCTTTGTGTGAAAGGATGAACAGCTGCCGTCACCGGGTCTCGATCCCGGGGCAGATGGATTCGTAGTCAGCGACGCTAACCACTACACCACCGAGGTACATCGGATCAAGCTAACATTCTATCGACATGTTATTAATAGGTTAGATTAAGTTAAGTTAGCTTAGGTTAGGTTAAGCTAGGTTACGCTAGGTTAGGTTAAGCTAGGTTACGCTAGGTTAGGTTAAGTTTAGTTAAGTTAGCTTCATAGAGTGTCGATGTTTTGGTCTTGTCGACAAAATTGGTATAGGTCCGTATACAGTATATAACTGTCAAATGTAACAATGTAAATTGCTCGTGTTTATAAATAGACTTACTTTTTAAATAAACTTAAGAACTCTGAGCGTCTCATTACTGCAACATCTATTTTATATTTATTACTTAAGAAGAAGAAATATTATGAGAAACAGTTAAATTCTTACCTATGTAATTTGGATTACGTGATGAGGATGCACAAAAATTTTAAAATGATCCCGACTCGCGAATAAAGATCACGCGAATCTTTCCTTTCATTAAAAAAAAGAAGTTAATTCGCTAATCTCAACAGTTATCTATGCGACACGAAATATGACGCAAAGAACTCAAAATCTATACGTTAATTTTTTTCGCAAACTCCTCCTTCCTCTCTCTTTACCCGTATGCATACCTACCTTGCAAACTTCAGGCATACAGTTAACATTCCAAAGCCATTTGCATGCCTTGCGAAGGCTCGCTGCCAACACACACACACACACACACACACACACATATATATATATATATATATATATATATATATATATATATATATATATATATATATGAAAAATTATTTCACGAAAGTGACACTATATATATATATATCTATATATATATATATATTCGTAAGAGACTAAAGGTGCTATAAGATGAGAAGACAATAATACCAAACGATTGCGCGGAACCATTATTGGAAAGTTCAGAGTTTGACACGTTATTTGAATAAGAAAAGAGACTAAAACTCTAAATTAAGTTTTCAATTGAAATTCAGAAAAGTTTATTGCACCTATTCAAAAAAAGGAGTTTAAATGCGTCCAATATATATATATATATATATATATATATATCAGACTCCCATTAAAAGCGTGAACTTCTTTATTTTGAAATAACCCGCTGGAAAAATGAAACATCCGCTCCCAGTACTTTCGAGTTTATTTCAATTCCTCTCTAGGGAAACTGAAGAGGAGTTGTAATAAACTCGAAAATAATCGGATTGGATGTTTCATTCTTTCCTGCGGTTATTTCAATATATATTATATATATATATATATATATATATATATATATATATATATAAAATTCTTCATGCTTTCACTTAAACTGTGAACGCATTGATGATTAAATATATATACGGTACATATATCCGTCAAATTAAAGTGAGCTCCCTTTAAAAAGAAGATTTACCATATATCCCAGCAAGATTACAGTGAGACCCCTTTTAATAGAAGTAAATATTAATATGACATAACGTACGCTTGAGGTGAAAGACAAGGGCTACGCCGTGGCCAGGTTAGGTTGTATACATTCATTCATATTTACTATTAATTGTTTAGATCTGTGATATAATAATAATGAGGAATTTACAGACCTTTACAGGACTTTACATTACAGAATTGGTAGCGATAGTTAACGGATTCGTAGTCGAGCTGGGTTAGGCCTAGAGATGGAACCCGGTTTTAAAAAACCGGTTTTTAACCGGTGATGAACATTTTTAATCATCACCGAAACCGACGATAAGAACCGGTTTTCACATTTTTGCGCGAGTCTCGGATCACTTTGGTCCATTTTCTATGAAACAAACGTTTCCAAACTTTTAAAAACATAGTAATTACGTTTTGCATCGTTTCGTATCGTTTTTTGTTTGTTTATAAGTGTAAATAATTGATGCTCCAGTCTTGAATGTTATGTGGATGATTGCACATTGATCAGTTAAGATTCTAAGATTTAATACTCCATCATGTCAAAGAAATCAAATGCTTGGTATCATTTCACTCGTAAGAATAAAGAAGAAGCAGAGTGTATGACATGTCACAAAGTTTTAAAGTGTTGTGGAGGTTCTACTTCAAGTTTATCATCCCACATGAAAAATATTCATGGCATAAACATCGACCAGATTAATCAGCCATTGAAGAAACAAAGAACAAACAGTGGAAGAGTTTGTGCAAAAAAAAGTCCAGAGAAGAGGAAATTTCGAAACTTGCGTGTGTAGATGGACTGAGTTTCCAATCAATTGCTAAAAGTGAATTCATTCAAGAAAGTCTAAGAAAGATAAAATACGACAAGCCTCATCCAACTTCCTATAATGGTGTCAGAAAAATGGTGCTTAGTTTTTATGAGAAAAAGAAACATGAATTGGTCAACTACTTCATTAACTATGGAGGAGTATACATCTTTGCAAAACCAAAGATATATTAATATTAATGTTCATGATGAAAATCAACATTGGTCTCTTGGTCTTATGAAAATAAATGGTTCTCTCGATTGCACCAAAACTATTGCAATCGTTAGGAAAAGATTGGAAGACTTTGGCTTGGACCTAGATAAACATATCGTGGTTTGCACCACCGACGGTGCCTCAGTAATGATCAAATTTGGAAGAGAAATAGTACCTGATCACTAGCAATGCATTGCACATGCTATACATCTTGCGGTTTCGGATATCTTGTATTCAAAAACTGCTGAAAATTCAGTTGAAGGTGAAAGTGACCCTACCCGTGAAGATGAAGTCATCGAAGAAGATGAACACACTGCACATGAGCTAAGCGAAGATGAGTGTGAAATTTTATGCACTGATACAATTTTTGAGTCCGACATAGATGACATAATTGTTCTTCCAAAACTTCGAGAAGATTACTTAAAAGTAATAAATAAGGTGAGAAAAATCTGCCGCATATTTCGAAAGACTCCTTTGAAAAATGAGAGATTGCAGGATTTTGTCAAAGATGAATTTAATGGAAAAGAAATGAAGCTTATCCTTGACTGTAGAAAGAGGTGGAACAGTCTTTTGGCCATGATAGAAAGATCTTTGAAACTCAAAAATTGCATTCCAAAGGCGCTCAGAGTGATACGCTCAACAGAGACGATTTCAGATGAAGAATGGAATGCTCTAAAGAGCCTCTTTGACACGCTTCGTCCACTGGAAATTGTTTTGAAGGGACTCTGTTCCGAAAATGCAAATTTGCTCAAAGCTGAATCTTCCATGAAGTTCAGTTTGGATAAATTTGAAAGCAAAAACAATCCTTCAGCTTTTGAGCTACGTCAGTGTCTCATTGATCGCTACTCATCGAGAAGACAAAAAGAAGCTGAAGCCTTGCTGAGTTTTCTCCACAATCCCGAGGTCTTGAAAAATGAATCATCAGCACCGTTCCTCTTTCCTTCAAGACAAGCACTTAAGAAGTATGCGGATCATACATTTAAGAGGCTTTTTCCAGAAGCTTGCCAGATTTCAGAAACAGACGACTAAGTCCAATCAATTGCTTCGAAACTCGAAGATTCACAATGCAGCTCAGGTCGTGAAGTAAATGATGACGATCAACTTATGAACGAGTACATGTGTGAGATGAACACACTGAAAATGAAACCCAAGAAAGATTCTTCTGAGAACTTTGACGTAAACAATGAATTCAAATATTTTGAAGCTACTTTGAATAGAAGCGAAAATTTGGATCAAATGTACGAGGCGTTGCTTACAATAAAAGCCACTAGCGTAGAGTCCGAGAGAGTGTTTTTAGCTGCTGGTTTATTTGTCACAAAGATTCGATCAAGAATGTCAGATCAGACACTTAATGCTCTTTGTTTCCTCAAGTGTTATTTCAAAAATCAAGTTCGATAATAAACTTTTTAATTCAAATGTTACACATACTTGATTGAATCAATTAAAACATTTCTGTTTAATATTTTGATCATTTACCTCCCTAAAAAGCATACAGAATCCCATCGGTGAAAACTGGTAAAAACTGGCTTTAAGAATATAGCGACGGTGAAAACCGGTTTTACACTTTTCGGTTATTTTCCATCCTTAATTAGGCCTATGGGTGAGGCCTGTGGGTGAGTTGTATCGTTTCGACGTTACGAGTTACGACAGCACCTACGGCAAACCCATCTCATACGAGAGTAGGCCTCAAGTTTACAGGATGTTAACCTCGGCCTTCTTTCGGTCTTGAGCCTACCTTTCTCTAAACACCGATTTCATTTATATTACTAAGATAACTAGAATTTACCATAACCACTGGGGACGATACAAATACACTTTAGGTCAGCTCCTTGATGACGGCATCGCTAGTCCCAATACATTCGTTTGTTTGTAAAATGTCATTATTCCACTTATGGGCTTCACTTGAACCACATGTAAATCGCAATGGAGTATGAAACACGTTACAAAAAAATTATATTATATACTGTATTTAAGACAGGTATCAAACGGTAAAAAAAGTAGAAAAAAAAATATATATAGGGGCCTGTTGACGGTAGGCTCACTATAATAAACTAATTAAGTACAAATGAGATGTTTACAGGGTCACCAATTTGGTCTAAACAATATTTAATAAAGGAGACAGAAATGACCATGTAGTTTTAGTTTAATTGGAAAAATAAATTAATTATTTGTTTACAGTGGTGGTAGTATAGCCGCAAAAGGTTAGAGTGCAGGAATGTTGCAAGTGATTACGTAATGTTGCAAAGGGGGTGGGGGTGTTGCAAAAAAAGAAAGTAAAAAAGGAAAAAAAGAAAAAGAAAAGAAAAAAGAGTACTGCCCTTTGTTGCCAACCGGGGTTGTAAGGGGCATGCAACTTGGAGGCGGAGTTCTCCCCCAAGCTATTCCCCCCAAAGGGCCAGAAAAGAGAGAAAGGAGGAGAGAAAGGAGGAGAGGTGTTCACCTGGCAGGAGCCAAGTGCATATTAAGACTTCAGCCGAGTAGGCGTTGTTTTATAGGCTCCTAATCAGCCAGTTGGCTGAATCAGTCAGTTGGCTGAGCCAAGGGGGGGGAGGGGTACACCTGCAGGAGAGAGAGAGAGAGTAGGTGCCTTTGATTACAAGGCATGCAACTTGGAGGCGGAGTTCTCCCCCAAGCTATTTTTGTTTACCTAACCTAAGAGGCCTCTAAGGGGTTTTCTCAAAGGGCCAGAAAGAGAAGGACCAGAGGTCCTTGCTCGGCTGGGAGCCGAGCTTGTAATGACTCCGTCAGTCGTCTCTCGGTCTTTTATAAACCTCTATTCTGGCTGAGTTGCCAGATAGCGCCATGTATGCAGTTGCTGGATTGCCAGATATCGCCATGTATGCAGTTGCTGAGTTGCCAGATAGCGCCATGTATGCAGTTGCTGAGTTGCAAGATAGCGCCATGTATTCCAGATAGAAATATTTATTAAATTGTACTTGTATATATAATAAACAAATGAACCACTCGTGTGCACAAACCATATAAAATACCACAATATATGACGGTAGATGAATCCAATTAAGTTATGTTTATTAAATAAATAATTTTTACACACTTAATTTTTATTATAAATATTTTAGTCACGAATAACGAAACGAAAAGAAACTTTACGAATATATGCGATACAGTTCAAAAACCGACCCTCATTCCCCCAAATTCCCACACCTGATATATATATATATATATATATATATATATATATATTATATATAATAAACTAATGAATCACTCGTGTGCACAAACCATATAAAATACCACAATATATATTTATATAGTTAATCAATTGGAAGATTCAACCATATAAAATACCACAATATGTTTATACAGTTATTCAATTGGAAGATTCATTTAATGTTGAAATTAGCCAAAACACAATAAGCTATAACGGGGTCGGACGACTAATGACATCTTTATATTTTCTCCAATAGATTTAATGATCGTATTACCGCCCCATTCCTCCATGTGGTTTATATATATATATATATATATATATATATATATATATATATATATATATATATAGAAAGAATCATAATATCGTGTCTATTTGTCAACCCCTTATATATATAATATATATATATATATATATATAAATTGAATTTCGCCGTGGCACACCATGTTTGGCAAGCGCTTTAGTGGAGCAAGCCTTATTTACTGATACAAATTATATCTATCGGGCAAATAACTTTTAATTCAATCACTGATTGCCTCTCTAAAACCGTAACAATACAATTTATTAAGTAGAATATTATGGTCTATTACATCAAACACCTTACTCAAATCCACCGCCAATACCCTCAATTTAGAAGTGGAAGATGTGCACAAGGCTATTTATTTTGCTCTTTAGTAATAATAACAACTAGCTCTCACACACTATATATATATATATATATATGTCTATTTTGTTTTGGTAAGCCTTTCACGCGTTTCAAAAACAGAAAAAATATTACACGCTTTTCACCTTAAAGTGAATTAAAACAATTTTACGAAAAAGAAAAGGAATTTCAGAATTAAGTTTATTTAGTCTCCTTGTCGAGACAGAAGAACAACCCAATGATAACCTATATTTTTAATATAATTAAATAATTTTATTTTTATCATAACTCAACCGAGCAACGATGTTAAGCGACGTTGGATCTGGGTAATAGTTGGATGGAGGACCGTCCACCGCAACAGCTAGTTTACACTCGATGACGGGGATGAAATAAAAGGTAGGATGCGAACCTACATTCGTCAAAATTAGCTCAGACGAAATACACACAAATCTTTCAACTTACCTTATATATATATATATATATATATATATATATATATATATATATATAAATGGACTTTCACCGAATTAAAACAAATCACTAAGCAGTTAAAAGAATTCGCTCTATATTCACAAATCTACACACACACACACACACACACACACACACACACCTCTGTATATATTACGAACATCAGGAAAAATGCCAAACGTGTATTAATTTAAATGAAACTAAACGTATATTAATTTAAAACAAATTAATTTTGTCCTTTTAAGTGAATTATTTATTATAAGAATTTAATTACTCAATGTAAGAAATTAATCATTAAACGCACGCGAAACACACGTATTTGTCCGAGGCCTTTTGAAAGGGGCTAGCGGTAGCGAAGGATTTTTGGTACGAACTTGCTCTTCTAGCTTTCCGTGCCTTTGACTGTAATTAAAAATGATTTTATTAAAGGCAATGGTTATTTCTCTTGCAAACTTGTATGGCATCAGTTTCTTAGTTTATTGAAATGAATGAATAAAAATGGAAAGGTATATTATTATTATCATTATTATTGTGCATTTTCAAAATTAACACAAAGATTTTCGTCAGAGAAGATATGGGAAACAATTCAAAACGTACGTTTGTCATTCCCCAAACCCGGCTGTATATATATATATATATATATATTATATATATATATAATATATTATATATAAGTGATGTAGCGGATGTCATTTTTTTCACATCCGCGGATGCGGATGCGGATGAGGATGTTTGATTTCAACATCCGCGGATGCGGATGCGGATGTCTACATTTTCGTTATTTTTTAGGATATATTCGAGATTTGTTGTGTTTAACGTATATAATAAGTTATTATATAGAGAGAGCTGTAGCTATAATGTAGTATAATTGATTAATTGTACAATAATTGCTGTACTTTTCTCTGAAACATATAAAATAATATCAAGCATCTAACTAATATAGAAATCAATTAGTGAATTCGTCTGCAAATAAATTCGTTATATTTTGTTGAGTTTCAGCCACAATTAGAAACCATAATTGTGTTACCAGGATGCGGGACGTGAACCCAACTCAAATGCACCCCACCGACCTCTTTCCCCAACCTCCACCCTTATAGAAAGAGATCTTTAATTAGCTTGATAACTATTTATATTAAGTTTAAAGTTTTATTAGGCATATTTATAAATGAGTAATTAAAATAAAGTAAACTAAGATGTTCATCGTTTAATGTTCAAACTTAATTATAGGAAGGTTATGCTTAAGGAACATTAATTTTTCTGCCTTTTCTGCTGCCAGTCTGTTTCTCTTTTCATCATATATTAATCCAGCACTGCTAAATAATCTCTCGCTTGGTACGTTTGTTGGAGGACAGGCTAAATGTTTCCTTGCAAGTTTACTCAAGTATGGATAGATATTCTGCATATTTTTCCACCAACTAATAGGATTGTCACATGCAGCCAGGTGTTTTTCTTGGTGATAGCTCTCGATCATTTTTACTACATCTTTTGACATCGCGTAGGTCTCGTCATTGCTGCTTGACTCAGGAAACTGAGAGACAGATTCTGTGATAGATTTGCTTGTTGAAGGTGTTGGTTCTGTCACTGAAACTTTTATTCTTTTGGTGGGTGGCGAAGCGACAGATTCAAGAGATTGAAGCTCTTCAACTGCTTTGCCAAGTGATGATTTAACTCGTTCTAAGGTACTAGGTGAAAATAACTTAGCTTTGTAACGTGGATCTAAGTAGGTTGCAAGAGAGTAACTTCATACAAGAACAGCCTCTCGTCTTGTCTCTTGCATCAGTTTTGCGCACAATGAACTAGTTCTATTAATATAGTAGAATTTGATAATTTCCGCTTATTAATGACATTTTATCTCAACGGTCCACATCCGCACGACATCCGCAGTCCAAAGTGCGGATGCGGGTGCGGATGCGAGAAAATGTGCGGATGTTCCGCGGATGCGGATGCGGATGTGACCTACATCACTAATATATATATATATATATATATATATATATATATATAATAAACGAATAAACAACTCTTGCACACACACACACACACGAGGAAAGGCAGAAACTAGGTCAATTCGAATCGTGTCCCAAGAGGATTTTCTGCCCATAATTTTACCTTTCTTGAAGTCACATCAACCAAAAACTCTCCTGACTCCCTTTCTTAGCGAATTGTGAAAAATTACTAATAAATTGTAAGTAAAAATAAAAACCGTTTTTGGAAATCATATAATGTTCTGCATTGTATAAAAAAACATTGCAACTGCTTGTATGCACTTATTTTTTATTTAATACACATGTAGATTTAATTAATATCGTCAACACTTTAAACCATCTCTGAAAAATTCTGAGCAGTTATGTCTTACACTAACCGCAGCATCTAATATGAATTAAATAAAAAACATTACTTCATTCGCATGTACATAAGTGTTACTCATGAAAACCAATTAAGAATTTCTTTTTTAAACTTTTTACGAAAAAAGAAAAGGAAATTCAGAGCTTAAGCTATAGATTGTTGAGGCGAAATTTTCAAGTTGATCAGCCGAATGTACCATAGCCACAAGCGTACTTACTGTTTACATATCCTAATGGAAAAACTGCATGAAAAGACATTATTATATATATATATATATATATATTATATATATATATATATATATAGCAATGATACTCGACCTACAAATTTCCACTACAAAGTTTACTGTTGAGATGATTGAGAGCGAAAGCTGATCCGTGTACCCTTTGCAATAAGCAAACGTGGTTGCGACTTGCAACAACTCGCTTTGAAATGAACGCCCTTCTAAAGGCGTCGAATCAACTGTTACCCTTAAATCTCCAAATCAATATGGTTTCCGTAATAATAGAACAACGGAAATGGCTACTTTAAATCTTATGGAAAATGTAAATATACAGAATTCATTATTGTAACGAAGTGGTTGGCCACCAATAAAACTCTTCCTAAATACCAGTAAAACAAATTTCATGATTTTTACTAATAAAAGAAATGTATATCTTGATGAATTTAATGTTAATGAAATCGCCATAAAGGAGTGTACTGTACAGCGTAGTAGGATAGCCCTTTAAGTCAAGCTAGGCTACGTTTTGGCAATTTCCAGTTCCGAGAAAAAGACTCTCAAAGCCATTTCTCTCTTTGCGCATATATATATATTATTAAAAATGTTAATTGTTCTAAGGCTATTTATAAAAGAAAATGGGGTTTTGGTACAACTTGCATAATTATGTATTCTACAACTTGCTTATTGTAATTTTAAATATGTTATGAACGTTATACGCGTCACTATTAAACGTCATTTATATTTTTTTTTTTACTTTCGATTTGATTTTGGATTATGTGTTTCTGCTTTGTAATTTTAATTTTTATTATTGAACAGTTTTAATTTTGTACTTTAGATCTAGCTCTCCACGTTTATATATTTTTGTCATTTATACATTTTTAGCTTTCATTTAGCAGGCCTTGAAAGTGCGATAGAGTCCCCCGAAACAGCGGCTGCAGCCAAATATAATAACTTTTCTGCGCTACGTCATCGTCTTTATCCTAAATATAAAGTTTAATACAGTTCTTAGTACCTCTGTCATTCAATTATTAATCGTATATGTTATAATGTTTCAGAACATTCATATGATCCCTTTCCAGATAGAATCCTAGTCCAAACGTAGAACATTCATATGATCCCTTTCCAGATAGAATCCTAGTCCAAACGTATTTGGTTTTAGAATTTATAAATCTTAAAAAGATGTAGGAAAACAAGAAACACAAAGGAGAAAATGAATTCCTAACTGATGCATTTACATGCTCAAATATACGTAATAATAATAATAATAATAATAATATCGCTTAAATATATATATATACATCTTAAATATAATCTTTGATGTGCCTATTGTTAACTTATTTATTACACGTGTATGATAAATATATATATAGCTTGAATATTTCTTTTATTAAATAAATCATGTTTCAATTAACGTTTCACTTTCTCCTTTGTGTGTGTGTGTGTGTGTGTGTGTGTATGTGGGCGTGTGCGTGTGTGTGTGTGTGTGCACAGGTGAAAGAACAGCAACGTGATTCATGCTACTACCTGGAAATTCCATGCATGGAGCTTGATAACGATGTCAGAACGACGTTGTATAAAGGCAGGCGAAACTTTCACTTTAACTCATTACAAGGTTGGAAATAGAGGATAGAGTCGTGTTAGTTAGCTCTCTGTGCCTTGACCAATTCCTAGGTGGTGAACATGATATCTGATGCTCCAAACGGGTTTGAAGTACACAAGTTGATAAATATATCGCTCGGTAAAATTGCATCCAGACGTTCCAGAAGAGCTGGTGCATCTTTGCATAAATCATTATTAGTTGCCACTGTATTACATAAAGCCTGTTTTGTTTACTTACAAGCAGCACATAATTACCTCCACACAATATTTCCCCGCCACAAGGGCAACCTGAGGAGATTGTCCCCGACCCACCTCAAGCGCCCGCACCATTACCTGAAGTGTCCGTTACCCCAGTGAGCCCTCTCGATTGTGGTGGCAATAATATCAACCAAGATGATTATTCACCCATTGAATGCATTAGTGAAGAGTGTAAATCTAGATTAGAAGACAACGACTGTGAAGTAGACTGGAGCAGTGAATATGGTTGCAACGAAACCTTGCACCATACCAGAAAAAGGCGGAGAGTTTCTGATCAGGAAACAAAGCCAGCAGTTTACCCAATTTTACCAAAACGATTCAAAGATAATTTAGAACAATGCTCAGGCTGTTATTTTAGCGACTAAAATTTTGTGTTGATGTGGATTCGATCTTACCTCTTGTCGGTGAAAAGTAAAATTCTGTGACAACGTCCTAACTTACCCCGTTGCTGATTGCTGTAGAAGGGGACAATGGGAAGAGCGCGCTCGGAGCCAATGGCTTTTTTGGGTTGTTTTTTTTAAATGGTTTTTACCAGCCTTGGCCACGACCAACATGCAAAACTTTACACTTTTCCACATTAAACTTCATCACCCATCTATCTGCCCAAGCATCTACTTCATCAATAGTCTTTTACTTTCTCCTGACAACTGTTAAAGATCTTACGCTTTGGCCCAATTTTGTATCATCTGAAAATATTGAGGTTTTACTATTTATAACCCCATTCTATGTCGTTAATATAAACAATAAAAAGTAGATATCGAAGTACTGGCTTATCTTCAAACTTAATATGTAAGAGCAAATTGGCTATTCTCTCAACTAGTTAGCTCTTTTCACAGCCCTCTGGGCCCAGCACAGAGCTCTCATGTCACACATATATATATATATATATATATATATATATATATATATATATATATATATATATATATATTAGGGTGTCCCAGCCTCACATGTGAAAATAAAAATTTGCAAGAGTCAAATCGCACACCCCTTTAATTAATTACACTTGAAGAAAGGAAAAAATGGGCGAAATTTCATTGGCCTATTAGGAGGGGAAGGGTCCCCCATTGACCTTGTTTATTCGACCCTATATGAACAAACGTAAATGCTCAGCATTAATCATTCTAGAATGGAAGAATGAAATGTAAATTCTTTCTGACTAAATTAAAGGAAATGGAAATTCTTCCTAATGGCACATTTCATTTCGGGGGACAGAGGATCTTTTTGTTTGCTGAGGGGAACTGCTGGCGGTGGTATTCGACGACTTGGTACACGAGCTGCCGTTCCTCCTCGTTTTTTGTCAGGCCCTCGTTGAAATCTTCCGCCAGTTTCACCGCCCGTTCACGGACTTCAACGATGGTGCACATCCTTCGAGATCTTTGGGGGTTTTTGGAACCGGCAGCTTCAGGCAATGAAAGAGGTTTTGAGTCCTTTTCGTGACCAAGGTGCTCAAATCCGACCGTCTCACGGTCAAGACACTCTTTCCCTCCAGCCGACGCAGATCTTTTGGGTTTTCGGTCTTCTTGTGCAGGTTTTGGAGCATGGCCGTCTTCTCTGCATCGGTGGTTTTGGAGGAGAACATAGCGAGTCCGGCTAAATCTTCGCTTAGGTACCAGAGGTGGCCCCGGAATTTCGTCAAAGCGGCGGTACCTACATCATGATCCACCGCCTTGTACCGCTCTAGGTCCTCCAACAGCTCCAGGTCATTGACGGGCGCGTCCGCCGTCAATGGAGCCTCGAACCACCTCGAGGTAGATGGTGACGGCAAAGACGTTTATCCTGCGTAGTGACCGGACCTCGTGAGCGGTCAGGTGGAATTGGCTTCGGAAGATGAACATCTTAAGACAGTAAATGCCTTTGGCCATCCACCTGGCCCGGTGGTATGCTCCAGGACGATTGTATCGGAGATCTCGTTTGCCATGACCATCGAGGAAGACCAGAGCGAGGATCAGGAACTCCCGGTAATCGTCTCTTGGGTGGCCAACTTCAAGCTGGTCTTCAATGAAGTGGACAATCTGCTCTTTTTTCAACGCCACCCATTCCGAAAGGATGTCGCTTGGGCCATCGCCGTTGAACGGAGAAGCCTGCTTCTGGTCGATGAACTCCCATTGGGATTTGAAGCGAGCGAACAGCGCAATTTCGGGGCCAGAAGACCTGAAGAACAGGTCAAAGACTGAGGTGATTACCAATTCCATCATGTGGTGTCTGCAAGCCAGGAAAAGAACGCGGCGGTCCATTTGGTCCTGGATAATCGTACAAGCGCCGCTGTGAATACCGGTATTCGCCGCTGTTGTGTCGAAGCAGAGACCGGCAATCCATGGTTGAACTTGCGGCCAATCGTCCAGCACCTTCAGAACAGCTCCAGCCATCCGCTGTCTCGTGCTGTCAGGGATTTTTGGGATCGCCAACAACTTCTCAAGATTCTTCCCGCTGACCAGCACTGGTATGCGATCCGATTTCCCTCCATCCGAATCAGGGAGGAGTTTGCCATTAAAGTGGACGACAAGCGGCGTATCAGGATTGAACTCGGTCTTGATTCCGGCTGCCAAGTTCTTCCTGGACTTCTGCCGTGAACGGTGAAGACTTGATTTGGACAAGGTGACCGAGGATAACTCAACTCCCGCGGCAGCGAGTGCTGGAGCCACAATGTGCATCGCTTGGCGTACTGAGGTTCCAGTTCGATCCAGGGCTGCAGCAAAATTGGGATATTGGATGATCCTCCTTGCCGACACTTGGCCGTCCTTGGGAGCGGATCGAGGAGCCGAAGGACCAGGAGAGGAATATTGGACATCATCATTGGATGCTTCGGCCATGGACTCCGAAGAAGAAGACCCACTTTTCACCGTTCCTTTTGCTTGCAGTGAGTCCATCTCTTCGCGGCTTTTCTTCTTCCTATTCTCTTCAGCTGCTCGGCATTTCTCCCGCTCCGCTGCCCTGCGAGGAAACTCCAGGTCCTCTCCTCCGATGTACATCTTCCGCACGGTTCGCTGGTCATTCAGAAAGTCTCGATCTTCGGGGACTTTGATGAGTTTCATGGCGTTGGCATGAGCTGTTTCGAACAGTGTATTCAGGTTGGCTTGGAATCCCTTTTCCCGCTCCAGTTGCTTCTCTCCCCCACGGTTTCGGTTTCTGGCAACCTTCTCGTAGTCCGTAGAGAGGGCCTTGATCCTCTCGACGCACTTGGGCTTGTGGGAGGTCGGAATAGATGCCCGAGCCCACACCGCCATAACCTCATCAGCTACCACATTGGCAGCTTCCGCCGTGGACGTTTATTTCTTCCGAGTGAAGAACAACAGACGTCGAAGAACATCTCCCACTGTCGGGAGTTGACACAGCGTTTCCAGGGGTTCATTTCGCAGCACCCCCACCAACCACACAGTCTCCTGCTTTCTTGTATCCATAACCTGAAAAGAAATATGCTACAATTAGTATAAGGTAGAGATTAGCCGTTCAGCAATAGTAACACATGGTTTGAGGGGACCCTTAAAATTAAAGAACACGAATGAAATTCATCTTGCTGGTATGTTTTCACGAGTGGAAGAAATTAGGGGTGTGTGCATGACAAACTTCAGGAACAAAAAAAATTGGGACACTCTAATATATATATATATGTTTTACTTTTTCACACACTGAACATTGTTATAACGTTTAAATTAAGAAATGTAGGGCCTAAACATGTTTTATTGGCTCAAACAGGTCTTCAATTAACCTAATCATGTCTTTAATTAACCTAGCCATGCCATCAATTAGCCTAACCAGGTCTTCAATTAGCCTAACCAGGCTGATATTGGTTATTTCACCTAAATATCTTCTGATCTTTTCGTGTTAAGCACTCACTGTTACATTTTGGGCAAGTTAAGGATGAGAGAATAATGCCGTAATTGATAAAAACATCCAATCCTTTGCCTTCATCTAGGACACATGACAACTAGATCAAAATCACACGATTGGCACATCATAATTCTATCACAAGCACCACTAAACTGAATCCAGTTTGAAAAATAGCCAGAACAAAACCCAGCCAGCTAATTAAATCGCAGAGTATTGAAAAATAGCCCAACCAGGAAAAATATTTTATGAAAAAAGTACATTATAGCCAAAACAGGAAATATATTTTATTAAAAAAAAATACAATTCAACAAATTTGCACAACATAAGATATATATTTTCGAAATAAATTTAGTCTATATCTATAAACTAAATAGCTATATACACAAAACCCAATTAAATGTTTATTTTATTTAGTTTATGGTTAAACTAATGAATTCTTTCTTTTTTCTAGTTGTCAGCAATTAAATTATGAGAAATGCTAAAAGTTTTCAATTTCCTCAATTATATATATATATATATATATATATATATATATATATATATATATAGAAAACCTGAAAAGTAAGTACATAGTAGCAAAGTGGTAAGGTATTTAAATTGTGCTGTTGACAGGCACCTATAAAAGTCCTACAACAATTATCATAAATTCAAGATCTACAATTATTTATTGTCTACATAACATCTGATTAGTTCACTATATACGTACCTTAAATTGTCATTCATAGGCTCTTGAAAAATGTAATGAATTTAAAATTAATTACTTTAGATGCCACAAATACAAATTTAAGGTACGTATATAGTGAACTAATCAGATGTTGGCTAAAAATTTTATTTAAGTTTGCTTAACCATGCTGAATTTTGAAGAAAATTTAACTTTGTAATCATTTTAACAGAATAACAAACATTTTGTTTTGGATAAAACCTTAAGTCTAAAACTAAAGAGTATGTGGAACATGTCAAAAGTAATAAATATACTTATAATTTTCATACAATGATTACATGAACTAGAAAATTGTAAAGAACGATGATCCTAATGTGTGAAAACACACACACACACACACACACACACACACACACACACACGCCCAAAATCTATAATAATAATAATAGCTACCTGAATGTAAAAATTAAAATGGTATGGCCGACAATTCTCTCAATATGTATATGTACTTTACTCTTACATTACATTACATCTGGAAAACATGAAGCCACTCGAGCCAATCCATGTCATGAGCTACATTTTTTAATAATAATAATAAAATCTTGCAAGAATACAGCTATTTATTATCACCATATATAACTGAAGCAATAGTAATGAGTAACTTATATTACAAGCATTTTGGGTTCCTTTCCTGACAACAAACTAAATACAGTATATATTAAACATGTAGAAACATTTGTAGAAAAAATTGTCTTTTAGTACGATATATTATTATTATTTCTAATGAGACATTAAGTTCCACTGTGACTGAAAGGGTTAAACTTATTTTTATTAAGTCTGTTCCAAACTCCTGCTCTTTCTTACCTAATATGGCACTTGGATTTGAAAACTGTAGAGACAGTGCCTGAAACAATATTTTCTATTAAAATGAGCCATAAGAATATTCACTGGAACTGATTTGTATGCTCAAATAAGAAGAATGGTTCAATCACTAATTATGGAGAGCTTTTTCTGGCTTCAACAATCTTGTCAGGTCCACAGCCTACTGTTTGAGGAATGTTCACTGCTGTTTAACTACAATTAACAAATAGCTAAATAAGAGCAGATATATGTCTATTGTTAGCGATATTTATTATTATTATTATTATTATTATTATTATTACGTATATTTGAGCATGTAAATGCATCAGTTAGGAATTCATTTTCTCCTTTGTGTTTCTTGTTTTTCATCTTTTTAAGATTTATAAATTCTAAAACCAAATACGTTTGGACTAGGATTCTATCTGGAAAGGGATCATATGAATGTTCTACGTTTGGACTAGGATTCTATCTGGAAAGGGATCATATGAATGTTCTGAAACATTATAACATATAAGATTAATAATTGAATGACAGAGGTACTAAGAACTGTATTAAACTTTATATTTAGGATAAAGACGATGACGTAGCGCAGAAAAGTTATTATATTTGGCTGCATCCGCTGTTTCGGGGACTCTATCGCACATTTCAATGCCTGCTAAATGAAAGCTAAAAATGTATAAATGACAAAAATATATAAACGTGGAGAGCTAGATCTAAAGTACAAAATTAAAACTGTTCAATAATAAAAATTAAAATTACAAAGCAGAAACACATAATCCAAAATCAAATCGAAAGTAAAAAAAAAATATAAATGACGTTTAATAGTGACGCGTATAACGTTCATAACATATTTAAAATTACAATAAGCAAGTTGTAGAATACATAATTATGCAAGTTGTACCAAAACCCCATTTTCTTTTATAAATAGCCTTAGAACAATTAACATTTTTAATAATATATATATGCGCAAAGAGAGAAATGGCTTTGAGAGTCTTTTTCTCGGAACTGGAAATTGCCAAAACGTAGCCTAGCTTGACTTAAAGGGCTATCCTACTACGCTGTACAGTACACTCCTTTATGGCGATTTCATTAACATTAAATTCATCAAGATATACATTTCTTTATTAGTAAAAATCATGAAATTTGTTTTACTGGTATTTAGGAAGAGTTTTATTGGTGGCCAACCACTTCGTTACAATAATGAATTCTGTATATTTACATTTTCCATAAGATTTAAAGTAGCCATTTCCGTTGTTCTATTATTACGGAAACCATATTGATTTGGAGATTTAAGGGTAACAGTTGATTCGACGCCTTTAGAAGGGCGTTCATTTCAAAGCGAGTCGTTGCAAGTCGCAACCACGTTTGCTTATTGCAAAGGGTACACGGATCAGCTTTCGCTCTCAATCATCTCAACAGTAAACTTTGTAGTGGAAATTTGTAGGTCGAGTATCATTGCTATATATATATATATATATTATATATATATATATATATATATATATATATAATAATGTCTTTTCATGCAGTTTTTCCATTAGGATATGTAAACAGTAAGTACGCTTGTGGCTATGGTACATTCGGCTGATCAACTTGAAAATTTCGCCTCAACAATCTATAGCTTAAGCTCTGAATTTCCTTTTCTTTTTTCGTAAAAAGTTTAAAAAAGAAATTCTTAATTGGTTTTCATGAGTAACACTTCCATGTACATGCGAATGAAGTAATGTTTTTTATTTAATTCATATTAGATGCTGCGGTTAGTGTAAGACATAACTGCTCAGAATTTTTCAGAGATGGTTTAAAGTGTTGACGATATTAATTAAATCTACATGTGTATTAAATAAAAAATAAGTGCATACAAGCAGTTGCAATGTTTTTTTATACAATGCAAACATTGTATGATTTCCAAAAACGGTTTTTATTTTTACTTACAATTTATTAGTAATTTTTCACAATTCGCTAAGAAAGGGAGTCAGGAGAGTTTTTGGTTGATGTGACTTCAAGAAAGGTAAAATTATGGGCAGAAAATCCTCTTGGGACACGATTCGAATTGACCTAGTTTCGCCTTTCCTCGTGCGCGCGCGTGCTGTGTGTGTGTGTGTGTGTGTGTGTGTTTGCACGAGTTGTTTATTCGTTTATTATATATATATATATATACCGGGTTTGGGGAATGACGAACGTGCGTTTTGAATTGTTTCCCATATCTTCTCTGACGAAAATCTGCGTGTTAATTTTGAAAATGCACAATAATAATGATAATAATAATATACCTTTCCATTTTTATTCATTCATTTCAATAAACTAAGAAACTGATGCCATACAAGTTTGCAAGAGAAATAACCATTGCCTTTAATAAAATCATTTTTAATTACAAGTCAAAGGCACGGAAAGCTAGAAGAGCAAGTTCGTACCAAAAATCCTTCGCTACCGCTAGCCCCTTTCAAAAGGCCTCGACAAATACGTGTGTTTCGCGTGCGTTTAATGATTAATTTCTTACATTGAGTAATTAAATTCTTATAATAAATAATTCTCTTAAAAGGACAAAATTCATTTGTTTTAAATTAATATACGTTTAGTTTCATTTAAATTAATACACGTTTGGCATTTTTCCTGATGTTCGTAATATATACAGAGGTGTGTGTGTGTGTGTGTGTGTGTATGTGTGTGTGTGTGTGTGTGTGTAGATTTGTGAATATGATAATAGAGCGAATTCTTTTAACTGCTTAGTGATTTGTTTTAATTCGGTGAAAGTCCATTTATATATATATATATATATAAGGTAAGTTGAAAGATTTGTGTGTGTATTTCGTCTGAGCTAATTTTGACGAATGTAGGTTCGCATCCTACCTTTTATTTCATCCCGTCATCGAGTGTAAACTAGCTGTTGCGGTGGACGGTCCCCCATCCAACTACTACCCAGATCCGTCGCTTAACATCGTTGCTCGGTTGAGTTATGATAAAAAGAAAATTATTTAATTATATTAAAAATATAGGTTATCATTGGGTTGTTCTTCTGTCTCTACAAGGAGACTAAATAAACTTAATTCTGAAATTCCTTTTCTTTTTCGTAAAATTGTCTTAATTCACTTTAAGGTGAAAAGCGCGTAATATTTTTTCTGTTTTTGAAACGCGTGAAAGGCTTACCAAAACAAAATAGACATATATATATATATATATATATATATATATATATATATATATATATATATATATATATATATATATATATAATAAACAGGAACACCAGAGAAAATACAAACATCCTTCAAGGTTTAATAGTACCAACGTTTCGGAATGCACTAATTCCATCTTCAGGGCTAAAACAATAAAATTCTATATCACATACAAAATACAAATTGCTTAATAACAATTTAAAATAAACTTAAAAAATTATAAAAAGTGGCTAAGAAAATGTAAAACATTAAAACTAAAAGGTAAATAAATGTAGTTAAAAAGTTAAAATTATAAAAAAGTAAAAGCATTAAAACTGAAACGTAAATGAAATAAACTAGTACCTTAACCAAAACATAGCAGATCTATCGATGATTCGTCAGAATTTAGGTCTGGTTTTAGTTTATAAATAAACAAAGACTCCATAATTTTAAGCTTAAGGTCAGAGCTTCCGGCAGCAAGTACGGCGAAATTAGACTCTGAAATTGGGTGGTTATTGTTGTGCGAGTGATTACGTATGAGAGAATTAGCTGGTTTGCCAAGGGGTAAATTTGTACGGACCGATTTACCGAGATGTTCGTAAATACAAGATTTTAAATGTCTTTTAGTTTTTCCTATATATGACCCCATACAGTGGTCACACTTGTATTGTATTTAAATAAATGGTAAATCGATTTAGACGGGGGTGAATATAATTTTTATACATAGTTGTGGGTAGAATTCCTTGAGCAATTTTAAAAGTTTCTTTCTAATGTTAAAACTTGAGGTTCCCATATAGGGTAAAGTAAAATACAGGATATCTTTGGGGACTGTAATTAAGTCTCTAGTTGTAGGGCTTATTAGTCTATTTAAGGTTCTGCCTATTGTAGTTTCTGGATCCAGCCCAGGCATTATGTATGGACTCCCTAAAATACACAAACCTAATTGTCCACTTAGGCCAATTTTATCGGCTCTAGGAACTTTTAGTTATAACCTTTCAAAATTCTTGGTTCCCATGCTATCACCTATAACTTATAATTTGTATACAGCACGGGATTCTTTTTCTTTCGTTAGAGAAATTACCTCATTAAATAATAATTCTTACACAATGGCTAGTTTCGATGTAAAATCTTTATTTACCAATGTGCCTGTTGCAGAAACTATTGAATATGTATTGACAATCTTTTTAATAATACTGATACTGTGCAGGGTTTTAATAGAGGTCAAATGAAAGAACTACTAAAATTTTCCGTGGAAGACCTTATATTTATATTCAACGGTGAATATTTTAAACAGACTGAAGGTGTTCAAATGGGTCTGCCTCTTGGTCCCACCTTAGCTAACGCGTTTCTGTGTCATCATGAAGTCAAATGGTTGAGTGAGTGTCCTTCCAACTTTAAACCGGTTTTTTAGAAGATATATTGATGACACTTTTCTCCTGTTTAAATCACCAGACCATATCCCTTTGTTTCGTCACTACCTTAATTCTAAGCACCCTAATATTCAATTTACTTCAGAAGTTGAATCTAATAGCTCTCTGTCTTTTCTGGACATTAAGATAATAAAAACTAATTCCTCTTTTGAAACTTCCGTTTACCGAAAGCCGACATTCACCAATCTTACTACGAACTTTTCTTCCTTTATCCCTTTAGGTTTCAAACGAAACTTAATTTCGACTCTGACCAATAGAGCTTTCAATATCTGTTCAGATTACTTTAAACTACACGATGAACTAGATTTCATCCGAAAACTCCTTGCCAAGAATAATTTCCCTTCTAGACTGGTGGAGACTACAATAGGCAGAACCTTAAATAGACTAATAAGCCCTACAACTAGAGACTTAATTACAGTCCCCAAAGATATCCTGTATTTTACTTTACCCTATATGGGAACCTCAAGTTTTAACATTAGAAACAAACTTTTAAAATTGCTCAAGGAATTCTACCCACAACTATGTATAAAAATTATATTCACCCCGTCTAAATCGATTTACCATTTATTTAAATACAAGGATGTTATTCCTACACTTCTTAAGTCATCCATAGTTTATCAATACAAGTGTGACCACTGTATGGGGTCATATATAGGAAAAACTAAAAGACATTTAAAATCTCGTATTTACGAACATCTCGGTAAATCGGTCCGTACAAATTTACCCCTTGGCAAACCACCTAATTCTCTCATACGTAATCACTCGCACAACAATAACCACCCAATTTCAGAGTCTAATTTCGCCGTACTTGCTGCCGGAAGCTCTGACCTTAAGCTTAAAATTATGGAGTCTTTGTTTATTTATAAACTAAAACCAGACCTAAATTCTGACGAATCATCGATAGATGATTTACGTTTCAGTTTTAATGCTTTTACTTTTTTATAATTTTAACTTTTTAACTTTACATTTATTTACCTTTTAGTTTTAATGTTTTACATTTTCTTAGCCACTTTTTATAATTTTTTAAGTTTATTTTAAATTGTTATTAAGCAATTTGTATTTTGTATGTGATTTGGAATTTTATTGTTTTAGCCTGAAGATGGAATTAGTGCATTCCGAAACGTTGGTACTATTAAACCTTGAAGGATGTTTGTATTTTCTCTGGTGTTCCTGTTTATTATTAAACTGCGTTTTCCGCGCCACCAATCAATAGCCGATATATATATATATATATATATATATATATATAGAGTGTGTGAGAGCTAGTTGTTGTTATTACTAAAGAGCAAAATAAATAGCCTTGTGCACATCTTCCACTTCTAAATTGAGGGTATTGGCGTGGATTTGAGTAAGGTGTTTGATGTAATAGACCATAATATTCTACTTAATAAATTGTATTGTTACGGTTTTAGAGAGGCAATCAGTGATTGAATTAAAAGTTATTTGCCCGATAGATATAATTTGTATCAGTAAATAAGGCTTGCTCCACTAAAGCGCTTGCCAAACATGGTGTGCCACGGCGAAATTCAATTTTATATATATATATATATATATATAATATATATATATATATATATATATAAGGGGTTGACAAATAGACACGATTATTATGATTCTTTCTATATATATATATATATCTATATATATATAAACACACATGGGGAATGGGGGCGGGGTAATACGATCATTAAATCTATTGGAGAAAATATAAAGATGTCATTAGTCGTCCGACCCCGTTATAACGTATTGTGTTTTGGCTAATTTCAACTTTAAATGAATCTTCCAATTGAATAACTATAAACATATTGTGGTATTTTATATGGTTGAATCTTCCAATTGATTAACTATATAAATATATATTGTGGTATTTTATATGGTTTGTGCACACGAGTGATTCATTAGTTTTTATTATATATATATATATATATATATATACAGGACTATTTAAAATGATTCACCTGATTTCAAATGAGAATATTTTTTAATGTTACAAATACAGAGTGATTTGTGATACATCAACCAAAAGAAAAACTGACCAAATTTTGTCTCTCACCTCATAAATGCTCTATGTGACTTCCCCTAGTTACACGAGCAACATCGACACGATAGTCGAATTCCTCCCATACTCGCTCCAGCATGTCCGTTGTCACTGACTTTACAGCAGTAACAATGCGAGTTCGGAGCTCATCCAAAGACAGATGCTCTGAGCACCCGGTGGATCTGTTCTGTAACATCAACGAAACTCACGCTGCACTGTGACTACCAATTTACAGCTCGAAAACTGCAACACACAAAACGCCTTCTGCTGTGCGGACGCCATTTTCACACTGACTGTTTGTTGCTAGGCTAGGCCACGGCGTGACTTTGGAGCCCTCTCGCAGTGATCTCGTAAAACTCGGAGATTTCCTCTTTCATGTGGTGTATGCCCAGTTGATGCACGGTTGATAGGTACGGAAGTATTCTCAGTTGAAATCGGATGAATCATTTTGAATAGCCCTGTATATATCCGGGTCGGGTAATTTGGGGGGAATGAGGGTCGTGTGTTTTGAACTGTATCGCATATATTCGTAAAGTTTCTTTTCGTTTCGTTATTCGTGACTAAAATATTTATAATAAAAACTAAGTGTGTAAAAATTATTTATTTAATAAACATAACTTAATTGGATTCATCTACCGTCATATATTGTGGTATTTTATATGGTTTGTGCACACGAGTGGTTCATTAGTTTATTATATATATAAGTACAATTTAATAAATATTGCTATCTGGAATACATGGCGCTATCTGGCAACTCAGCAACTGCATACATGGCGCTATCTGGCAACTCAGCAACTGCATACATGGCGATATCTGGCAACTCAGCAACTGCATACATGGCGCTATCTGGCAACTCAGCCAGAATAGGTTTATAAAAGACCGAGAGACGACTGACGGAATCATTACAAGCTCGGCTCCCAGCCGAGCAAGGACCTCTGGTCCTTCTCTTTCTGGCCCTTTGGGAAAACCCCTTAGAGGCCTCTTAGGTTAGGTAAACGAAAATAGCTTGGGGGAGAACTCCGCCTCCAAGTTGCATGCCCTGCAATCAAAGGCACCTACTCTCTCTCTCTCTCCTGCAGGTGTACCCCTCCCCCCCTTGGCTCAGCCAACTGACTGATTCAGCCAACTGGCTGATTAGGAGCCTATAAAACAACGCCTACTCGGCTGAAGTCTTAATATGCACTTGGCTCCTGCCAGGTGAACACCTCTCCTCCTTTCTCTCCTCCTTTCTCTCTTTTCTGGCCCTTTGGGGGGAATAGCTTGGGGGAGAACTCCGCCTCCAAGTTGCATGCCCCTTGCAACCCCGGTTGGCAACAAAGGGCAGTACTCTTTTTTCTTTTTTTCTCCTTTTTTTTCTTTTGCAACACCCCCCCCCTTTCCAACAACCCCCACCCCCTTTGCAACATTACGTAATCACTTGCAACATTCCTGCACTCTAACCTTTTTCGGCTATACTACTAGTGATTAACAATTTTTTATACAGAAATTGTGCAATATTACAATGAATGATTATTGATAATAAGGAATGATTTTTACACAGGTCAGGAATCAAATGATACAATGGCGTTAAAGGCAATAACTGAGGTAACGAAATATATGGTATTAATACACAACAATGAATAAGCTTACTTACGGTCGTAAACACGTGAGTTCGATTCAACGATATGAAAACACTTCAGAGAGCCTATTCGGTTAGGCTGAGAGTATGTTTGAGTTTATAACTATAAAGTAGTTTAGCACGACGGAATAAAACACTGTAGGCCAAATAGGCTGGTGGCCTATGCGAGGTTTATAGACCTGATTCTTGATGATGAAAATAGACTAAAAAGACGGGGTGGCGGGAGTAACTCCAAGTCGGCTGAACGACGAGACTCGGGGCCCCCTTGAATTTTGCAGAAGTGATGTTGCTACGCCGGGCGGACGAAATAGTCGTAGGCTTGCAACCGAGATGTACAGGGTGTACACGAAGTCCTTTCCCAATTATAAATTTTAATTACATAAAATCCAAAGAAGACAGTAATGCTTTATTTTGCATGTTGTTGCATAACACATCAGGTTTATTATGTTTCTCATTAAATCTCAACATGTGCGCCGTTAATTACACGTAGCACATCCAAGCGAAATTCGAATTCACGTCATACATTCGCTAGCATATCTCTCTTGACACTGTTGGTGGCATCGCAAATCTTTGCACGAAGCGTGTCAATGTCAGCAACAGGGATATAATACACATAATCCTTTACATATCCCCACCAGCGTGCGAAATTTCCGCTGGCCCGTTGGCCCGAGGCCAGTTGTTTTTACATCGGATCAGTAATTTTCATAAGGCAGCTGGTCCGAGTGGCCAGCGATGTTTTAACCCTGCTGCTATGCTGGCAAGCCTAGTACAAGCCACAGATAAGTACAATAAGCACAATACATGTAAAACATTATTATTTATTTATAAGATCAACAATATATAATGTAGCCTTTATGTAGGGTAGGTCTAAATAAATTGGCGCATAACAGACGAATCTTTTACCAGTACCACAATAATATAAACGTGATTTACTATGTTCTACGTAAACTGTGTAATGATTGGCTCCAGGCCGATTAACCTCGCGTATCCAGCCAATGGCGATGTTGCTTGCATTTATTGCACACGAATTCGATAAAATTTGATGCCGGTAGTAGACTTTATCAAACATTTTACTTATCAGTCATCACTGAGATTCTTAACTCTTAAAGTTAAAAATTTTATTGCCCCATAACATTAATTTTTTTGCATTTACTGTGTGAGTAGAGTGAGACAGTAGTTTTCTTTACGGGCCAGTAGATTCTCAAACTCATTGGTCCTGTGGGCCATCAGAAAATTTGTGTGAGTTTCACCCTGATCTCCACAGGAAGAAGTCCGGGAGCGTGATATCGGGAGATCGTGGAAGCCATGGCACCGCACCGGCCCGTTACGCTCAATCAATCTTCCGGTAAAAGTGGTGTGCAAGAACTCACGCACAAACAAACCCCAGTGTGGAGGCGCACCGTCTTGCTGTAAAATGATGGATGGTTGAAGGTCTTCCAACTAGGGGGCTAATCATGGTAATCACGGACTTTGACTCTGCAAACCAAACAACACATTTTGCTTTCTCCTGCGGAGTTACCATTTTGTTTCGGTCAATCATCAATGGGTCCCAATCAGGCACAACAGGATCTGCAAATAAGAGAAAAAAACTGAATGTGTTATGCAACA
The DNA here is from genome assembly GCA_023014485.1 of Bathynomus jamesi. Taxonomy (NCBI): domain Eukaryota; kingdom Metazoa; phylum Arthropoda; class Malacostraca; order Isopoda; family Cirolanidae; genus Bathynomus; species Bathynomus jamesi. Next base: position 537,344 of record JAJOZX010000055.1, on the reverse strand, counting down.
ACATGCAAAACAAAACATTACTGTTTTCTTTGGATTTCATGTAATTAAAGTTTATAACTTGGAAAGGACTTTATATACACCCTATACTTCGTGTAGGATCAAGTTGAGTTTCGAAGGTCGGCTGGCAGATGAGATCGAGTGGAGTTTCGCGTCGAAGGTCGGAGAGCGGAATGTAAAATTGAAGAGTGAGGAATGAGCGTGAATTGAAGTGGACTCGCGCCTTTATAGACGCTCTGGTGGCGTGATTGTTTGGTGCGAAACTTATCGGGAGACAAAGTACAATTTGCCTTTTTTGTAGGCTTATTCCTGCCCACGTTTTTGGATTTTACCACCTTGTTTACATCTTCAAGCCAATGAGACAGACAAAGATGAGGAAAAGGAATTTCCGACATACCTCTACAAATATATAAGCAATATCTTAATTGGCTTACAGTATTCTTGCTGTATGCACGTATTAAGATCTCTTTCGATAAATACAAGGTGATTCTTTCCAACATCTGGAGTAAATTAACTGCAACAGAAATATTTATATTATTTTTTTGTATTTTTTGTAGTGTTTTATTAGTTTTATTTACAAGAAACTAAGCCGTCATTCCAAAAGGATTGATAAAAACACTGTTTTAAGTTTTTCTTCTTTTTTTCCTTTTTTTTCAGCAACTTAGGGCCTCATGTTTAGTATCTGCTTTTTGATCTCCGTCATTTAAAATACTATCGAGAGATGGTTTTGTTTCTTCGTATCCATCAAATAAGGCCTTAACTGCATCAGCAACGGTTGACCAACATGTACAGTAACTGACAAGTTCTGAAGCAGAAACCAGCATATTCCAGCGATAGGTCGATAAAGAAAAAACGTGTAAAAGTCAAAATAAGACAATTTTTGTATTACACTCGGCAGCTTTGACGCCTACAAGATTGAGCGGATGTCTCGCACATAGAATAAACAAGGCACTCTCATTTTTTCTTTTATTCTTACTTGTAATCGTGAGTTACGTACATATCTGATGCATTTCTTCCAAGAATTTAATAACAACATCTTCAAGATGCTTAACTCCGTGAGCATGAATGGGAGATAACTATAAAAAGCGTTCAATAGGAGCTTTGTCCTTTACATATCATACCGTGAATATCAGTTGGTCAACATGGATTACATCTGTTGTCGAGTAAAAACTAAATGAATAATGTTTTGCCTTTCTTGCTTCAGAAATTATAACAGATAAAACTTTTTCTCACATAATTTTGATGAATTCTTCACAAATATTTTCCGACGGATATGAAAGATTTCCTTTGCCAGAATTGCTATATTTTTTAATATGCTCTTCGTGAAATGGATCAGATTGACTAAGCAGCTACACTACGTCCAAGTAATTTCCATTTTGCCGTGATCCTATTTTATCTCGTTATCTCCACGGAAAGATAGGCCATTTGATGCCAAGAATTTCACAGATGCGACGATTCTTTTTAACACCTCTTGCCAGTCAGACTGCTCTTTGTTTGATTCATTCAGTCAATCAATGCGACCGGTTTCTCTTTATGATTATAATAAATTAACATGCAATTTCTATGTTCATTGCTATTTTCATGTCTTGAAACACGCTGTTGTGCATGTTTTGAATCATTAAAATCGTTAGTACCCAAAACAGATTTAATAGAAGAAAATAATCGGCTCACCAAACAATAAACAGAGCCTTTTGATGGTGAACACAAGAGCCATTCACGAATTAAATGTTTGCGTTTGGCAGTTGTCAATTGAACGTAGCTCAAGTTAAATATCTGGTTTTTATTTTCTCTCCATCTTGATAAATACGCAGAATTACTGTACTAAAATCAGGATCTTCATTCTGACAGGAGGAAGGGCCTTTATGAATCCTATAGGAATACATTTCATTACTGGTAAGAGGCCATAGTGCCGGATCTGTTATTTTTATTTCTTGTTTTGATGCCACTGTAACTTTAGTATTTTTTATAGTAGTTACATTTATAATGCCTGGAATTTCTGATGAAATTCTCGGCATTCCATCCGTGAAAGAAGAGAAGCGGAAGTGATATTAGTAGTATGCACATCGCCGCCTTCTGACATATTTTCTTCTTTAGACTGTGAAGCAGACGGTTTGCATACTGAAGAATGATATCATTTTCGGTAACTTCTCAATAGCCTCCTTTACTTCTCTCGCCTTTTCCTTTTTGCAGCTCCGCTGGAAAATCAATTCCAAACTCATTACAGTATATCTAACACAAAAAGGTTAATTATAACTTTAACTAGGCCCATATATATATATATATATATATATATTCGTATTTTAAGCTACGTTAGCTGGGTATACAAATACAATAGTAGTGGTAATGTAGTTGGTAATCTGGGTATGGGGTACCTGTGGAGATGTGTTCAATCCCAAATCGCTGCAACCCACTGTGAAATTCAGTGGGTGTGCTGTTGTGGTTAATCAATCAATCAATCATGCAGCCGCTGTATCCCACTGCTGGGCGAAGACCTCTCCTGTGTGTCTCCATGTTCTACGATATTATGCTGTCTTCCACTAGTTGTCATTAAAATTATTTAACTCATCTGCCCATCTTTTGAACTGTCTTCCTCGTCTTCTTCTGCCATCCCTCGGATACCATGCTTTTTTGTCCATTTTCCATCCGATCTGCGAATCGCGTGCCCAGCCCATCTCCATTTTGTCGTCTTGATCTCCTAGACCATATCTCTGACGCCTGTTTTATTTCGAATTCATTCGTTTCGTTTCCTACCCACCACCCCAAAGTGACGCCCAACATCTTTCGCTCCATAGTCCTTTGAGTCGTCCTCAACTTTCTTCTCTGCTGTTTCGCTGTTGTCCAAGTCCCTGCTCCATAAGTCATAGCTGGTAAAACACACTGATTGAACCACTGGCCTAGGCTGCAAAGTTAAGATTATGAGCTGTCTCCTTATTCTGACACCAGGTCTGTTCCATCGCGTGGCATAAGTAAAATATGACATATCACGAGCACCACCCGTACTAGACATCTTTCATAATCTGCCAGATCTTTCGACAAACGTCATGTTTATAACCAAAACACTGACCTTGCACATAAGAGTGGGTGTTACAGTAAGTTTCGTGCGCTAATTTTACTCTTGAAAAGTTCAGAACTTCATTTACTTAATATTTTGAGATGCGGATTTTCCACAAAAATTAATTGTTTTTGTACGAAGGTTGGACGACGTTTATGAACTGAAAGTCATCACATTCAATACTTCAGGTTAACAAAATATGTTTATATGTAAATAATTGTTATTTTGCGTTTTTATCTCCTTATAATTATGACTGTGTCTTAGTTTGTAACTTTATTTCGATTACTCAATGCTGGCCAATGACTAACGTTTAACTGTCTTCGAAAGAAACTTTTACATCTATACTTTCAGTCAGGGCTAAGTCGTGGCCGATGTCGTAACACCGTTTCCCGGAGATCAGCGAAGTTAAGCGACATTAGGTCTGGGTAGTAGTTGGATGGAAGACCGTCCTCCGCGCCCAGATTATGTAGCGACCCGTGGTTCGGATCCCACGTAAAGCTGTAGGTCCCCTCCGTCATATGACCCTAGATGTTGCGAAGGAGGTTAAACAACCCCAATAAAAGAAAAAATACTTTCAGTCATAAAATCATTGGCTAAAATTTGATTATCGCACAGTAAAAATGTAACGAAAAATAAAAGTTAAATTTGGATTCAAAAGAACATGAAATTTTACATTTTTTAACAAAACGTTCTAACCTTACTAAAACTGACCTATAATGCGAACTAAAAATAATGTAACGTACTCAGCCTATTATGTAACCTAGCTCTCTATCCTATTTTACCTTGGCTCTGAATATCATTCTAGCACTTGCGAAAGCACTGCTAAAGCCATACACATTAACCCGCCATAAGATTTTAATTGTTAGTTCTGTTTTAAATTCTTGTTAGGATTTTGGAGAGCAGGAGGGGAGTTCACCCCTTGTAGAATCCCGTCTTATAGAAATTTTTATGAGATTATCAATTATTTGGGATAACTTAGATTAATTTTCAAAGATTCTCGATTATGAGTTCCCTCCCCTCGCGAACTGATAAGGTACGACCCCTTCTGGTCCTTCCTTTAACTGACCCTCCTTTCTACAACTTTTATCTGAACTCCACCTTTATCTTTTCCCCTTACTTTTTTTTAAATTTTCCCCTCACTTTTCCTTCAACCTCCCTCTGACTTTTCTTTTAATTGTCTTCTGATTTGTCGTTTAAATCTCACTTCAACTTTCCTCTTACTCTGTTATTTTTTCCCCTCATAACCAAGCATAAAAGACATCTGAGGGAGAACATCGGTCGTAAAAGAATCTCTGTACGGACGTTTCCCGAAATTGAAACTGAAATATATATATAAATTGATTTTTTAATGGATTAAATTTGAGGGGAAATGCGTGTAAGCAGTAAAATTAAATGTTCGTTTTCCCATTCTATGTACGTCTTCAGAGATCGAAGTATCTCCCTTCTCCCTCATTTTAAACAATAATGGGAGAAGAGGGGTAGTGTCTCTTTAAGGCTGTAAAGATTATTCACTGGAGTCATATACTATTTGCGAACCAGAATTGGATCCAGTGAAATAGTATATGCTACTCTCTCATTTCTGGGAATTACCTCCGAAAGAACTAGACTGCATATATATATATATATATATATATATATATATTTCTATTAATATTATCTCGTAAGTAACACCGTGGGATAACTCAGCATTCGATTTAATCCCTATTACGAGGATCAGTAAAAGGTTATTGTCAGAGTGTGACGTTATCGAAAAAGTTCTTTTGGAAGCAACATGGTAAGATTCAAGGTTTACACGTGTTAAATAATTTTAATATAAACAAGTTTTTTAATTACTACGATAATAGTAAGTTATCTCGTTATATTTTCCCATCAGGAAAGTAGTACTGCTGTACTATTCTGTATTATTTCGGAACTTCTTCAAACTATTCCTTTCGTGTGACGCACCTTCCGGTAGAGAAATCTTGAGCAAACCAATTTGTCTTGAAAAACCCCAAGTTCTTCTCTATTGCCGGAGGTCATTTATCTATTTCAGTTTATGCAAAATATGAACTTATGTAATAAAACACAATGATATACAGTGTGTGTGTATGTATATAATATATATATATATATATATATATATATATATATATTATATATATACACACACCGCAGGTGAATTAAAAACAAATCTCTCTGGTTGATTGTCTTTCGGTTATGTCAGACGAAACAATGGAGGGTTTTCAACTCATTTTTTGGCGAAGAGAGGAAAACAATAGTGCCAGGCACTGCCATCCTTCTCCGTTCTTGGCATCAAAGTAGAATAACGAATGGCGGTGACAAGGGATTTCGCTCCTACATTATTTCTTATGTAAGAAACTTTTTATAACCATAAGATCCGCATATAATGCAAAGATAAATATATTTTATTTTTAACTTATATTTGCCTTCAAAATATATGTGTTACAGTCAAAGTGTGTAACCAGCCATTTCGCGTAATGGCTGAAACTTTTAATCATTTCGCGAAATGGCTGTTTATTTGGTCATTTCGCGAAATGACGAAAATCTTCAGCCATTACGCGAAATGGCTGAAATTCCACCTTGGTCATTTCGTACAAGATCATTTGCCCGGTTAGGTCAACTGTATGCCCTTGACAATTGGTTAGGTTAAGTTGTTATTTTCGTTAGTTTTAACGAAAATAACACGACTTAACCTAACCAATTGTCAAGGGCATACAGTTGACCTAACCGGGCCTTCAATGGCGGACATCGGAATAACATTGAATGCCCGGTTAGTATTTGAAAACCTCTATATTGAAAATTCAAATTCAAATGTGTTCAAATGTTCAAATGTGTTCAAATGTGTATTTGAAGAGTGTTTCTCACTTATTTGAACAGACCTGTGGATGTATATATGTTTTAGCAGATTTAGTTAGTTAAATAAAGGTTTCCAATTTTATTGTGATGTTTGTTATTTCTGTGAATTCATGACAAAAGTCATTTTAGCCATTTCATGAAATGACCAAGGTGGAATTTCAGCCATTTCGTGTAATGGCTGACGATTTTAGTCATTTCGCGAAATGACCAAGTGAAACAGCCATTTCGCGAAATGACTAAAAGTTTCAGCCATTACGCGAAATGGCTGGTTACAAACTTTGACTGTAACATATATATATATATACACACATCTATGTGTGTGCATGTGCGCGTGAGTGTGTGCGTGAAAGAAAAGTGTCCCACCAGGACTCGAACTGAGGAGCTAATAAGTATCAGTCGAGAGCGCTACCATCACACTATGACGGAACGGAAGTTAACACAAGCTGGCTCGGATCCGAATCCTGGTGGAGTCAGTCTTTGTTTCAAATCACATGTACCCATGCCTGCTATTCTTATATATATATATATATATATATATATATATATATATATATATATATATATATATATCTTATATATAAAAGTTATGTTTGTTTGAAAAAAGAGTTTGTAAACTGTAAAGTTTGTAAATTTTTCCTCAACTTATCCATCCGTTCATCATCTAAAAATCCATTTCTATATCACTAAGAAGAGTTAACACACTCCTTATGCTTCTACTTCCATTATGAAAGTTGAATGAAAAATGCATTATCCTCAGCACAACCAACGAAGAGATCTTGGACGCTGACCACATTCAAGTTTAAATGAATACGATAACCAAGGCCGAAAGTGCAATACAGTAAAGTTACTGTCTCTCAGTGGTTGGTTATTTATAAAAGTTGCTGTGTTCAACACCCACACCCTTTTGCTTTTTACGTGAGCAGCCTAAGTTGGTGGCTCTATTCCGCCTCGGAAGGATATGTCTCCAACACAAAAACCGCTGGGTTAATGAAGCATTTCCTCTTCTACACCACTTTTACTCGCACTCGCTGCAGATTCGTAGTTCAGGTGCATTCAACGCACATACAGGGACGCTGGTCAAATGTCTGAATCCACGCTCTCTCTAAGAACCATGCCGAAAATCACCACCCGTCTAGGCAAGAAACGTGATGAAATCGCCTCACTGGTGATTACGATTTAACCATTCCCGCGCTGGGAATGATTAGATTGTATAACTGCGCACCAGTATATGTCGTCCTGGTGGACGACCATAAAGAATGGAATGGCAGCCTTTACTCCAGTTCCTGATCCCATTTTGTTTTCTTCCTGGCTTTTAAGCGGACGCAGACGAACGTGCGCAGGTCACAAATCACATAGCAAAGACGCTTCACACCGTTCACTGATGTGAAGATTTACATCTTTTCACGTTTAAAACTTTACTTCTTTTTATATAATATTTGCTTTCTATTATTCGTATTCATTTAAAATTAAAATAGATGCATAAAAACAAGAAAAACAATGTTAAAACACTTCTTTCCTTCTTAGCAAATTTAAGCACATCATTGAATCATAAAACCCACTTTAAGAACGCAACATAACGCTTTTAAACAAAATTAGTTACTATAAATGGTCTAGTTTTAGACTATAGTTTTATTTAACATGAAACTGTCTAACTTGGCAACATCTATAAAAATAAAGACTTTCTTCATTCCCTCTGATGCGAATTGTTGTGTACGATTTTACTGTATTTTTTATATCATTTAATATTAGTACTCATGCAATATATACAGTACTTCACGAACTTCATCACACACACACACACACACACACACACACATATATATATATATATATATATATATGCTATATTCTCCTCCTTCATTTCCAATTTACTTTATTTCGATTAAAACCAGACAAGGCCCGAAGCTATAAAAGCTTGAAATCGCTTCACCGCTCCCTATGCAGACAAGAAATTATTTAATTTTACATAATTGACGTACTTCGTGAGTTTAGATGCATTTATTAGCAGAAAAAGGATTGGCTCTCCCGGATGTGCTGGGCTAAATTAAAGGTTTCGAATATTTTCATGACCATACATCCTGCATTTAGTATGTCCTTCTAAACGGAAGTCACGCGAGCTGAGGTATAACGTGGACACTTCGTGCTGTGACGTCACCACCTCATGCGAATGACGCAGAGCAGGTTCCAGTTTTCCTAATATATAAAGAGGCCCTTCACGCCCTTAAAGGAGATTTTGGCAGAGTTCCGCACGCGGCGTTTGAACGCCAATCTCCGGATTGAGGCTGGAAGCCCAATCCGTCATTACTCCCTCCAGGAGAAGCAAACAGACAACATTAGATTAAGCAACTTCGGTTTAGCCTCGCGACTGCAGTGGCGGCTCGTGACTTTCAGTTATAGGGGTGCTGCCTCAGAAATTGGGAACAATTGTGTCGATTATATATATATGTATATGTATATATGAGAGAGAGAGAAAGTCGAATAGATGAATAGATAACTACTCACTACTCAGTCATAAAAATAAGTAAAATAGTATCATAAAATCAATTATAGGGTACTTACGCTTAAGGGTAATTTCGAATTTGCAAAAAAATTTATTTATAAACAAATTCCATTCTTCTGTTTTTATTCTGAGCGAAAAAATATTCTAAGAAATGAAAGCTATATATTGTAAATAATCCAATTATTATATAATTAACTTCAATCTCACGACAAAAATAAATGATAACGAATCATTGATAAATGCAATTCGGAAATTAAATTTCGAATTAGCAAACGATACAGCAACACAACTATCACGTCAAACAAATAAATCGGCACTGCTCTGTCCATAGTGCCAGCGTTACCATCCAAAAATAATGAAAATCTGAAGGATGGTGTCAAAATATCTGTAGAAATCTGTAGTTTCAATAAAAATATCTTTAGACAAAATCTGTAAACTACCATTTGATTTTATATTTTTGTAAGTAACATATACAATAATATTCATAATTCCAAACAGAAATACAAAAATGGTCAATTAAACACAAAATTTAGTAAATGAAAGGTAGATAAACTGAATATTTTAAACCAGAATACTATTCAAGCTACGTCTTAGGCCAGTTTAAGAATGATCTAGACAAAAAGCAGCAAATAGAAAGAACAAGTATACAGCAACAAAATGAGGATGCATATATACAAAATGAAAAAAGGAATTCAATAAAATAGATAATTTTGTGCTGTACTGGAATTATGGAATGAACATTATCATTAACAACAACAGGGCTATTTATCTGATGACTTAGTAAGAACCGAAGCACAGTCAGCTCAGTGTGGCGTGTTTATGTTATGTTGCCACTCTCTACTGACAGGTGGCGCACGAAAATAATTTGGTGGTTCTCATGGAGAAACTCAGTAATATTACTGTAATATCCAGTGTATTCCGTAGTGGTTAGTAAAAAAAAACCTCAATCTTAGAAATCGGCAAATTTTGCCCATTTTGAAGGAAAATCTGAAAAGAAGCATAAAAAAAAATCATAAATTTTAGAAATCTGTAGATTTCGCCCATTTTGGGGGAAAAATCTGAAAATCTGAAACAAAGCATAAAATCTGTAGATGCACAGATAAATCTGTAGAAATGGCAACACTGCATAGTGCTTTGGATCCTCTTAAACCCGCGATTCTGACTCGCTCTTCGAACGTCCGCCACCGAGGTTACAAGCGTTTCGAACAAAATCTGGAACTGTTAAGTACGCAGTTCCACGGGAAGGCTGAAGCTACTTTCGTGATTCATTCGTTCGGCATTGAAATAGTTTAAGGAAAAAAGGATATAATCTGATTTAAAAACTCAAAGTTCATTGAAAAAACAATCAGAGAGGCTATTTTAAATATTTAAATATAAAGATCATAAGATCATGGGGGTGCTGCAGTTCCACAGTGCCTACCTGCGAGCCGCTCCTGCTCGCGAGAGAGGCCGGGTTCGCAATAAGAAGTCTTGGGACAAAATCTAACTGAGTAGTAGAGTAACTTTGATCTAAAATTGAACCAAGAACGATTAGACATTCAATTAAGTTTATTTCAAATATTAAGTCACTCTGATTCGAGTAAATTAAACGAAAAACTTTGCCAAGCATTTTCTTGTCCCCATCGATACCTTCAATTGTCAACGCACTCTAATACGAGTGCCTGAAGAGGTAAGACATAGGGACGACTTCTTCAGGTCAACTTCGCTGGGAGTACTTTTCCTATTACTCGGGAACAAACCCAGAAGTGTATATATATATATATATATATATATATATAATATATATATATATATATATATATATATATATATATATATAAAATAATAGTTAGACAATCTATGACTTTTTGAAAACTCAAAAAAAAATTCAATGATAACCAGCATGGATTTCGGTCAGGCAGATTATGCCTATCACAACTAATGGAACACTTCAACAACATTATTGATGCACTTGAAAGTAATGTAAACTATGGTGTAATATACACAGATTTGCCAAAGCGTTTGACAAGTGTCAAAATATCTGTTATATGGGAATAACAGGAAAAATAGGGAAATGGATATATAATTTCCTTAATGAGCGGCAGCAAGTCGTTACAGTACAAGGAGTATCTTCATCAGAATCAGAGGTCCTCAGCTCAGTACCACAAGGAACAGTATTAACTCCACTAATCTTCATAATCATGCTAACTGACATAGATGAGGACGTTACCAGAGACAGCACAGTAACATCCTTTGCCGATGACATAACGATCAGTAGAAAAATAAGAAACCCAGAAGATATAGGATCTCTACAAACAGACATGAACAGAATCTACAAATGGATGGAAGAAAACAATATGAAGTTTAACACTGAGAAATTTCAACTGTTCGGTACGGAAAAAGGAAGGATCTAAAATCCATGGAATATTATACCCCAAATGGACAGGAAATTCAGAGAAATTCTAAAGTAAAAGATTTAGGGGTTGTAAAGAATGATGATGCGGAATTTGAAACACAAAATAAGATAGCAATAAACAGAGCAAAGAGAATATCTGGGCAGATACTGAGAACCTTTAAACGAAGGGATAGGAATATAATGATTCCTCTACTGAAAACACTGATTACTCCCAAATTGCAATACTGCTCGGTCCTAACATCTCCATGTAAAGAAGAAGACATTAGACAGCTAGAAGGGATTCAGAGAAGCTTCACAGCCAAGATCAAGGGGTGCAAAGAACTAAATTACTGGGAAAGGTTACGCGAATTAAACCTATATTCACCATTATTTACACTTGGAAAATGATGGAGAAACTAGTCCTTAATCTATAACTCCCCAAACAACGGTGGAAAGTAGAAAAGGAAGGGTGTGTCGTGTTCCCAAATTAAAGGCTAGACAGGGAACATCTTTAACCTGAAAGAAAATAGTTTTGTTGTGAAAGGACCAAGGCTGTTTAATCAGCTGCCCAAAGAACTAAGGAACATGAGTGGTGTTGCGGTGGACATCTCCAAAAGAAGATTAGAGGCCTGGCTCAGAACAATCCCCGATGAGCCGGGCGTACCTGGCTATGTGAGGTGGAGAGTACAAGAAACCAACTCATTACTTCACCAGGCCAACTCGAGAGGAGGGGCGACAAGCTTGACCTTCGTGAAATGAGGAATCATCGCACGGAACATTTGAAAGATTGAAAGGTGTGTATATATATATGTATATATATATATATATTAGGGATGTACCGAATACCAAATATTAGTTTTATTTGGGTTATGACGCTTCAATGTAAAAAATCGAAGAGAATTATTGTCTTAGCAATTGCGCGCCGAATCTGTTCACATTTTAATCATTCATCTCTAGCCTTTGACAGACTTAAGGAAATTCAGAAGCAACATAATTTACCCGAAACAGACTTATATGAGACGTTATCACCTGATGGGAAGTTATATTCTATATGCTACAACGACTTATTCAACAAAAAACTGCAGTTGTTGCATACGCCTCGAACTATGACATACCAACCCTCAATAACCCTCAGTGGACTCCTTATTCAGCGTGTTGAAAAACTTCTTAGCCCAGTAAAAAATTAACAAATGACTTTTCCTTTGATTCTTCTTGTCTTCGCATGGTGTCTTTGGTGTAACGGGTCTCGTGGTATTTTTGCGTAACATAACTGATGATGCGGGTATTCATACTATGCAAAACGATTTCAGAGAAAACTTACAGAATCACTTCAAGCAGTGAGAGACAGACATTACTTGCATGATTGTTCAGGTTTTAGATCCTAGTTTCAAATCTGCTTTCATTACGGTGCCTAAGCTTGTAAAAAGTGAGAGGATCACTATGTCTGCATCACCTAATGCTTGCTAATCCTACGCGTAATATAACTCATGGCGATGAAGCAACTGCTTTTGTTTCACGAGAAGATCAAGAACCTTCAAAGCAGAAGCCGAAGATTGACTTATGGAACTACTTCGATGAGGTTGCTACGTTTTCACAATTAGATATGCCTCCACCTATCAAAAGTAGCCAGCAAAGTTGTCAAAAAGAATTAGACATCTATTCAAAGGAGCCACGAGTCAGTCGCGACACGAACCATCTTGACTTGTGGTGTCATAATAGCAAAAGATTCCCGAAACTATTAGTACTTTCTCGCAAATATCTCACCACGCCATTCACAGTGAAGTGAACGGCTGTTCAGTTCCGCGAAAAATGTAATTACAAGTTACGTAATCGTTTAGTTCCTGATGCTTGCTGAATGACTAATTTTTCTACACGACAATCAACTTGCCTTAAATGTCAGTTATTAGGTTTTGTTTTTGTGGTAATTATTATTACCGCCTGGTCATTATTTGTAACGTTTATTACCCTACTTATTAATATCACTATACCAAGTACTAAGTTGGATTTGTTGGTTATTATTCTTTGAAATACAAAATATACATTTTAAGTTTCATTTCCTAAATCACGTTAAGTACCCTAATTATCAAATATTCGGTATTCAGTTAAAAACAAAAACTATTCGGCCGAATACCGAATACCAAATACAGAATATTCGGTACATCTCTAATATATATACAGTATATATATGAAAAATTCCCCTCAGGTGCGGGAGAGTTAACACGTAAAATACCTCTGGACGGAAAAGCAAAATGAGTTTCTTCGATTGTTTAAATGTAAGGTAAGTTGTGTTAGCTTTCATCTTGTAGTGTAGTAGCAAGCGCCCTCACTTTCCATATAAGAGGTGTTAGGTTCGAACCCTGTTGGGGGCGGTTTTTTTTTCCATGAAAAATCGTGCGGATTGATGCATGATAATTCCATATATCGGAGATGATAGAGTGAAGAATTTGAATCGATAAAGGAAAAGCAAGACAAGACACAAACGTAAACATTTATCTTTTTGGGAACCTCGGCGTTTCGGAAACAGTTTCCACTTTCAGTGGATAAAAATGTTTAAAAATAAAATTACGTATTAATAAAAATATAAATAAGCACAATGATAAAACTTCAAAAAATAAATTAGTAAAGTTTGGTAATAGGCGACATAAAATATAAAATGATGAAAAGATTACACTTCGTCCTAAGTAGAATTTAATTAACATTTCACCAAGAAATTGAGTATTTAAGACATTTCTTTATCTCTCTTTTGAATTCAAATGTAATTCAAATAAAGGGTTGGCAAACATAGAAGTATTTCTCACAAAACCGATCCAAGCCAGAACATTCAGCCATATGCATTCACTCAGAACAGTTTTTCCATCAAGTACAGTTAGACAATTTTAATATACTTGCTGTCAAGTTCTTCGAAAATTATCTTAAATTTTACAATCTTTACTCTCCACTCTATCGATGTGCTGAATCCACGCCCCCCCTCCCAACGAACGGTCGTCGTCAACCAAATTTTATACCGTATAACCAACCAACCAGTTACTTCTTAAACGTCAGCTACCACTCAAATTTTATAGCTCACCTGTCTCTCGTTTCAACCCAGCCATGTAGTGTCCCAAGCAAATTTGAGAAATTGGGAAGGGGGCTACACTGACGAGCCCACTGCGTATAATGTATGATATTTGACCTATTTCTTCTTTTAAATAGGACTTATTTTTTCCGTTTGGTGGCGTTACTGCCCATCTCAGCGTCCTCAGCTGGACGAAGGACTAAAACAAAACAACCAACCATCTCTCAGTTTCTCTGTAGCCATATTGCGCTTGCTGTTAAATTTAAGATGTCAGATTATTGTGTATTTATCGCTTCATTATTTTTTTTTTTTTTATGTGGCGAAGCAGGAAAATTTTTTTAGTTTATTTTTTAAAATTTTACCATTGTCTTTATTTATGTTTTTAGCAATATTCAGTTTTTAGACATTTTTAACCACTGAAGGTGAAAATTGTGTTTCCAGGACGTCTGGATTCTTAAAGAATAAATGTTTGTCGTTTGTACCCTCTCACGAAATTTCAGGTCTAACTGTTTTAGTCAACCTCTTCTCTTACTATTAAAACAAAAAAAATCATTCACCAGACTTTTAACGGGCGACGGTTACTGTCGACAAATTATTTTCGCTCGCCAAGCATCAATTCTCATTCGTCAACCCCAACCTGGCGACCGGAAGTTTTGCGCCCTGAATATATAGTATATATCGGCAGAGCCATGGACGAATCTGACCTCCGTGAGTTTCTGGATAATGGCTGCAGAAATTTGGATTAATAAATTACCGAAGAATATGATTCTTTCATTGGAGTTACGTCATAGAAACTCTAAACTTTATTAACGACAACAATCAACGATCTATAATGTTAGAAAAAATATTTTGTTAGTTAGTTATAATAGAAAAAGATAAAAATTGAAAGAAGGTTAGAGAACAAAGGTCTAAGGTCGACTGAGAATCTCCGCCATTTTATTTGTTTTTTCTCAGTTTGTGTTTCGTTAAAAAAATGTATTCAAGTCAATGCTATTTTTTCTATTATTTTATTATATTTATTTTTTATTTAGTATTATCATTATTTTTAGTTACTACTATTACAACTGTTGTTATTCTTATAATTCTTCATTATTATTATAATTCTTTATAATGAATGCCACCCTTTTTCCGGATAATCAATTTTCCGGATAATTGAATATTGATAGGTACATGTTGGAAAAAGGCTGAAAAATAACTATATACAGTGTATAACTGCCGTATATTTAATAATAACTAAAAAAGAATACAGTAACTAAAAAGGAGTACTGTAAAATACATTATATAAATGAAGGTTTACAGTTGACAGCAGGAGTAGTAGTTTTGGTTTATTGCTGTTCCGGTGAATTGACGTTCCGGATATTTGACGTCCGGATAACTGACGTTCCACTGCATATATTTTTATTTTTATTTTATTTATTTATTTTATTATTTTTATTTTCATTTTTATTTTATTTTATTAATTTTTTATTTTCATGTTCATTATTTAATTTTTTATTTTCATGTTCATTATTTAATTTTTTATTATTTTTTTATTTTATTAGTCCTTTCATTCAGCTTGGATCTAAAGTACAAACAGCGGACACTTTTTAGAGCGGAGAGGGAGTATACTGTAGGGTCGGGCTTAGGTCCTCCGGCGTGTACAGCCAACGGCCGGCCCTAGTATCCACCTATTTAAACCACTGGCTACCTATCCATTAGATAATCACATGCTGTTCTTTCTAGAAGTGGGTTTATTGCAAGATTTAAGATTTTGTACTGAAGACCGGTGATCCACACTTTGCTACAGCGATCTTTTCCCCCCCATCATTGTGATTGCTGTCCCAGTCCCTCGGTTCTTTTTAAGTCCATGTTTTTGTGGGGGCAATAAATCGTGTTCGCTAAGGTAATCAGTAAGTCTAATTCACTCAGCGTTGCTTCTTGTATTGTAATTCCACTTGTATTTTCTGCTGTTCACTCCCTCAATTAATTCATCTGAATCACAATTTTTGGAAAAGTTTTGTTTATCAATAGCATAGATTCTTACGTTAAGAATATTGGCATCATATAGATACTCTTCGTTTGCAGTTTTTTGGCTATTCATGGAGTAGTTTCTGTATTTTCGTATTGGTCCTTCATGCTTCTTGCTTCTATTTCCTTCGTTTCTATTCGCAATATCAGTTGCTATTTGTTGTATCATATTCCCATTACGGATCATTGCTCCTTTCTCTGTAAGTACTGTTTCCAAATCGTGATATCAAATATATCTGTTCATGTTTGCAACAACTTGAAGGATAAGTGCAATAAACTTCACTTTTCTAAGTGAAGGTCAAAATATGATAACACTGTGTAACAGTGATTCTGTTTATATAGAATTTTTTATGTTTTTATATGCATTTGTGGGCGCTGAGTCCAAATCTGGCCTTGGTTTGTGTGTATCATCAATGGTTTCAGAGATAATCCATTTTTCATGTTTTACCAGTATAATGTTATTATGGGCGCAGCAATATCAGAATAATCAGGAATTGTTGAGAACAATCCGGATGTTCGTTGACAGTTTCTTGCTCTAGAAATTGCCCGAAACTTCCACTGTGCTATATAAAGAAGAGCGCAGAGTCTGAGAAGTCAGTAAGTGTGAGCACACAAAGAAAGCAGGTTGTTTGTCTGATGGTTACCAGCACTGAGGTACTGTATTTCTGTGCTTCTCTGTGCTGACGATTTGAGTGTTATCGATCCTTTTTTATTGCGAACATTATTTCAGTGTTGTGAATACATCTTTTTTCTGGAATCTGTAATCTGTTGCAGATTTAATAACTCTTCTCTCTATATCTGCAGGTTATGATTACTGTAATACAGTTTGGTAAAGAGAATGGCAACTAGAGCTTGTAAACACTCGCCGGATATATTCTGCTACGTTTGTGGGTATTACATAGGCCCCAAGCAAGTATCGCACAAGATTGTGAAAGGCACCAAGTTCTGGATCGCGTATCGGCTCTATTTTGGTATGCCTATGGGTGACCAAGATAAGCCCTGGGCACCCCATGTGATCTGTGGAAGCTGCCGCTCCACACTTGAAGGGTGGCTGCGGGGAGTACGCAAGGCAATGCCCTTTGCGGTACCCAGAATATGGAGAGAACCAAAGAGCCACCACGACGATTGCTACTACTGCATGGTAGATGTTTTTAAGTACAGGAAAGTTAAAGGAAGGCAGACTCTTCAGTATCCAAGCATAGCGTCGTCCATAGCTCCTGTACCACATGGCGAAGGTCTTCCAATACCACGTCCACCAGAACAGGTATCTATCCATTACTTTACCTTCTGTATTTACAGACTGTGGTTCATTATGTGTCGATTTTTCTTAGTGCTGATGCTCTTCTACATATATAGCTATGCCTATATTTTGTTCCTTTGCTTTGCAGGTTGAAAATGAGGATGCAGCTAGCTCATCTGAGATGTCGGCTGGTGAGGACAGTCATGATGACGAATATACAGTAACTTTCAGTACAAACCTTCACTTTCCAAATCAGAGGGAATTGGACGACTTAATTAGATATTTGGGTCTGACGAAATCAAATTCTGAGCTTCTGACCTCCAGACTCAAAGAGTGGAATTTGCTTGGAGAAGACTGCAAGAGCACTGTATACCGAAAGTGGCATGAAGAGTTTGCAAGGTTCTACGATGTCAATGGCTCTCTCTGTTATTGCAGCGAGGTTAATGGTCTATTCACAGCTATTGGGTTAACACATATACCTTCAGAGTGGCGCCTGTTTATTGACAGTTCAACTCGGAGTTTAAAAGCTGTTCTACTCCACAATGGGAACAAATATCCATCTATACCAGTTGCACATTCTGTTCAAATGAAAGAGGACTATGAAATTGTCAAAAAACTGCTCACTCAAATCAGGTATGAACAATATAACTGGGACGTGTGTGGTGATTTCAAAATGATTGGTTTCCTGTTAGGTTTACAAGGAGGGTTTACTAAATATTCATGTTTTCTTTGCCTGTGGGATAGCAGGGCTTCAACTGAGCACTATAAAACAGTTCAGTGGCCTCCACGTGAAGGACTGCAACCAGGAAAGTACAATGTACTCAGGGAACTTCTTGTGAAGCCTGACATAGTTCTGCTACCACCTCTCCATATTAAGTTGGGTCTAATTAAGCAGTTTGTAACTGCGTTAGATTTTGGAGGGGAAGTTTTCCAACAGATTCGGGTCATGTTCCCTAAACTCTCTGAGGCCAAAGTCAAGGCTGGCATCTTTGTAGGACCACAAGTCAAGGCGCTGTTGAATTCAAAGAACCTTGAAGCCAAGATGACTCCGATCGAAAAAGAGGCTTGGTGTGCTTTCCGTGATGTGGTTCGTGAGTTTTTAGGCAACCATAAAGCACCAAACTATAAGGAGTTAGTGTCAAACTTGATTAAGTGCTATGGCAAAATGGGGTGCCGTATGTCTTTAAAATTACACTATCTGCATTCACATCTAGACTTTTTTCGTGATAACCTGGGCGATGTGAGTGAAGAACATGACAAAAGATTCCATCAAGATATTTATGTTAGCCTTCTTTATATACTTTGCCATATGAAAAGTGTGATAACCTATATTTTTGAAACGGTTCATGATAGAGCAAAACCAATATAATTTTTGGAATCAGCGCCCCGAAATCATTAAGAAACGACAGAAAAATCACAATAAACAGAAAATGTTTCAAATTTTGTTATCCAGTGTAATAGAAACACACTCTAATAGACAGAGTTTATTTCCACAACAGTTTCGATGCCCACTGGCATCCTCTTCGGGTGGATACAGAAAAACGAATCCACTCGAAGAGAATGCCAATGGGCATCGAAGCTGTTGTGGAAATAAACTCTGTCTATTAGAGTGGGTTTTTATTATCATAACTTGAAGGATCTATTGTAAAGTAAAAGGGAGGTTCTTGAAGTGCCTTTCTTCCCACGTTCTTCAAATTTATCACGTATGCGGCTAATTGTTGTATGATTGGCAGTTGCTGTTCCATATTCTATACTCTCATTTCCAGACACACTGCACTTTTTACACTGCACTTTACTTTTTCATACTTCAAGTACCACTTCAAAATGTTCTTCTGTTCGAAAGTCAGCCATGTATCCGCCATGTTAAAGATGGCTTAGGCTTAGGCTATGTAATATGCTAAGAAAACTAAGTTATACAAATCCTAATGCAAAACAATTGTAATATTATATCGATTTTTAAGTACTATTGCATGCTAGCAAATCATACCATCAGTATCCAAAATTAATAATTTTCAAACTGTTCATATTTAGTTTCAAGTAAACATTCTCACATTGCCTTTTAAATGTTCAAGTAGACACACAGAAAAATATTATTAAGATAATTCGTATAGAGGATGTTCAAAGAGAAAGAGTATACTGAATTATCTATAATTTACCGCAGAGTTCTTAAAAATGTTTCTTTCAAAGTTGTGGTAATTGGGCAAACTTACCCAGTAACCACAACGTGTATGTAAACAATGTGATGCGCGTGTTTCAAAACTTGAACCAAAGTGTTTGGAGGCGAGAGGAAACGCTTTCAAGAATTCCTCTAACTCGCTCACAACCTTCGTTTTAACCTTTTTGTTATTGCTTCATTATTACATTATCATTTATCATTTGATAAGATGTAATAGTTGTCATATAATAACATTAGTTGCTACAATAACTAAGATATGCACTACTACACAATTTCACATTTTAGTAGTATTTTTTTACTTGTTCAGTTTGTTCTCCGTTCAATTTGAATTACCAATATCAGGTTAGGATA
The DNA here is from genome assembly GCA_023014485.1 of Bathynomus jamesi. Taxonomy (NCBI): domain Eukaryota; kingdom Metazoa; phylum Arthropoda; class Malacostraca; order Isopoda; family Cirolanidae; genus Bathynomus; species Bathynomus jamesi. The sequence goes on along the minus strand of JAJOZX010000055.1, from coordinate 517,736 downwards.
TTTTAACAAAATACATATTGCATATTGGTTATATATATCTACTAGCTTCCAGACCCGTCAAAATATGGCGGGTTGGAGTTTTGTAAAACCAGTCCAGTGTGTGTGTGTGTGTGTGTGTATAGGCGATGATGCACCCATACTATTGGTAAGCGTTACCAAAATCCAGACACTGGCTTTTATTATTACTAATAACATATATATAATATATATAATATAGAGAGAGAGAGAGAGAGAGAGAGAGAGAGAGAGAGAGAGAGAGAGAGAGCCTAACTATGAAAGCGTGATGTTGCGGTACATTTTAAGGGCGATGGTAGAAGGTTCAAATAATTTTCCGCTGAATTTAATGCAATTCGAATCAGCATTTTAACTCCACTGAATTTGGACACAGTGACAAATTTGTAATTTTTGCTCAAGAAAAAAAACAAAGTTAATTTTCATTATAATTTCTTTCCCATTTTTTATGCTGTCCGACTAAGTTATGTTAAAAGTTATTTTAATTGTTTTCCTAATTGTTATTCAAATTAGACTCTTATTTTAATCTGGGAGAAGCGTGCTTTTTTTTTTCCTTTCTTTTATCTCTCTTTTATCTCTCTTTTTTCTTTCTTTCTTTCTTTGTCTTTCTTTGGTTCGAGAAGTTTTGTTCATATTTTTATTTCTCGCATTGACCAGCTTCTGGTATCCTTTTTTTCTTTCTTTCTTCTTATTCGTTGGTAAAGATGCCAAACGCCACCATTTCATGTTTAGATTTGAAATTTTACACCTTTTGTTTTCTTATAGTTTAGGACTCAGGAGTCAGGGGTTCCCAAACTTTTACCGCCAAGGACCCCTAAATATTAATTCCGTACGGACATAGACCCCCCCACAAAAAAAATTATGAATTCAGTTACAAACTATAGTATATTTCATAAACATAGATAGCTTTTAAATTAATGTAAAATTAAACATTCTACGCTCATTAAACCAGTTTAATAAACACTTACCGAATGTCTAGTGTGAAATGGAAATTTATTTTAATATAGTTAATGTTACTATTTTTCCAAAAGCTTAGAGACCCCCTGGAAGCTTCTTACAGACCCCTGGGGGTCTGTACAGACCACTTTGGGAATCCCTGGTTTAGGTGTTCCGACGTTACGTGACTTTTAAAGTTCATAAACACAATATATATATATATATATATATATATATATATATATATACAGGGTGTTTCACAACTGGTCTACCATACTTTGGAGGAGGGGGGGTGATATCGAGTAAAAAAGTTAAAGTTAATACAACATTGGTGCTATTTACAATCGTTGCGGAGCTACGGACGTTTGAAGGTGCACGGAAAAAAATAAACGAGAGTATTAATCTGATGTATTTATTGCTACATTTTATGAGATACATCTTATAAATGTTCAAAATGTCCGCCTCGGTTTTCAATGCACAGCCTTGCTCTGTTACAAAATCTAGAAGAGGAAGAGCCATTGTTGTCCCAAGGCGATATGATGACTAAGCTGATTGATGCAGCATTGCTTGTATATATTAAGTTAAGGTGAATATATATCCACTGCTATGAAAGGGAGTAAAAGTAAAGGGGATTATTGCAAACAGCTGCAGCATTATTAATTGGGAATGAGGGAGAAGCTACTGTAAGAGTGTTGTTTGATAGTGGTACCCAGTGTAGCTTTATTAAGACCAGAATTTCCAGAAAATTGAAGTTTAAAGAACTTAAGAGGGAAAATTTAAGAATTTCCGGGTTTGGGGGTTCCGTTCAAAACCGAACCAAAGTTAAGAAGGTAGAAGTTCTGGTTAAGGGGTTGTTACCACAAAGTCCCACTATCAAGGTTCAAGCTGTAGAGATTGAGGAACTTTGTGCTCCAGTCACTATTTCTTTAGATATGGCATGTGTCCAAGAATTGCAAGTTAAAGGAATTAATTTGGGCAATAATAAGTTTGAAGGAACAGAAGATATTAGTCTTTTGATTGGAGCTGACTATTATTGGGACTTCCTTACTGGTAATATTGTCCGCACATCTCGAGGTCCGGTAGCTATTAAAAGTAAGCTAGGCTGGATGCTACATGGTAGCTATTGCAATGAAATGGAGGTTAAAGCTCTTTTTGTTAAGATTGAGGAGAACAGCTATGGTTTGGAAAGGCATTTGAAAGCCTTTTGGGAACTTGAATCCATTGGCATAAAGGACAAACAGGAGAAGCAGGCAAGTACAGTGAACCGTGATGTTTTAGAGCAATTTGAAAAAGGGATTGGGTTTAGAGATGGTTGCTATGAAGCTGGCCTTCCTTGGAAGGATTCTTGCAAACCCAGGTCAAACCTTCAGCTAGCTAATTGGAGGTTGGAGACTTCATTGCACAGGCTAAAAAAAAATGAGTTGTTAATTGAATACAATAAAGCCATCCTAAGCTATGTAAAGGAGGGCTATGCTGAAAGGGTGCAAGGTGAGCTGGTGAGCCAGGAGGCACATTATCTACCACACCATGCAGTGGTACGGCGAGACAAAACTACCACCAAACTAAGGGTAGTTTTTGATGGCTCAGCCAAGGACAAAGGTGGTGTGTCCTTGAATGACTGTTTGGATACTAGGCCAAATTTAAATGCAGATTTATTTACCTTGTTACTGAGATTCAGGTTCGGTAGAGTAGCATTGACTGCAGATGTGAAGCAAGCCTTTTTGCGGATTGTTAGAAAATCTAGAAGAGGAAGAACCATTGTTGTCCCAAGGCGATATGATGACTAAGCTGATTGATGCAGCATTGCTTGTATATATTAAGTTAAGGTGTATATATATCCATCTCATAATTGTAAGGTTAGTGAAAAATTCACTTAATAAGAGCTAGCATTTTTGGGCTCTTGTGGCATCAGTGTTTGGAACGCTGGTGGCATCATTTTTGGGGCGCTGCGCGTCTTTTCTACTCGTTTGTGGGATGTCGTACGTACAGGGTGTGGTCTTGTAGAGAGCTCTCTTGCAATTCAGTTTGGTTGTTTAGATACAAGATTGTTGCACCGTGCAATAGTCCAGGTTGCGTTGTTGTTGCAAGGTTGAGAAAGAAGACCATAAATAGTACCCTTTTTGTTTACATTAAATTCATGTAACAAAGGTCTAAGGTAGGCCCGCATCGAGTCAGCAACCCTGAGGTTACCCTGAGGTAGGACCTAATAGGATCTCAAATCCGTAAGTTTTAATTTAGCTTAACTTGGGCTTCAGGTAGAACTGGCCCTTTAGAATTTGGCCGTTCACGGCTCAGCTGGGATTTTGAACCCGACAAATAAATAAAATAACATGGTCCTTCAGAACCGGATTCTACCCCAAGACTGAGTCAGTGACTATTTTTCGGCAAAGTTCTGATTGTGTAAATTGTAGCCCAAGTTAGGCCTAGACGGGTTGAGTATTATTGAATTAAGGTCCCAGGGTAAAAGGTTTGGTCGCCCAATTGCGAAACTTGGCCAGTCGTCTGTCGTTGTTTTGGCCTACATTTTACCGGTTTGGTTAATTTTGGGTTATTATTGAATTAAGGTCCCAGGGTAGAAAGTTTGGTCGCCCAATTGCTAAACTTGGCCAGTCGTCTGTCGTTGTTTTGGCCTACATTTTACCGGTTTGGTTAATTTTGGGTTATTATTGAATTAAGGTCCCAGGGTAGAAAGTTTGGTCGCCCAATTGCTAAACTTGGCCAGTCGTCTGTCGTCGTTTTGGCCTACATTTTACCGGTTTGGTTAATTTTGGGTTATTATTGAATTAAGGTCCCAGGGTAGAAAGTTTGGTAGCCCAATTGCGAAACTTGGCCAGTCGTCTGTCGTTGTTTTGGCCTACATTTTACCGGTTTGGTTAATTTTGGGTTATTATTGAATTAAGGTCCCAGGGTAAAAAGTTTGGTCGCCCAATTGCGAAACTTGGCCAGTCGTCTGTCGTTGTTTTGGCCTACATTTTACCGGTTTGGTTAAATTTGGGTTATTATTGAATTAAGGTCCCAGGGTAGAAAGTTTGGTTGCCCAATTGCGAAACTTGGCCAGTCGTCTGTCGTTGTTTTGGCCTACATTTTACCGGTATGGTTAATTTTGGGTTATTATTGAATTAAGGTCCCAGGGTAGAAAGTTTGGTTGCCCAATTGCGAAACTTGGCCACTTGTCTGTCGTTGTTTTTGGCCTACATTTACCAGTTTGGTTAATTTGGTTTATTATTCGTAGGCGAAGGTTGCAGACCAGTGCGCCAGTTACTTGGGTGGAAAAATTGGTATTCCATACTGGTGTTGGTTAGTACCCCACCTAGCAATTCAGTTTATTTGAAAGTAAAATTTGCGTTTGATCAGTTCGGTTAAGTATTTCTGCCAATTCAGCTTATTTGGCATTGAGCCCAATTGTTGTTTGCATTGAAGATGAGTGCATCTGAATTGAACAAATTTATAAAAAGGAGAAGCGCCTACAAAGGTCTAATTACAAAGGTCATTGCCACTATAGATTCTGCCATAGAGCAAGAGGATTTACGCTTAGTGACTGCGCAGCTTTCCATATTAGAAACTAAAAAGGTTGCTCTAAGTGAGGTAAATGTTAGAATTGAGGCTCTTATAGAAGAGGATGAAATAGAAAATAACATAATTTACTTTGAAGAGATTATTGATGATATAATTAACGTAGGCCTCCGAGCAAAAGAGTTTAGTAGCTCAGTACAGTTAGAGACCAGGTCTGATAATGAAACACAACACTCAACAAATGATGTTTGTGAAGTTAAGGTTAACAGATCTGTAGTTCAATTACCGAGGCTTGTACTCAAAACATTTTCTGGGAGTATTTAGGAATGGCAAGGATGGGCAGACAGTTTTCAATCAGCAGTTCATTCTAGTCAAGTGTTAAGTGCCGTGGAGAAGTTTAATTATTTGCGGTCCCTCTTGGAAGGGGAGGCAGCAAAGACTATAGCAGGATTAGCATTAACAGAGGCTAATTATAATGTGGCTTGGGATATATTAAAGAAACGGTTTGGTAAGCCAGAGATCTTAATTAAAAGCCACCTCCGTGCACTTTTAGCTATACCTCCTGTTAATAATCCTAATAGTGTCAAGGAGTTACGGCAGTTATATGATGAATTTGAAATTAGAACTAGGTCCCTGGACAACTTGGGTGTAGGAATGGAAAAGTATGGTATAATGTTGGTTCCCACACTGGAGTCTAAATTGCCTAGCTCAATTTTGCTTGAATTAAGTAGGGGACACTCTGCAGAACATGTGTACATCCCCCTTCAGCAGATGTTAAGTCTTTTAGGCACAGAATTAGCAAGACGAGAGGGAGTTGAGTTTGCACAGTGGGATGGTAAACAAGGGGACAAAGGCAGGCACAGCACCAAAGTTTCCACAAAAAGGAATAGCCCAGGTACAGTGGCAGCTCTACATGCCTCCTCTGAGAATAAATTAAAGGGAATCAAGGAATGCATATTTTGCGAAGGCAACCACAAGTCATATAAATGTGAGGTGGCTGAGGCCTTACCCTTTGAGGAGAGAAAGGACAGGGTAACTAAGTCCACAGCATGTTTTAAATGTTTTTCGAAAGGTCATAGAGCAAGGTTTTGTAAGTTTAAAAATTTGTGCAAAAAATGTCATGGTAGGCATCAGCCATTATTGTGTGAAAACACTCTTAGTAGGCCTACCCCAGAAGTAGAGACATCAGTGGCACATGCCACTGCTATGCAAGGGAGTAAAGGTAAAGGGGGATTATTGCAAACAACTGCAGCCTTATTAATTGGGAATGAGGGAGAAGCTACTGTAAGAGTGTTGTTTGATAGTGGTAGCCAGTGTAGTTTTATTAAGACCAGAATTTCCAGAAAATTGAAGTTTAAAGAACTTAAGAGGGAAAATTTAAGAATTTCTGGGTTTGGGGGTTCCGTTCAAAACCGAACCAAATTTAAGAAGGTAGAAGTTCTGGTTAAAGGGTTGTTACCGCAAAGTCCCACTATCAAGGTCCAAGCTGTAGAGATTGAGGAACTTTGTGCTCCAGTCACTACTTGTTTAGATATGGCATGTGTCCAAGAATTGCAAGTTAAAGGAATTAATTTGGGCAATAATAAGTTTGAGGGAACAGAAGATATTAGTCTTTTGATTGGAGCTGACTATTATTGGCACTTCATCACTGGTAATATTGTCCGTACATCTCAAGGCCCGGTAGCTATTGAAAGTAAGCTAGGCTGGATGCTACATGGTAGCTATTGCAATGAAATGGAAATTAAGGCTCTTTTTGTTAAGATTGAGGAGAACAGCCATGGTCTGGAAAGGCATTTGAAAGCGTTTTGGGAACTTGAATCTATTGGCATAAAGGACAACCAGGCAAGTACAGTGAACAATGATGTCTTAGAGCAATTTGAAAAAGGGATTGGGTTTAGAGATGGTTGCTATGAAGTTGGCCTACCATGGAAGGATTCTTGCAAACCCGGTTCAAACCTTCAGCTAGCTAATCGGAGGTTGGAGACTTCATTGTACAGGCTAAGAAAAAATGAGTTGTTGTTAATTGAATACGATGAGGCCATCCTAAGTTATGTAAGGGAGGGCTATGCTGAAAGGGTGCAAGGTGAGCTGGTGAGCCAGGAGGCACATTATCTGCCACACCATGCAGTGGTACGGCGAGACAAAACTACCACCAAACTGAGGGTAGTTTTTGATGGCTCAGCCAAGGACAAAGGTGGTGTGTCCTTGAATGACTGTTTGGATGCTGGGCCAAATTTAAATGCAGATTTATTTTCCTTGTTACTGAGATTCAGGTTTGGTAGAGTAGCATTGACTGCAGATGTGAAGCAAGCCTTTTTGCGGATAAAGTTAAAACCAGAGGACAGAGATGCAGTAAGGTATCTGTGGGTGGATACGAAAGACTTGTTGGAAAATGAACCTAAGGTTCAAGCATATAGAATGAAGTCAGTGTTGTTTGGCCTCAGCTCTAGTCCATTTCTGTTGGCAGCTACTATGCAGTACCATTTTAAGAAATATTCTGAAGTCTATCCTAACACTATTGAACACATAAGGAAAAATTTTTATGTTGATGATTTGCTGTGTTCCGTGGATAATACAGAAATGGCTAAACAGATATTCATGGAGGCTAGAGCTATAATGAGGGAGGCTGGCATGGAGCTTAGAAAATGGCAGACCAATCATTCGCAATTACAAGAGTTTATGAGTCATTCCTGTGTAGTACCTGATGCAGCAGAAAGTATTGAGGATTCTGGTATTAAGGAGTTGTGGGCAATAGATGCAAAGGTGCTAGGCATTGTTTGGCAGCAAGATGATGATTTGTTTACCTTCAATGGGAAATCTTTAGTAGAGCTGGCTGAGAATGAGACAAGGTGGACAAAACGTACAGCTCTTAGTTTGGCTTCAAAGGTCTTTGATCCTCTTGGATTCCTGGCTCCATTTGTGATAAAGTCAAAAATTTGGTTTCAGAGCCTCTGGGAAATTGGACTTGGTTGGGACCAAGAGTTACCTGATCATATGGTGGTAAGGTGGAAATATTGGTTCAAAGAATTGGCACATCTTGGAGACATTGAAATCCCAAGATGGTACTTTGGAGAGTTGAACAATAGTCCAGACAATTTGGAGCTGCACATCTTTTGTGATGCAAGTGAGGAAGCCTATGCAACTTGTATTTATATAAGAGGCGCATTGCAAGAGGAAGTAAGTTGCAGGTCGGTTGCTGCAAAGAGCAGAGTAGCACCTTTGAAAAGGCTTTCGGTTCCAAGGTTGGAATTGATGGGTGCCGTTATTGCTAGTCGGCTTGCAATTACAGTGCGAAAGTCTTTGGCCCTCTATGAAATTCCAAGCTATTATTGGACAGACTCCACTATAGTTTAACACTGGTTAAGAAGTCAGGCAAGGAAATGGAAACCATTTGTTGCCAATAGGGTGGAGGAAATTCAAGCGCACACAGATCCCAAGCAATGGAAGCATTGTCCAGGCATCCAAAACCCAGCTGATTTACCAACACGAGGAATTTCAGTGAAAGATCTTTCACAGTCAAGTTTGTGGTGGAATGGGCCAGAGTGGCTAAAACTTGGAAGTGAAAACTGGCCTTCTAATCAGCCTATTGTAGGAGAATGCCAGGCTGAAGAAGCATGGGTGAGTGAGGTGAGAAAATGCGCTGTGAACAGTTGTCAAGTTATGCAGCAGGACCCCATATTGAGGCTTGAGGACATTAGCAGTCTGAAAAGATTGTTAAGAGTGACAGCATGGGTATATAGATTTACCAACAACATTAAGGGAGAAACAAGAAGGGAAGGAATTCTGAACAGTAATGAGATTCAGCAATCCAGGAAATACTGGGTGGTATATATGCAGAAAGAAAAATTTGGTGAAGAGAGAGAATTGCTCACCAGCCATCCATTACAGGTTCTACCAACACATTCTGCGCTCAAGGGTTTGGATGTGTTTTTGGATCAGGATTTATTGAGAGTAGGAGGTAGACTACAGTTTTCTGGGCTTCCAGAGGAGAAAAGACATGCAATTTTGCTACCTTCTGGGGGGCACTTTGTGAACATTTTGATCCTGGATACTCATCATAAGCTGTTACATGCGGGAGTTAGAGAAGTGATAATAGAGATTAGACAACAATTTTGGATTCCCAAAATTAGACAAGTAGTAAAAAAAGTCGCATAAATGTGTGGTTTGCAAGCGTTGGAGTGCAAAGCCTTATTATGAAAAGATGGCTCACTTCCAAAAGAACGGTGTGTCTATACTGCCCCATTTGATGTAGTGGGAGTAGACTTTGTAGGGCCAGTCTATGTGTATGAGCGAGGGGAGTCTAACAAAGGTTATATATGTCTTTTCACCTGTGCTACCACCAGAGCAATCCATTTGGAGTTGGTAAGCAACTTAAGTAGTGATGTATTTCTTTTGGCCTTTAAAAGGTTTGTGAACAGAAGGGGTTTCCCAAATAAAATCATATCGGATAATGCAAAAACCTTCAAAAAGGCTGCAAAGGAACTCCAAGAAATTTGGTCCTTGCTAAAAGAGAAAGGATTCCAATCCTACTTTTCACACCAAGGGGTACAGTGGGAGTTTATTGTTGAGAGAGCACCATGGTGGGGAGGATTTTGGGAAAGGCTAGTGAGAAGTGTAAAGTGTCCATTAAAGAACTTTTAGCTAATGCTCATTTGAGCAAAGAAGAATTCTCTACTGTTTTATGTGAAGTAGAAGCAATGGTGAACAGTAGGCCTATCACTTTTGTTTACAACAGTATGCAGGATGCAGAGCCATTGACACCAAATCATTTTCTTTGTGGTAAACGATTAACATCAAACCCCAGTGTGCCAGAAGACTTGCAGCCTATCCAGAGCACTCAAGGAGAGTTAACCAGACGGTTCAGGTACCTTGAAGAGCTACAAGATCAGTTATGGAAGAGGTGGCAGATGGAATACTTGCCAGAACTCAATTATTACCCATCAGGCAAGGTAAAGGGCTCCAATGCAAATTGTATCAAGGTGGGAGAAGTGGTAATGATTGGGGATGAAAGACCAAGGCAATGCTGGAAGCTTGGCATAATTGAAGAGTTGTTTGTTGGCAAAGACAATTTAGTTAGGTCTGCACTGGTAAAGACTTCAGGAGGAAAGTTAAAGAGACCTATACAAAAACTCTATGCTTTAGAAATCAGCAAAAACACAGATAGTCAAGATGAAACATTTGAGTTACAGCCTCATGAAGAAGGCTTGGCTAACCTTGCGGAAGGTAACGACAACAATGCCTCTTCGGTGGGGAGTGTTAGAAAATCTAGAAGAGGAAGAACCATTGTTGTCCCAAGGCGATATGATGACTAAGCTGATTGATGCAGCATTGCTTGTATATATTAAGTTAAGGTGTGTATATATCCATCTCATAATTGTAAGGTTAGTGAAAAATTCACTTAATAAGAGCTAGCATTTTTGGGCTCTTGTGGCATCAGTGTTTGGGACGCTGGTGGCATCATTTTTGGGGCGCTGCGCGTCTTTTCTACTCGTTTGTGGGATGTCGTACGTACAGGGTGTGGTCTTGTAGAGAGCTCTCTTGCAATTCAGTTTGGTTGTTTAGATACAAGATTGTTGCACCGTGCAATAGTCCAGGTTGCGTTGTTGTTGCAAGGTTGAGAAAGAAGACCATAAATAGTACCCTTTTTGTTTACATGAAATTCATGTAACTAAGGTCTAAGGTAGGCCCGCATCGAGTCAGCAACCCTGAGGTTACCCTGAGGTAGGACCTAATAGGATCTCAAATCCGTAAGTTTTAATTTAGCTTAACTTGGGCTTCAGGTAGAACTGGCCCTTTAGAATTTGGCCGTTCACGGCTCAGTTGGGATTTTGAACCCAACAAATAAATAAAATAACACGGATAAAGTTAAAACCAGAGGACAGAGATGCAGTAAGGTATCTGTGGGTGGATACGAAAGACTTGTTGGAAAATGAACCTAAGGTTCAAGCATATAGAATGAAGTCAGTGTTGTTTGGCCTCAGCTCTAGTCCATTTCTGTTGGCAGCTACTATGCAGTACCATTTTAAGAAATATTCTGAAGTCTATCCTAACACTATTGAACACATAAGGAAAAATTTTTATGTTGATGATTTACTGTGTTCCGTGGATAATACAGAAATGGCTAAACAGCTATTCATGGAGGCTAGAGCTATAATGAGGGAGGCTGGCATGGAGCTTAGAAAATGGCAGACCAATCATTCTCAGTTACAACAGTTTGAGTCAGTCCTGTGTAGGACATGATGCAGCAGAAAGTATTGAGGATTCTGGTATTAAGGAGTTGTGGGCAATAGACACAAAGGTGCTAGGCATTGTTTGGCAGCAAGGAGAGGATTTGTTTACCTTCAATGGGAAATCTTTAGTAGAGCTGGCTGAGAATGAGACAAGGTGGACAAAACGTACAGCTCTTAGTTTGGCTTCGAAGGTCTTTGATCCTCTTGGATTCCTGGCTCCATTTGTGATAAAGTACAAAATTTGGTTTCAGAGCCTCTGAGAAATTGGACTTAGGACCAAGAGTTACCTGAGCATATGGTGGTAAGGTAGAAATATTGGTTCAAAGAATTGGCACATCTTGGAGACATTGAAATCCCAAGATGGTACTTTGGAGATTGAACAATAGTCCAGACAATTTGGAGCTGCACATCTTTTGTGATGCAAGTGAGGAAGCCTATGCAACTTGTATTTATATAAGAAGCACATTCAAAGCGGAAGTAAGTTGCAGGTTGGTACGTTGGTTGCTGCAAAGAGCAGAGTAGCACCTTTGAAAAGGCTTTCTATTCCAAGGTTGGAATTGATGGGTGCAGTTATTACTAGTCGGCTTGCAGTTACAGTGCAAAAATCTTTGGCCCTTTATGAAATTCCAAGCTATTAGGGCAGACTCCACTATAGTTTGGCACTGGTTAAGAAGCCAGGCAAGGAAATGGAAACCATTTGTTGCCAATAGGGTAGAGAAAATTCAAGCACACACAGATCCAAAGCAATAGAAGCATTGTCCAGGCACCCAAAACCCAGCTGATTTACCAACACGAGGAATTTCAGTGAAAGATCTTGCACACTCAAGTTTGTGGTGGAATGGGCCAGAGTGGCTAAAACTTGGAAGTGAAAATTGGCCTTCTAATCAGCCTATTGTCGGAGAATGCCAGGCTGAAGACTGGGTGAGTGAGATGAGAAAATGCACTGTGAACAGTTGTCAAGTTATGCAGCAGGACCCCATATTGAGGCTTGAGGACATTAGCAGTCTGAAAAGGTTGTTAAGAGTGACAGCATGGGTATATAGCTTTACAGACAACATTAAGGGAGAAACAAGAAGGGAAGGAATTCTGAACAGTAAGGAGATTCAGCAAGCCAGGCAATACTGGGTGATATATGTGCAGAAGGAAAAATTTGGTGAAGAGAGGGAATTGCTCACCAGCAGTCCATTACAGGTTCTACCAACACATTCTGCTCTCAAGGGTTTGGATGTGTTTTTGGATCAGGATTTATTGAGAGTAGGAGGTAGACTGCAGTTTTCTGGGCTTCCAGAGGAGAAAAGACATCCAATTTTGCTACCTTCTGGGGAGCACTTTGTGGAACTTTTGATCCTGGATACGCATCATAAGTTGTTACATGGTGAAGTTAGAAAAGTGATAATAGAGATCAGACAACAGTTTTGGATTCCCAAAATTAGACAAGTAGTAAAAAAGGTCTTGCATAAATGTGTGGTTTGCAAGCGTTGGAGTGCAAAGCCTTATTATGAAAAGGTGGTCCACTTCCAAGAGAACGGTGTGTCTATACTGCTCCATTTGATGTAGTGGGAGTAGACTTCGCAGGTCCAGTCTATGTGTATAAGCAAGGGGAGTCTAACAAAGGTTATATATGTCTTTTCACATGTGCTACCACCAGAGCAATCCATTTGGAGTTGGTAAGCAATTTAAGTAGTGATGTATTTCTTTTGGCCTTTAAAAGGTTTGTGAACAGAAGGTGTTTCCCAAATAAAATCATATCGGATAATGCAAAAACCTTCAAAAAGGCTGCAAAGGAACTCCAAGAAGTTTGGTCCTTGCTAAAGGAGGAGGGATTCCAATCCTACTTTTCACACCATGGGGTACAGTGGGAGTTTATTGTTGAGAGAGCACCATGGTGGGGAGGATTTTGGGAAAGGCTAGTGAGAAGTGTAAAGTGTCCATTAAAGAAACTTTTAGCTAATGCTCATTTGAGCAAAGAAGAATTCTGCACTGTTTTGTGTGAAGTAGAAGCAATGGTGAACAGTAGGCCTATCACCTTTGTTTATAACAGTATGCAGGATGCAGAGCCATTAACACCAAATCATTTTCTTTGTGGTAAAAGATTAACATCAAGCCCCAGTTTGCCAGAAGACTTACAGCCTATCCAGAGCACTCAAGAAGAGTTAACCAGAAGGTTCAAGTACCTTGAAGAGCTACAAGATCAGTTATGGAAGAGGTGACAGATGGAATACTTGCCAGAACTCAATTATTACCCATCAGGCAATGTAAAGGGCTCCAATGCAAATTGTATCACGGTGGGAGAAGTGGTAATGATTGGGGATGAAAGACTAAGGCAATGCTGGAAGCTTGGCATAACTGAAGAGTTGTTTGTTGGCAAAGACAATTTAGTTAGGTCTGCAGTGGTAAAGACTTCAGGAGGAAAATTAAAGAGACCTATACAAAAACTCTATGCTTTAGAAATCAGCAAAAACACGGATAGTCAAGATAAAACATTTGAGTTACAGCCTCATGGAGAAGGCTTGGCTAAACTTGCAGAAGGTAATGACAACAATGCCTCTTCGATGGGGAATGTTAGAAAATCTAGAAGAGGAAGAGCCATTGTTGTCCCAAGGTGATATGATGACTAAGCTGATTGATGCAGCATTGCTTGTATATATTAAGTTAAGGTGTATATATATCCATCTCATAATTGTAAGGTTAGTGAAAAATTCACTTAATTTAGAGCTAGCATTTTTGGGCTCTTATGGCATCATTGTTTGGGCACTCTTGTGGCATCATTTTTTGGGGGGCACTGCGCATCCTTCCTACTCGTTTGTTGAATGCGGCACTTACAGGGCGTGGTCTTATAGAGAGCTCTCTTGCAATTCAGTTTGGTTGTTTAGATACAAGATTGTTGCATCGTGCAATGGTGCAGGTTGTGTTGTTGTTGCAAGGTTTTGAAAGAAGACCATAAATAGTGCCCCTCTTGTTTTTTATCTTAATTTTATGCAACTGAGGCCTAAGGTAGGCCCACATCGAGTCAGAAACCCTGAGGTAGGACCTAACAGGACCTCCAAGTCCGTAAGTTTTAGTCTAGCTTAACTTGGGCTGTAGGTTAAACTGGCCCTTCAGAGCTTGGCCGTTCAGGGCTCAGCTGGGATTCTGAACCCACTAAAATAAAATATAACATGCTCGTCCCAAACAAGAGTCCACTGCCCATTGAATCATTTCGGGGTGTTCTCGTATGTAAGCAGCGGCATCCATAATCCGACGCAAGAGTTCCTCTCTCGTTTGTACTTTGGTCTTGTAGACCATCTCTTTCATAAGGCCCCATAAAAAGAAATCTAATGGGGTTAGGTCCGGAGATCTCGGGGTGCACGATATTGGACCAGCACGACCAATCCAACAATTCCCGTACCGCTGATTCAAGTAATCCGTAACATGACGACCAAAATGTGGTGGCGCCCCATCATGCTGAAAGAACATCCTGCGCCTTGTCTCCAAGGGCACGCCCTCCATCAAAAGCGACAATTCGTTGGTCAGGAAGTTCAGATAAATATCAGCAGTTAATCGTTGTTCCAAAACGAATGATCCAAACATTCACCGTGAATCAATGTTGAAAGTTTCCTTCAATGATACCGTGGGGATTATCGGCGAACCACAAATGACAAATGGGAATTTCGTCTATTGTTAATTCCATCTCGAATGAATTGTGCTTCATCACTAGCAGTATGCGATTAAGAATTTGGCGATGCACAACTATCCACTGGCAAAATTGAACACGTTTATTGTAATCATCCGGTTGAAGAGCTTGTACACGTTGCAAATGATAGGGATACAAACCCTCATCATGTATGGTTCGCCATACACGTGATGCGGATTTACCAATTCGTCTAGGAATCCTTGTACTAGGTCCAGTATGCGTTCCTCCACAGCAACGGGCCGTCGTGCTACATGTTCTTGATTACGTGGAACAATTGTCCCTGTTTCTCTTAATCTCTGGTGTGTGTGTGTGACTAAACACTTGCCTGTTCGGTATTCGGCGGTTCGGAAAACGTCTTCGATATTCCTCAACTGCCGCTCTGCTGTTACCATCAGAGAATCCATAAATGAAATGGATCTCAGCGTATTCAGTGGGTGTGAACTGTTGATTCATTTTGATTGTTCACCTTAGCGCAACACAGTGTCTCGTACCACAGATCAGAACCAACTGAAAGAAAAAAAACTGAGGCTTAGTAGTGGTAACTTTTAACCGAAACTACCACCAGTGCTGCCATCTATCGAATTACACACAAGTAGGGATTTGTTGTTTGCACATCTTGAAACGTCCGTAGCTCCACAACGGTTGGAAATAGCACCTATGTTGAATTAACTTTTTTATTCTATATCACCCCCCAAAGTATGGCAGGCCGCTTGTGAAACACCTTGTGTGTGTGTATATATATATATATATATATATATATATATATATATATACACACACTCGTATGTACTGTATTGATATTAAGTTCAATAAATAAGAGAGGGGGCAACTGCTACAAATGTACGTTGTCAAAGGTATTATCTCATTCAGTGCCATTCCCATTAGATCAAGAGTGAGAAATTTACAAGTAAGAATGTTAAAGGAGGCAATTCTCAAATAGATCCATTCCGATTTCACGCTCTTCTCATTCTCATTCACGGCTTCTCCACTTTAATCCGGGTTAGAATAGCTTTAGTTCAGTTATGCTAGGTTAGGAAATATTAGCAATTCTCATTTTGCGACTATCGCGAATAAGAATGGGAGTGACATTTCTCAACCCTTTAATGCTTGGTGTAGCGCGTATGACTATGTATAAACTACGATACATAAAATGAATAATTATGCACTTAAGGGTAAAGAACATTTCTCAAAACTTTGAATTCTCATTTTGCTCATTCTCATTTGAGGATCGTGAATGGGGATGAAACTGCGTGAGGGGTAATCTCGCCCAATATTTTCGTTTATTGCACGAGTTACATAAAAAAAATGCATCAAACACCTGCGGTTTCGATAGTAAAGTTACTTCGAGGATTTTCCGTCAAACAGATCTTCCTTGTTGGTATTCTCTAGGCATTCTGTCACATTATTTAAGTAGTGTTTAACCTTGAATTTCATTCTGTTCACTCTGCAGAATATCCACAGGGGTTGACCCCTTCTTTTAAACTTTTCAGTAAAGTCTTTTAATGATTAACCCTTCAAGGCCGGAACTTTTTGTAGGATTAAATTATGAATGCCAATTTGTAACAGTCGTCCTGAAAGGGTTAAGTGAGGATGGTAAAGATCCGGTGATTAAATATATATATAACCTTGGTTTTGCTTCCGCCCGAATTGTTCATTCTGACGAAGCTCAAGCTTATCACTGCACCTTAGACCTACAGTTTAACGTGTAAGCCAAACCACGCCCCACCAGCAGCCCAGCGTCTTAACCACTAGGCTACCCATTTATCTACCAACCAATTTCTTTTATTGTGTGCAAGGATGAACAACTGGGTTTTGCTGCACGCCGCCTGCCGTCACCGGGTCCGATGTAGGGGCCAATGGATTCGTAGTTAGCGACGCTAACCACTACACCACCGAGGCGCATATATATATATAATATAATAAATACAGCAGTCGAAAGAAAATGAAACGCTTAAAGTGAAACATTAGTGAAAACATCAACGGTATTCTGTCTGGAATTAATAATAAAAAGAATAATGACTAATTAATAAAGTAATAATAATAATAATAATGATAATAACAGTAATGCTAAAGATAATAATAATAACACTGGGGAACCCAACTTTTGGTGACTTAGATGTTAGACCTGTTTCTGGGTATATTGAGGTCGCTGATTCTAAAAATGACATTAGTTTTTCTCCATCAGCTCTGCTTATCAAGATATGATATATATCTATATATATTTCTATATAATGTATATAATATTATATAATTGCTGACTGGCAATCACTGTTGTTGTCAATTGAATACAAAAGTATGATGAATGTCAGCAAAAATAGTGTATTAACATCAAACAAGCATAAGGTACGAAAAATATTTATTAAATTCAAGCAAGCTTGAGACACGAACGGCAAAAAAAGTTCTTTCATTGAGACATCTCACATAAACCGCGTTTCTGAGATTTCTTGCGATGAGATGTGCCAGGACATTCGCGTTGGATGCTCCAGCAGTAATCTGCCATCATGTGAGTATCCCATCGTCCGCGGTACCGTTCTTCCATGGTCCTTAGTTCTTGGTGAAATCGTTCACCCTGTTCCTCGCTTAGATCACCGAGGTTATCTGGGAAACGATCCAAATGACTGTGGAGGTAATGCAGTTTGATGCTCATTTTACAGCCAAGTTTACAAAAAGAAGAGAGCATATTCTCCACTAGTTCACTGTAGTTATCGGCCTTATAGTTCCAAGGAAATTCTTCAAAACCATACTAAACGATGACCACGCACGTGCCTCAATGTTGTCCATTGAATCTTGGAAACGCGGGTCTTTCATGAGTTCCCGGATTTGCGGTCCATCGAAAATACCTGCCTTCAGCTTTTCCATGCTCAGCGCAGGAAATTTTCTACATATGTAGCCAAAACACGTCCCATCTCTGTTCAAAGCCTTTATAAATTGTTTCATCAAACCTAGTTTGATGTGCAGTGGTGGCAATATGATCCTTTCTCTCAACCAAAGCTTCTTTGATGATATTTTTTTCTCCAACCACCATGTTTTCTCTCAGAGGCCACTGTCTTCTCACCCAGTGTTCATCTTTAGCTCTACTGTCCCAGAGACATATAAAGCACGGGTACTTGGTGTACCTGCTCTGCTGGCCCAGGAGAAAATTCACCATCTTCAGATGCACACAGATCACCCATTGGTGGTCTCGGTATGATATCTTTTCTAGGACTAGGGCGACTGTCCCGTGCTCTTCTCTCATACCGACTGAGTGACCAATTGGGATTGATCTGTATCTGTTGCCGTTGTGTAGAAGAACACATTTTAGGCTCCGTTTGGAGCTATCTATGAATAACCGCCATTCACTTGGTGTGTATTCCGATATGCCCATTTTCATCAGCAATCCGCGCACATTGTTGCAGAAAACTAAATCGTTCTCTTTTGAGAAGAAGGGCAGTAAATCCTTTTCTCTGTCGCGATATAACGTGATTTTGGTTCCCGGCAGCAGTAAATTTTTTTCTCCCAGCCTGGAAGCTAACAATTCAGACGATTTCTTCGAAAGACTTAAGTCCCTTATGAGGTCGTTTAATTCGTGTTGACTAAAACCTTCTGCAACTGATGACGGTCCTTCGAAATCACTGTCATTTTGCCCACATATGCTTTCTTTGTCAGTAGCAGATTCATCATCTTCTTGAGGGAGCTCTGGAAGATGGCTGAATGATGGGACAGGTATCTCATCTGAATGTGAAACAGGCCGTCTAGCTGAGTCTATGTCAGGATACGTCCATTTACTCCGGTTACGTCCATTGATGCCCTTTATATTCACCAAACAAAAGTAACAGTCATCACTGTGGTTTCTCTGTTCTCTCCATACCATTGGTATACCAAATTTCAGGCACCTCCTCTTTCCGTTGGTCCATTGCCGCAGATGCTCCGTACACGTTTTACACACAACATGAGGAGCCCATGGCTTATCTTGGTCCCCTAGTTGTACTTTGAAATAGGCAAAATAAGCTTTTTTCACAAAATCAGTAATAGTTTTTCTCTGTTCAATGAACGTGTACTCTCTGCAGATAAAACAAAACACATCTGGATGATTTAAACACTTTCTTCGTGATGAAGCCATGTCAACACCTGTAACAGGAAAGAATTCACGTTAGTACATGTACAATACACATGCAAAACAGCAACATCAGCAAAATCATAGCTACAATTTAATTATACAGATGCATTTAGATTTACGAGCAACTCATAATACCGTTCCAGAAGAGTAATAAAGTAGGTAATGACGTATGCAATATCTCAAAAACTAGAGCTGCTAGAACAAAATGGATGATATTCTCTGAATCAGTGGCATGAAAATATCCAGAATAAGGTCTAAAATCTCAGGCACCAAGAAAAAAAAAATTTTTTTGTTCCCCAGTGATATAATTAGCGATTGCGGATACTTGTAGTTTTTGGTCCAGCTTGTGTAGAGCAAGGCAGAGGTAGTACGAGAAGAATGACTATGAGTGATACGAGTAATTCTGTGCTTCCTCAGGGAGCAAACACAAACTTGCGATGCACCCTGCTGCCGAAGAATCATGCACCAGGACTGATAATTGTATTGCGGGTGTCTGCAATACAAACTAACGAAAATTGCAGTAAATTGAATACGGATATGGATTTTTTTTGACTAGACTAACACGGAGCATTGTTGCTTTTATTGGTGATGAACCACGTACGGAAGCTTCGTCAATACTTTGACCCTTATTTGCTTGGCAATGCTGCTGCGAGCTGCTCGTACCCTAAAATGGGCCTATGGGCGGAATGATGCTCAATGTGAGATGTTTAATTCTTCACACTTAAACCACTAATAAATGCTTATCACAATAATTATAGAGTTAAACATTTACACAATACGTGTAATTGGTAAAAATTAGTACAAAAATTACTGCCATACAGTACACGGCGATATCGTACATATACGATAGTCAATATCGTATAAGAATGAGAAAAAAAATTCTTATAGTTAATTTACAGTGGTGCCAGATCTTCAGATTTTTTCGAGATCTACAGGGATTTATCATACATAAAGTATCGCTTCAACCATACACCTATTCCCAGTACGAGCAACTCACAGCATCATCGTTAAATACATAGACAGTGAACAATTTAGGGCGGGTCGTACTCAGGTGACAACATGAATCTGAAGGAAATCCTACCATCAGGGGTGTCTAAATTATGTGTTTTTACATGGGGAATTCAAATATGAGCTTCTTTTTTGGATAGGATAACTCTAACCTACATCATTTTGTATTTCTAAATTGCCAATTTTACCCTTTTGAACCCCTTTATAATATATTAAAAGATATAAGGTAAATCATTTATATTGACAAGGCCAAATCAACTTTACATATATTTATTAATAGGTGAACTGCATGTATATCACTGGATATAATTACAAAGATCATTCTCCTGACATCTTGAACTTTGCCAGGTTGCACAAATCCTGCTTTGACTCAGACTTGGACATCAGCTTCCTGCTGGTCTCCTGAGCCCTGATCCCTCCATCCCTCTTTTCCTGTGAGAAGTACTTAGCAGAAGCCTCAGTCACCATTTTAACAACCCTCTCAATGCTTTGTGTGAGGCAAGGCCAGTTGCGCACCTCCATGGGGGTGTTGAAGTTTTTCACCTCTGAGGTGCTTAGAGAGCAGGTGAAGGTGGCTCTGACACACCTTCTGACCAGCTGATCAAGTCACCGATGCTGGAAGCATCACAATTGATGTCAGGTGTCCTTCTGCTCCTAACAGAGGAGTCCCCCAGCTGAGTGTCCAGGTCCCCCTCTCCCCTGATGGCCAGGATTCTCTCCACCCCTTCAATCCTCTCCTTCTGATCCTCAGAGCAGAGTAGTGTTTGGAGGATGACTTCACTGTGGGCATACCAAGCAGATCTTCTCACAGTTGGCATCACAATATCCAGCACCTCCTTTCTCTGGGACTTGAGGCAGTCCAGCTGAAAGAGGATGTGCCTAGGCCCTTCGATCCAGGAGTGCTTGACCTTCACGTTGAACCAACATGGGTAATACACTCCAATGATGAATTCCACAATGAATTGCAGAATCTTCAGGTTCTTTCCTTTAAGTCCGTGCTTTGACACCCAGAGCCTGAGAAGTCTGTTCGCTGTGGTGAGCCAGCGACTGTGGTTTACTGGTCCTATCTCTAACAGAGCCAGGCCTGCAGGAAGTACTCCATCCCTGACTGCACAGACAATTTTATAGCCATAGTATTGATCAGTTGAGAGATCTTGAATGACCTTGTCAGGAAGCTTGATCAGTGGAGGGCCAACAGAGATTCGGGTGAAGTTTGGATTGATATCAAAGTCTGTAGCAGAATCAAGGAGCTTTCCTATTGGCCCGGATAATTTTTTGTCTGACAGAGTAGGGCCATCAAGGTCAACAATGAGATGGCGCAGGGGAAGTTCAACAGTGTGCAGGTTGCACACCAACCAGACCAGCTTTCTCCCCAGGTGCAGCTCCAGCTTCCGCATTACTCCAGCTTTCACACCAGTGTTGACATTTGTTGAGTCTCCTCCAATGGCCAACAAGGTCTTATCATAACCCCTCTCTTTCAGCCAGGCAAACAGGACCTTAGCAATCTTCTCCGCATGTGACTCCTCTTTAGTTGCTTTATCTGGGGTAAAGTGGAACAGATAGTAGCTGCCAGGCTCACTAACAACACTATAGTGTTCTTCCTTGATCTTTGCGGGAAAAGATTGGTCACTGCCCTCAGCTTCCATCATCACATTGGTCAGGTCAATCCGCCCATCAAAGAGGATGCAAGAGATCCCCCCCCCCCTCCCTGCACTTCTTCTCGAACTGTTCCCCCAGCTCTCTCATCAACTTCTCCTGTGCTCTCTTGACCTTGCTCTTATCAATCACTTTACTTGTATTGTCTTCTGTGATGATTCCTGCGTCAATCAGAGCTGCTGTTGCTATCGCTGCAGTTGGCCTCAGCCCTATGCCATACCTTACACTAGCAAGGGCAATGTTTTGAATCTCATCATAGTTTTTCTGTACCTTTGCCGAAGCTGCTGGCTCAGGGTCAGTTTGAGGGAAGAGCTCAACTTCAGGAACAAACTCATCTTCATCACCACTTCTCTCCAATTCCAGATTTCATATACCAAACTGTATGATAATTACAATTAAGTGGAATGGCACACCTTTTTATTTGAGTATTTAAATATTATTATTATTATATGAATTACATTATATGTGTTTATATGAATTAGTTAGAACAATGCTCTATGAGAGATAACGTGAGCAGCCATGATAGAAAACGTGAGAAGACATATTCTGGGGTAACTACAATAGTAAAATAATCAACAATTTAATATAATCAACTGCAAAATGATGTAGGTTAGGGTTATCAGAATTAAATATTTTCTTCAGAATTGTGTTCTATACACCAAAATATGTCATTTGAACACCCTTCTCCATTGATTTAAAAAAAATGCATAGTATGACCCGCCCTAGTGAACATATTAACGAGGGTTATGTATGTGGCTTATCACTAGTGGAAGCAACAACTCTGAGTTATCATAACTAAATAAACAACCTGATCCACAATCATTTCCGTGCCTTTGTTTTTTTGCACTGCAGACACTCCTCCTTTATAGGTCTGGGTGCACAATTCTTCAGGAGCAAGATGCACCGCGAGTTTGTTTCTTTCCCAAACCAATACAAATGTAGCAATTCCAGTCACAAACACATTCACATCAACTTGGCGTTCTCTACACAAACTGGACCAGGAACTCAGAATATCTGCAATTTCAAACCTTCCTTTTATCCATGTCTTTAGTTTATTTCTGACTAATATTAACATAGATACCAGTAAAGATCATAAGTTTTTTAAAAAGGTTTCCAACCCAATCTCATTACAAGCAGAATTATTATTTAACTGACTTCGGGGAATTCACCTTCACCAAATGTAACCTAAAATGTGAAAACCTATCTAATTCTAATTCTTCGCGCTCTTTGTGGTTCCTAGCCAAACACCTCTCTAACAACTTTACTTCTTCTTTCCCATCAACTTTTCCAATCTGATGGCTTAGTTGCCGTCTCTTCTCCCGATAAAGCTGAATTCTTCGCTTAAAATTTTGCCTCCAACTCATCCATGTACGATCCCAGTGCTGTTTCTTTATCTCCCCCCTCCTCTGACTTAATTGTGTCAGAAATTAGAATCTCTTCCAAAGGTGTTTTTACTGCCCTATCTGAGCTCAATTCTAGGAAGGCGTACGGTCCTGACGGGATCCCTCCTGTTGTTCTCGAGAACTGTGCTTCAGTCCTGACACCCTGCCAAAGCGAGCACTTTCGTCTTTAGCTTTCATCTGCACTTTTCCTTCCTGCTAGAAGTTTGCTTTTATTCAGCCTGTTCCTAACAAGGGTAACCACTCTCAACCTTCCAACTATTGTCCAATTGCTTTGATTTCTTGCCCTCCTAAAGTTTTTTAATCTATCCTTAATAGGAAGATTCTTAAACAACTCTCTACTCACAATCTTCTTTCAGATCGTCAATATGGATTCCGCAGGGGACGCTCCACTGGCGATCTTATTGCATATCTCTTTGATTCTTGGTCAGCCTCCTTTCGGGATTTCGGAGAAACCTTTGCTATTACGTTAGATATACTGAAAGCTTTAAGAAGAGTCTGGCAAAAATCCTAATTTCCAAACTGCAACTCCTTCAGTTTCTATTCTTCTATCTGTGCATTCACCTCTGATTTCCTTTCTGGCCGGTCTATAGCTGAGGTTGTAGATGGCCACTGTTCTTATCCTAAACCTATTAATAGTGGTGTTTCTCAGAATTCTGTCTTGTCACCCACTCTTTTCCTTTTATTTATCAATGATCTGCTAAGTCACACTTCCTGTCCTATCCACTCCTATGCCGATGATTCCACTCTTCACTTCTCCACCCACTTCAAAAAGTGTTCCTTTCAACAGTCACTTCATGATTCGCGTAAGACGGCTGTAGTGTACCTGACCTCTGATCCTTCTACTATCTCTGACTGAGGCAAAGAAAACCTTGTGGCTTTCAACGCCTCAAAACTCAGTTCCTTCATCTGTCTACTCGTCACAATCTTCCACATGACTATCCCCTTATCTTCAACACTACACAACTCAATCCCTTCTCTTCTTTTAGCATACTTGGTGTTTCCTTTTCTCGTGATCTTTTCTGGAAATATCCTATTTCATCTCTTCTTAAAACAGCTTCTAAGAGGTTAGGTGTGCTGTACCGGCTCCGCAGTTTCTTCAACTCATCTCAGTTGCTGTCTCTGTACAGGGGTCTTGTCCGGCAGTACGCTTCTCATGTGTGGGATGGTTCAACTCACACAGTTTTACTTAACAACGGCTTTTCGTCTCACCAATTTCCCGTCTCTTGCTGACTGTCTTGAATCCCTCTCTCTTCGCCGCAGTGTTGCCTCACTCTCTCTTTACTATTGCTATTATAACGGACATTGATCTTCTGAACTCTGCAACTGCATACCTCCTCCTTTAAGGAGAGCACGCAGTACCACACTTTCGACACATTCTCATTCCTTTTTTTGTCCAACTCTCTGACGCAAAAGTTAATTGGTATTTTCAATCTTTCATCTACTCAACCGGTCAACTCTGAAATAGTCTTCCTCAATCCATTATCCCCCCTGTCTATGACCTCCAATCTTTCAAATGCAGAGTGTCCAGGCATCTCGAAAACCTTGGAGCTTGATTTTCGCTTTCTGCTTCCTTTATGGAGGGAGGGGCGTTTTTGTGGATATTCACCCTTGGCCTAACCTAATTTAATCTTACTCACAATAACTTGTCGATTTCCTACAGTCAAGTCGATCATATGTCGTTGGCCCACTGGGATCGACTCCTGTCTCTGACTTTGTAATTTTAGACTTCCTTGGCAAGTCGTGGTTCGGATTCAACGTTAATCTGTAGGTCCAAGAATGAACACTTCTGGTGGCAGTGAAAACCAACGTTAACCAGGATAGATGTAAGGGGAAATTTACAGAAAGTATGGGAAATAATAAAATTTAAGCGAATGGTGGGAATAATAGTGCGAAGTATAACAGGAACATCTTGCTCTAAGAAGAGGCGTATAGACAAATGCTGTTGTGTGCATCAGAAATAGTAATGATCAATAAGAGTAAAGAAAATTCTATCTGACCTGAATGTGTGTGTGTGTGTGTGTTGAGGGGGTGGAGGTTAGATTCCATTAGAATATAAAAAAGCGAAGACCTGAATAAGTAGAAGAAAGAGTAAGAGAATAGAAAGCAGAGAGAAGAAATATTTAGCGAAATTGTAGCTGATTGATGATACGATTGGACGGCACGGGTTATTATTTTTATGAACTTT
This sequence comes from Bathynomus jamesi, assembly GCA_023014485.1. Taxonomy (NCBI): domain Eukaryota; kingdom Metazoa; phylum Arthropoda; class Malacostraca; order Isopoda; family Cirolanidae; genus Bathynomus; species Bathynomus jamesi. Next base: position 493,024 of record JAJOZX010000055.1, on the reverse strand, counting down.
TGCAAGTTTGTACATTATTCGTGGTGGAGAACTTAATGCAAATAATCCATTATATTCTTTTTTAATTTATTATATTCTCAATCTTTAATTTACGAAGAATATGTTTTAGTTTATCATCAAATTTTAAAATAATTTGTAAAGATGGAAAAGAAAATTTTCTCTTTCAGAAATTATTCATACGTTCAAAAGAAATCCAGAGTTAATTAACCATTTAGCTTTCAACGTTCCCTATTTGGGAACATACATTTTAAGTGCCATAACCTATTTCCTTTCGCGCATTTTCATCATGCTGCACTGTATATTATCTACTAAAGATTTAATTAAACGTGTGTAATACACACGTTTAATTAAACTCAGGATGAATCAAGTCAGTGCTTGATTCAAGGTTACTGAACCCAAGACGAATTAATATGTGGGTTTTGTACATGTATAATTTTGTATATTGTATATCCTTTCCAGCTATCTCTCGTAACCTAGATTAATATATATATATATAATATATATATATATATATCACATACTCGCATATACGCACACATACATACATACACAAAGAATTACCCAAACCAATATAATTCTAGTATGAAAAATGTTCAATTTGTAGCGACCTCTAAATCTGCTCCAATTTGCTCAAACTTTTGTGCGAGTGTTACTATTGCATAGTGTAACAAGAGCAGCCTTGAGGAGATTGACATTTTAAAGTTTGAAGTTTTACCATACTATCTTGGACCACCCTAGTGTGTATTTATGTTTTGCATAGGCTTCAAAGTTCAATGCAATTTTAGATCATTTAGTTTTGCTGGTTTTCGCTTTAATTCATTATTATTTTTCACTTGTACTTCTCTGCAAATTTTTAAAAAATACAAAAAGCATTAATTTATGACTAAATAATATGGCATAAAATATTTATTTTATTTAACTGAGTAACTATGGAATTAGGTATCATTTCCAGACTATTAAATGTTATGTACTGCAACATTCCCAGAATGAGAACCAGGACTGTAGTTAATAGTAATCTCCAGGGGAAACTACTGGTAATATAGGGGGAGGCTACTGGTAATATAGGGAAGGCTACATAGTACCCATAATATAGGGAATTCTTTGTAAAAATAAAACACATGTTAAACTTAAAATTATATATATATATATATATATCGTAAAGAACGACGCTTGTATAGGAGATATTCCGCGCAAGACGAGAGAGAGAAAACGGAACAAATGAAAAAATGAAGTAACCACCTGGGAATCGAACCCGGGATCTTCCGATTGCCGGTCAGACGCGATACCATTACACCATGGACTTCACTCTTCCAAATGCCGTAATTCTTCTACATACTCGCAGAAACCAATGCCCCAAGGGGGCACCTCCCGCATGCCGTAACATTATATACATTCAACTGCAAAGAACACGCAGTATAAATAACGTAAAGAACGACGCTTGTATAGGAGATATTCCGCGCAAGACGAGAGAGAGAAAACGGAACAAATGAAAAAATGAAGTAACCACCTGGGAATCGAAGCCGGGATCTTCCGATTGCCGGTCAGACGCGATACCATTACACCATGGACTTCACTCTTCCAAATGCCGTAATTCTTCTACATACTCGCATTTGTTCCGTTTTCTCTCTCTCGTCTTGCGCGGAATATCTCCTATACAAGCGTCGTTCTTTACGTTATTTATACTGCGTGTTCTTTGCAGTTGAATGTATATATATATATATATACGCATTTATTGGACCTTCCAGAAAATTCAACACGTTTATAGCGCATGCGCGTGGACCTACTGTATCATACCACACGAACTTTCTCGAAGTTTCCAGTCCGCTACAATTTTTAAATTTTAATTGACATGTTCGAAACATTTTTCACAAATATTTTTATTTGGAAGGAGAGAGGAAAATGATATTAGTAGAATTAAGTATTAGTAATTATTACGATTAGTAAAAATACTGATATTAGTAAAGACTGTAAAGTATTTATTTTAGTTAATCTATATTTAGGGCTTAGTGGAGGCTCAAAATTTTCCAGGGAAGGCTCAGCCACCCTTGGCGGCCTCCAAGCTACGAACCTGATGGGAACGTTGGCTGATTTGCGTGATTTGGAACCAAAAGAGTAGCACAAGTTATAACGCGTTAAGACTTGTTTTAGTGGTCACTGTGATATAACTGGTGTTATTGCCATTTTATTAATTTGCAAATCACATTTGACAGTATAAACGTGTATTGTTCTTGCTCCAGTGAATTTTTTTTCAGTTTATGGGCGAGTTTTCTATTTCTGTTTCAGATTTGTGTGATAAATGTAAGTTTATGTAGGTCTATACACATTTATATTTATATATACAAATATGTGTACATAAACTTACAATTATTCATGCATACATATTTATATCATTATATTGTGATGCAGTCCAACAATGTATTTTTAATACCATAATATATACGTACAGGGTGTTTCGGGAGGAAAGGTCAATACTCCGGGAGGTGATAGTATCGGTCATTGTGAGGAAAAAAGTTCATATAAACATGTGTCTAATTCTGAATGGTTACGGAGATAGAGCTGTTTGAATCTGATGCGCGCGCAGCTTTTCGTCCCCCCCACGGTGGTCCCATTCAATGGCCACCAAGGTCTCCAGACCTTTCTCCGTTAGATTATTGTTTGTGGGGGTGGATGAAAAGTCAAGTTTACAAAAGAAAGGTGGATACACGAGACGAATTGCTCGCGTGCATTTTGGATGCTGCTGCCCGCATAAAGGAACGTCAAGATCAACTCAGACGAACAACACGCGATCTTCGCACACGAGTTGCAAAGTGCATTGAGGTTGACGGTGGGATTTTCGAAAACGTATTGTAAACTGTAACAAATTTGTCATATCTGTATCTGATACCATTCAAAATGCCAATGTTTAGTCTAAACATTAAATGTTAGAAACAGTAATTGGTTTCTCTTTCTTGATTACCATTAACAATGCTTTTGTATTTGTAGATTCAAACAGCTCTATCTCCGTAACCATTCAGAATTAGACACATGTTCATATGAACTTTTTTCTCACAATACCAATACTATCACCTCCCGAAGTATTGACCTTTCCTCCTGAAACACCCTGTGTATATATATATATATATATATATTATATATATATATATATATATACGGTATATATATATATGTATGTGTGTATGTATATATATATATATATATATACGGTATATATATATATATATATATATATATATATATATATATATACGGTATATATATATATATATATATATACGGTATATATATATTAGGGTGACAATAAAAATCGAAAGTTGGAGTTTTTTATTGGCCATTTGTTCAATGCTGCTACTACATGAGAAAACAATGTACTGTAAGTATTAGGTCATTCAGATAATATTTAAGGGTGTCTCAAGTGAGGTAAATAATTCTCCTTATAACAAAAATTAATTATTCATTACCTAGTAAAAATAAATTAATATTTTTTTAATTAATGTAAATAAACGTTAGTTTTAGTTCATAAGGTTTAAGTGCAGGCGTACTTCAATCGTAATAAGTAAATAATATATTTACTAAATATATTCCAGGGTGTCTTTCATTCAATTGTAGACCACCCATTAATTCTTGCTTTTCCTCAAGCCATACCCCTTTTTCAATGTACCAGGCTGAGACTTCCTATGATCCTCAACAACCTGCAAGAGATGTTGGCGCTGTTCTTCATTCTTCGTAATCTTTGTATTGAAGGCCTGGATCAAGGCAATTCCCCTCTCTGCCATGTCATTGACGACTTTTAGTCCTTCAACTATAGTCAAACCAGTCTTGAAATCTTCGTCGTCCGGCCAGGTCTCTGGTTCCTCGGACAAGAAACCATCATTAATTTTTAGAAGTTCAAAGAGAAGCTTTGATCCTTTCGAGGCAAAGTCCGAGAGCTGCTTTGTTGAAATGGAAGAAACAGCAGGTATTGGGGCTCGCTTTGGAGGATCTTCAGCAGCAGCTTTTTCGAGGATTGATCGAGCGATATTCTTTTTCGTCGTTGCATTGATACCTTTATCAAAGAGTGCGAGACCAATCAAGTACTCGCTGAGGTACCATAAGTGACGACCGAGGACACTAAGGCAGGATGCTGAGATCTTTTCATCGTGGTACTTTGCTAGGTCTTGAAGAAGCTTCAAATCGTTCGCGGGAGCAGATGAAGGACTGCTGGCCGTGAACCACGCGCTGACATATAACTCCAGGGCAAAAAATACAAATCGTTTTAAGCCAGACATTTCACGAGTTGTAAGTCTGAACTGATGGGAAAGCAGCAGGATTTTTAATGAATAAATTACTTTTGCCATCCAACGTGCTCGGTGAAGTGCTCCAGGTCGCCGAAACCTAAAGTTAGGTAAATTACCTCCAAGGATTTTAATCGACAACTCCAAGAATTCACGGTAATCATCCCTCGGCTGATGTTTTGTCAGATATAGATTCCAGCAAGCGATCAGTTCTTCTCGATTCTCATTCAGAATCGATGGAAGGTCTGACATGGTCTTGTACTTATCTTGGCAAATTGTATTCCACGTCTCTTTGAAGCGGGAGAATAGGAGGATATCTGGACCAAATGATGGTCCCATGCATTCCATATACGCCTTCTCAACGACAAGTTCTAGGATGTGATGGCGACATGCAAGGTATAAGAGTCGGCGGCCGAGTTTCTGCTCCAAAATTACGCATGCCCCAGACAAGTAACCAGTATTTGAAGCTGTAGTGTCGAAGCTCATAGCTGATACCTTTTCTGACACATTCCATTCTTTGAGCGCAGCATGTACCACCGAGGCGATGACCTCACCCGTTCCTGATGTCAGCTTAGGTACACCAAAATATTACCTTAGATATCTTAAAAGAATCGGGAGAGAACTTCTAAGCGTTGTTTTCAGTCAGGCAGTCGTATGCAAAATGAACTTGAAGCACCAAAAGCTGCTCATCCAAAGATTGATACGCATCATATTATTTAACGATTTATTTATGAAAATTTTAATTTAATGAAATAAATTAATCGATTTGCATAATCTATAGTATGAAATAAAGGAAACAATTCTATTAAATTATATAATACACTTGCATTCTCGAAACATTTTTGTTTTTGAAGCGTTGTCGAAACTCGTTCATTCTTGAAATTTCTTCCGCGCGACAGTTTCATTCATGTGACTCGAGGCACCCCTAAATGCTTTCCGAATTCCATGAGATTTCGTCTACGGTGTTTCCTCATAGGGTGGCAGCATTGGACAAATGGCCGGCAAATGTTTTTGAATTTCAAATTTTATCCCTATAAGAAGTTGTCACCCTAATATATATATATATATATATATATATATATATATATATATATATATATATATATATATATATATATACGGTGTGTGTGTGTATATATATATATATATATATATATATATATAATACAACTCAGAATGGTCCCCTGAGAAACTTTTGTTACTCACAGACCGTACATACAAGGAACTTTTCTGAGAAAATTAAATCCACTACAGTCCGAATAAGTAATAGTAAATGAGAAACGCTATAATTTTTTTTCCTTTTCATGATGTTAGCCCGACGTGGGCAACGGGTCACTAGCAAAGAGGCCCCAAAATATAGCTTCCTTCATCAGCTATCTGCCAAGCAGATAAGATCCAGCTGTGTGAAACATATATATATATATATATATAGTGGTGGCCATACGTCACGCATCACCCCATCAATTTAAAAAAAAATTGTTTTAACGTAAAAGTAAAATACCAAAACTACTGTAACCAGTGGCGCATCTCCATAAACAGCGGCAACTTCTCCTGCAAGATATTTAGGTTTTTCCAACAAGACGGAGCGCCATGTCACCGCACCAAAGCCGTGTCTGATTGGCTCCGGAATTCGGGTTTTCAGCTGATCGGGCCTTTGCCGGGAAACTCGCCCGATTTAAACCCAGTAGGGAACTGCTGACGAACCGTCAAAGAAAAAGTTACCTGTCACAATCCTACATCATTGGATGATTTGCTTGAAGCCATAAAGGTGTGGGCACAGGAAATTACGCCGGAGTTTTGCAAAATACTGGTAAATTCCATGCCACGACGTATCGCCGAAGTGCTGAAAAAAAAAAGGGTAAATATACGAAATACTGACCGCAATTCATTAGTACGTTTTGCATGCTTGAGTAGTTTCTAAATACATCTTCTCTACCATTCACAGTAGTTTTGGTATTTTACTTTTACGTTAAAACAATTTTTTTAAACTGATGGGGTGATGCGTGACTTATGGCCAGCACTGTGTGTATATATATATATATATATATAATATATATATATATATATATTATATTATATATATAATATATATATATATATATATATAATATATATATATATATATATATACAGGGCTATTGAAACTGATTCACCTGATTTCAAATGAGAATATTTTTTAATGTTACAAATACAGAGTGATTTGTGATACATCAACCAAAAGAAAAACTGTCCAAATTTTGTCTCTCACCTCATAAATGCTCTATGTGACTTCCCCTAGTTACACGAGCAACGTCGACACGATAGTCGAATTCCTCCCATATTCGCTCCAGCATGTCCGTTGTCACTGACTCTACGGCAGTAACAATGCGAGTTCGGAGCTCATCCAAAGATGTGGGCAACGGTGGCACGTACACAGTATCCTTAACGTACCCCTAAAGGAAGAAGTCGCACGGTGTAAGATCCGGCGACCTAGGGGGCCGAAAAAACTGCAAAAGCTCGAAAACTGCAACACACAAAACGCCTTCTGCTGTGCGGACGCCATTTTTACACTGACTGTTTGTTGCTAGGCTAGGCCACGGCGTGACTTTGGAGCCCTCTCGCGGTGATCTTGTAAAACTCGGAGATTTTCTCTTTCATGTGGTGTATGCCCAGTTGATGCACGGTTGATAGGTACGGAAGTATTCTCAGTTGAAATCGGATGAATCAATTTAAATAGCCCTGATGTCCCACAAAAAAGTACACCCAACTTTAGATTGTACTAACTCCTCCAAAAATTGAGATATTTTGGATCTGTTTGTTTGATTTAATATAGCAAATTATTCTTTGTTAACGTTCAAATTTATTCATGTTTAAACGATTTAGTGTTTAAGCATCTGCTTTTAACTGAAGGGTACAGCAAAATGGGTTGCGCGGAATGATCATTTCTCCCAGCCAGATAGCTCCTCTTGCTTTAACCAATGTGCTACTTTTTACGTCAAAGGATATTGCAAATATTTTTTTTTAATAATTCGAACTTTTGTATCTAAGATACGAGTCATACATATAAATGAAGAATCTGAATTACTAAATTTATAAATAACTTTGAAACCCTTATCATGCAGTTTACACGAAAGCAGCGCGTTCTCATGGTCACAACTTATCTGCAAACTAAAAGCTTAAAACAAGTTCAGAATACCTTCGAACTGCAATTTCCCGATAGAGCTTCTCCAACTAAACATACAATTTTGAAGAATGTTCGGAAATACAAAGAAGAAGGAACGGTCCTCAATTTGAACAAAGGACGTTCAGGCCATCCGAAGACGGCAAGAACAGACGAGAACAATCAGCATGTTCGGCATTTATTAGAGACATCCAAAAGTGTCCACCAGGCGAAATGGTACAGAACTCTCACGCATGTCATTTCATCGAATAGTTCGTGAGGATTTGAATTGTACCCATACAGAATGGAAATTCGACATCAACTCATTGAAGGAGATCTACCTCGCCGCCTAAAATTTGCCCAGTGGTTTCTTGAAAAACCAGAAAGATTCACGGAACAATTAGTGGTTGGAGATGAGGCGGCCTTTTTTATAAATGGTCTAGTGAACAGACAAATCTGCCGTCAGTATGCACCAAAAAATCATCCACCTGACAATCATATCTACGAAAAGAATAACTCTCGACAAAAACTGTCTCTCTGGGTAGGACTGGGCGGTAATGGAGCGGTAATTGGCCCGGTCTTTTACGATGGTAATCTAAATGGTGAAGCTTACCTAGAAATGATAGACCGAGAAATCCTTCCACAAATACGTATTACTTATGGAAACCGATTTAATCGTATTTGGTGGGTGCAAGACGGAGCTCCTGCTCACAGGAGAGTTATTGTGAAGGAACGCTTGCAGGAAGTCTTCCACCAAAGAGTAATTGCTACAGGCCATGACATTGAATGGCCTCCCAGAAGCCCTGACTTGACCCCGTGTGATTACTTTTTATGGGGTCATTTGAAAAAATAGTATTTGCATCACAACCTAGCAATTTAGATGATTTGAGGACTCGCATCACAGCTGAAATCAACTTGTTAAAAGACAATCCAGATCTTATCAAAAGAGTGATGGGGAAGATGAGAGCTCGACTCCAGATTTGTATCGATAGGAATGGCGGTCATGTTGAAAGAAAACGAAACTAAGCATAACTTTTGCAATAAGAAATAAGAAAAAATCTGCTTTGTATCTTATTAAAATTATGTTAAAGTATCTATTATTATGTATTTGTCTTTTCATTACATCGATAGCACACACATTATTTTTTCATTGACCAATTTCGCGCAATCCATTTTGTTGTACCCTTCAGTTAAAAGCAGATGCTTAAACACTAAATCGTTTAAACATGAATAAATTTGAACGTTAACAAAGAATAATTTGCTATATTAAATCAAACAAACAGATCCAAAATATCTCAATTTTTGGAGGAGTTAGTACAATCTAAAGTTGGGTGTACTTTTTTGTGGGACATATGGTATAATACTGCGAATCAGCCAATTAGTGAATTGTTTTTGCTTCCACTTTCACAGATGAAGAGGATCGGTGTCTTGCTTCCAATTTCTCCAAAATGAATGCAACTGAAAGTGCTGAAAAAAGTAGTGTTGTTCGAGTGACAGATATCGCGAGTCTACCTCCTGCTGCCGGTAACACTGGTCAACAAAGTTTTTGTTACAGAGATATTTTTACTTCAACTATATGTTGACTACGGAAATAAAACCAGAAATTTTCTATCACCCGCAGTTTTAGAGTGACACACGAATTTACATTACTTAGGATTTGAGTCAGAATAGGAAGGGGGCGGGGTCTGCCCCTTGCTCCTCCTCTGTTTATAAGTTGCTGCACGTCACTGTCGACTTTCATTTGTCAGTTACTCACTTGATTTCGCTCATTGAACATCGTGCATTTTATTCGTGCATATTTTGTGTCAGTGCGTTCGTACTGTTTCATAACAGAATGCCACGTAAGTGTGCCAACCAGTGGCGTTCGGTCCATGGAAGCAATGGAAGCATTGCTTCCCTACTTAAACGATTAGAAGCGCTGTTAAACAATATTAATGACGGTAAAATTATGATAAATTATCACTAGGCTATACTTCTTTCAAATATTTTTTTAATACAAAAAGCTCGAAATCCAAATTAGTGTATTGAAAAAGGAGTGGGAGAGCAATAATTTTGTTGCGTCGAGATGGGCGCCAGTGGAAGCACCCTTGAGAATTGCTTCTTTTGTTTGCGGGGGATAGAGGATAGAGCTGGTGTATAAATAAAAGAGGTTGGTGTATACCGTTAAGTTAATTTCGTTAGTAAATAAATCTTATAAATTTGTAGTACATATTTATAGTTTATTAATAAACTATACCAATTTTTAATACATATTTTTATTTCCCTACGACCGAATTTTCTGAGACCGAATTTTCATATTTGAATTTGTCCTAATACTTAATAAACCTGATCAATTTTTAGTAGATGTTTTGAGTTAATTTCGTTACTAAATAAATCTTATAAATTTGTAGTACATATTTGTAGTTCATTAATAAACTATACCAATTTTTAGTACATATTTTTTAGTTATTAGTATATATAATTATATTTGTTAGTTATTTTATAAGACCGAATTTTCATAGCACCAGCACTAAGGGAACAAGCACATTTATAAGGGAACAGTTTGGTTCTAAGTTAAAATAAAGCACATTTAGGGGCCTACGATAGAAAAGTGCCCAGGGCCTAGGAAACCCTTAATCCAGCCCTGCTGAAATGCTCCAACCAATGAAGAGTAAAGCCCAGTAAAGCCTAAAGCTGAGCCGTGTAAAGCCTAAGCTTAAAGGGCAAATTAAATAAAATAAACGGTCCAATTTCACAATTATTTTATTTTATGTTAAAATTATTGTAACAACAAAGATTGTATTTATTTTATAAATAAAGAATTATTCATTCATTCAGATTGTCTCTACTTTTAGATGTTAAAATATATATGAAAACAGGTGAAGAACAAATGTAAATATGAAAATAATTTTTTTTTATATAGTAGTAATAGTAGTAGAATAACCAACATGCAGTGTTTTTTATATTTTTTTACAAGCCATAAACTGGTAACTGATTTAGCTCGGAAGAATATTCGAACTTGTTGAACAATCCGTGAGAGCCGAAATGGCCATTGTTCTCCGTTGACAAAGGCAAAGAAAGAAATAGGGGAAAAGGGACGATATTCTTTTGACTTTAGGTCAGATGGAATAGTGTTATGTGCGAAATGGAACGACAACTCTGCTGTAACAGTTGCCAGTAACTACTATGGTGTCAGCCTTGTTCAGAAAGCAGAAAAGAAGGCGGTGACTCAACTGTTTCTCATCATGCATGACAAAGGTATAAGTGTTGATTTCTTTGACCGATTACTGTCATTATACAGGCCAAGATTACGCTCCAGAAAATGGTAATGGAATCTATTTTCAGGTTTTATTAACGTGTAAATCCCTCCAAAAATATGACTCATTTGCAGTTTAGAAGAGACGTAGTACGAGCCCTGGTAAAAGTTCAACAAGAAAGACACCAGATATGATGGAATAAATAACTTTTTAGAATCATGCCCTGAAGGCAGATGCTCTGTCTGCATAAAAAATACAAGGTTGCAGTGTAGTAAGTGCCAGAAAAAGTTGCATAAAACATGCAGTGTAATATTTCATGAAAAGTGAAATAATTTTAAATGTTCTCCTTGCCTCACTTTATGAAAACTGGAAAAAGGGGTTGTTAAGGATAACAAATGATATTCTATATATACAGTATATATATAAGCTACAACTCAGAATGTGTGACATATACATATACATATATGGGATGAATTTCACAATTAGACACGTGAAATGAATGAATGATGCAAACCCACAAGGAAAAAGAAAAATGATTCCAAGGCATTATATATATATATATATATATATATATATATATATATATATATATATATATATATATATATACACACACACGAGTGTATATATGAATGTGTTACCTGAACTTCATGTAAATCATTAAACCAGTATACAAGTAAATTGCTATTTGAAAACTCTTTGTATTTTTTTAGTCCCTACCCCATAAGATTACAGAAAACTACTTTTATTTTTATCCATCACATCACTGTTCTCCAGAATTAGGCAATCATTATTTGGACCAATATGCGTATACAAGATCAAATATACCTCATTCTATGAAGTGGAAAGCCTCATCTCTTGCCTGCTAAAACAATAACTTGTTTGTTTTTATTAATTTTTTGATTTTCTCTTTCAAATTTTATAATTATTCACGGATTTACTTCACGCATTCAAGAATTCACTTCATAGATTAATGGATTCACTTCACCAACAATGTCTAAGTCTCGTGCTTGCAAGAACCATCCAGATTTGTTTTCTCATATATGCGGTAATTTCCAATCAGTAAAGTAAAGGCAGAACATCATAGAATTTGTAAGAAAATCATATCTCGTTTATTTCGGTGTAAAGCTTGGTGATCAAGATAAGTCGGGCTCCGCATAGTGTATGCCGATCATGTGTGGAGAATATGAGGCAATGGGTTCAAGGCAAAAGGAAGTCCTTACCTTTTGGTATACCTATGGTTTGACGTGAGCCCAAACATCATACCAAGACTGTTATTTCTGTTTGTGCAAAATCAAGGGATTCAGCTCCAAGAATAAATCATCCATTGTGTGTCCATCATTGCCATCTGCCATCCGTCCTGTTCCACGCAGTGATGATGTTCCCATTCCTGTATGCCTCAAAGAACTTGATGAAGTTTCCGAGTCTGATACAGAACTTAGCGATCATAGTGACTTTGAAATTGACGAAAAGAGTTCTAAAGACCCATAGTTATTCACTCAGGCAGAACTGAATGATCTTGTACGAGATCTTAACCTACCGAAAGATGCTGCCCAATTCTTGGGGTCTAGGCTGAGTGAAAGAAATATACTGGCTGCTGGAACTTCATATTCCTGGTACAGGAGCAGAGAACAAGAATTTGTTCAATTCTTCTTTATGGATGGCTCTCTAGTATTCTGTACTGTCATACCTGGCCTTATGAATACTTTTGGCACAGACTATGATACAAAACAGTGGAGATTGTTCATTGACAGTTCAAAGTCAAGTCTAAAAGCTGTTTTGCTGCATAATGGCAATCAACTGGCATCCATCCCCATTGGCCACTCTGTTCACATGAAAGAAAATTATGACATGAAATTCCTTCTAGATAAAATAAAATATAGTGATCACAACTGGATTGTTTGTGGAGATTTGAAGGTGATATCCATGCTTCTTGGCCAACACTCTGAATATACAAAGATGCCTTGCTTCATATGTGAGTGGGACACTAGAGCAAAGGCTGATCATTGGAAAAAGAAGGGTTGGCCCCAAAGAACTAACTTAACACCAGGCAGCAAAAATGCTATCAACGAACCTCTTGTGACACCTGCAAAAGTGTTGCTACCACCATTATTACACTTTAAACTGTGGCTAATGAAGAAATTTGTAAAGGCTTTGGATAGAGATGGCAACTGTTTCAAATACATTTCTGACCAATTATTTTCTCTATGTGAAGAGAAAATAAAAGCTGGGGTGTTCGATGGCCCTCAAATACGCAAACTAATGAAAGATGACAACTCTTTTGATTCATTGTCAAATGTGGAGAAAGCGGCTTGGATATCATTCAAAAATGTTGTTTAAAATTTTCTAGGAAACCATAAAGCTAAAGACTATATAACAATTGTTAGCCACGTGTTGAAATGCTCTGAAAAACTTGGTTGCAACATGAGTGTAAAAGTGCATTTCCTTCACAGTCACTTGGAGTACTTCCCTGAGAACCTTGGAACGGTTAGTGAAGAGCAAGATAAAAGGTTCCATTAAGACATAAAAAACATGGAAAAACGATATCAAGGAAGATGGGATGCCAATATGATGACTGACTACTGTTGGTGTTTGAAGAGATGTTTCCGAACCACATTTCAAAAAAACATTTGAAAAGGGGAAATTCCCTCAAATTTGATGATATATTTAGCCAAAGAAAAGTAATCTAAAATGATTGTTTCTGTGAATTTTATTGTATTACTGTTCTTTTACTCAGATTTAAATAAAGTTCTTTTGGTGTGAAGTTGAAAGTTAATTTGTTTCTAAATGTTTCATCTAATATTATGTTCATATCATGCGCATAAAATCAGGAAGTTTTATTATTGATTTTGTGAGAAAATTTGATGTAATAGCAAACATCTGATACTAGATTTGGAATCAGCACCCCCAACCTGTATTATTCCATCTATTTTTAAAGAAACAACAGAATTTTCTTTTCATTTTTATACTGGTGATTATCTTTGGATTGGTATGACTAAAGATGTCAACGTTCCCATTTGGGGACATGAAAATGTACCTTACCAGTACATTTTCAACAGATTTTCTCAAGAAGCCACGTGGTACATTACCAAGAACATTACGATTTGTTTTCAAGTTCATCAATCGTCCCTGGTTTTGATTTGTACACTTCTTTTTGGCCTAGCCCCACAGAAAGAAGTTGCATGACGTTAAATCTGGAGTTCGAGCAGGCCATTCCGTTGCCTCTCGACGACCTAACCACCGTCCGGAGAAGTGGTTATCTAACTCGGCACGAACAGGTAATGCAAAATGTGGTGGAGCCCCATCTTGCATAAACAGCAATTCTCCAGTATGTGGACAATGCTGGAACCTACGTTGAACTTTATCTTTGCATTAAAGCTTTTCAATTTTGTAATAAAGTAAAGGTTAATAAATAAGCTTCATTTCAGTTAAAGAAATGTTTTCATATCCCTTTTCGTTTAGGAGCAATAAAAATTTAAAAATAGAGATACACATTTTTAAAATGAGGGGGAAGTTTTATTATGTAATTTCAAAGCATAAAATTTATTTTTGTAAAAGCATGTATTTATTTTATAATTTCTTAGTTAATTGATATTCTTAAAAATTGCAATATTACAGTCATGGAACTCGGCAGGTGGTTATTTTTGCAGCCAATCATAAATGCTGGAGGAGGATGACGTAATGACTCAATTGTAAATTAAAAATTGATGGAATCGTATTCAAAGCATTCAAAGTCAATTAAAGCTTGTATATTGTTGTAAATAAATGCAAAATGCCTATAAAGTGCAGGGGCGTGCAGTCAGTGGAAGCAAGGGAGGGAATGCTTCCCTATTATAAAAATGTGCAAAGGAAAAAAGTCTTTTGCAATGTTTGAATGTGACACTATTTTTCCATCCTCAACAAAATTGAGATTGTACGAACTCACAGCCCGACCTATGATGGTCCACTACCCGAATATGCGCGAGAGTATGCAGTGGAAAGGTAGGGTAATACAATCTCAGATATGCATCCTTTTCCGAGACTCGATTTGAGCCTTTTTTTCTTCATTGGAAAATTGGCTATCTTAGAATAAGAGCATTATTGACAACAAAAATCATTTATTGACAAAGAATATATTGGATGGTTTTCAAAATGTTACCTACATCAATAAATCTTCAAATTCTAGTATCATTTGTACCACTATGCTTAAAAAGGAAGCAGTTTTACAAATGCGGACATCGACAGTAAAATGTCAATGTGGTTTAACTCCAAAAAAAATTTCACGCAAATTTGGTACTAATAGAATCTATTCATTGATACCAAACTCGCGTGACCGGTTGGAAGTTAAGGCTCACTCTGCCACTGACTACAGAAATTAAACGAACCTAAAAGATATTAATATAGGGTTGCCATATTTTGGAATTAAGAATACGGGACAATTTTTGGAGAGGATTGTGGGCAGGAGTGTGTGTATATACAGTATAATGAATAAGTATAGTACGGTACCTGAAAATGTAGAACAAATATATGTGGTGAAGACTTGGACCCAGGGTTACGGTCGATGCATCGGTTCAGTTGTATTTTTCTGAAGATTTTGCATCTTTCTGCAATTGCTTGTTTTGAAGCATATAATGATAAAATTCATTGCAGGTCATATTTAAATTTACTAGGCATTGCAAAATTGCCTCCACCGTAGAAATTTCCAGTCGGTTCCTCTCTTTGCTCCATTGTATTGTCATTAATGAGAAAATGCGCTCGACATGTGCATTGTGGGCAGCAATACTAAGTATAAATTGACAGATGAGTAGCAATTGAGAGAATTGTTCTCGGAACTCAATTCGTTGAAGAATATCTGACCACTTCTCGTGACAGAGCTTCTTATTCCAATTTTCTGCATTAGAATCGAGCTCCTCTCTCGTGATTTTCTTTAGAATGTTCCACTGACTGAAACGCTGATTATATCACTGGGAACAAAAAAAAAAATTTTTCTTGGTGTCTTAGATTTTAGACCTTATTCTGGATATTTTCATGGCACTGATTCAGAAAATATCATCCATTTTGTTCTAGCAGCTCTAGTTTTTGAGATATTGCATACGTCATTACCTACTTTATTACCCTTCTGGAACGGTATTATGAGTTGCTCGTAAATCTAATGCATCTGTATAATTAAATTGTAGCTATGATTTTGCTGATGTTGCTGTTTTGCATGTGTATTGTACATGTACTAACGTGAATTCTTTCCTGTTACAGGTGTTGACATGGCTTCATCACGAAGAAAGTGTTTAAATCATCCAGATGTGTTTTGTTTTATCTGCAGAGAGTACACGTTCATTGAACAGAGAAAAACTATTACTGATTTTGTGAAAAAAGCTTATTTTGCCTATTTCAAAGTACAACTAGGGGACCAAGATAAGCCATGGGCTCCTCATGTTGTGTGTAAAACGTGTACGGAGCATCTGCGGCAATGGACCAACGGAAAGAGGAGGTGCCTGAAATTTGGTATACC
Organism: Bathynomus jamesi; assembly: GCA_023014485.1. Lineage (NCBI taxonomy): Eukaryota > Metazoa > Arthropoda > Malacostraca > Isopoda > Cirolanidae > Bathynomus > Bathynomus jamesi. The sequence goes on along the minus strand of JAJOZX010000055.1, from coordinate 476,893 downwards.
AATGGTATGGAGAGAACAGAGAAACCACAGTGATGACTGTTACTTTTGTTTGGTGAATATAAAGGGCATCAATGGACGTAACCGGAGTAAATGGACGTATCCTGACATAGACTCAGCTAGACGGCCTGTTTCACATTCAGATGAGATACCTGTCCCATCATTCAGCCATCTTCCAGAGCTCCCTCAAGAAGATGATGAATCTGCTACTGACAAAGAAAGCATATGTGGGCAAAATGACAGTGATTTCGAAGGACCATAGTAGTATAGCCGCAAAAGGTTAGAGTGCAGGAATGTTGCAAGTGATTACGGAATGTTGCAAAGGGGGTGGGGGTTGTTGCAAAGAGGGTGGGGGTGTTGCAAAAAAATAACAAAATAACAAAACAATAAAAAAAATAAAAAAAAAATACAATAAAAAAATTCCCCCCAAAGGGCACTTTGTTGCCAACCGGGGTTGCAAGGGGCATGCAACTTGGAGGCGGAGGTCTCCCCCAAGCTATTTCCCCCAAAGGGCCAGAAAGGAGAGAAAGGAGGAGAGGTGTTCACCTGGCAGGAGCCAAGTGCATATCAAGACTTCAGCCGAGTAGGCGTTGTTTTATAAGCTCCTAATCAGCCAGTTGGCTGAGCCAAGGCGGGTAGGGGTACACCTGAAGGAGAGAGAGAAAGAGAGAGTAGTTGCCTTTGATTGCAAGGCATGCAACTTGGAGGCGGAGTTCTCCCCCAAGCTATTTTCGTTTACCTAACCTAAGAGGCCTCTAAGGGGTTTTCCCAAAGGGCCAGAAAGAGAAGGACCAGAGGTCCTTGCTCGGCTGGGAGCCGAGCTTGTAATGACTCCGTCAGTCGTCTCTCGGTCTTTTATAAACCTCTATTCTGGCTGAGTTGCCAGATAGCGCCATGTATTCAGTTGCCAGATAGCGCCATGTGTTCCAGATAGCAAAAACCATATATTAATCAAATTACCACAATATATGATGGTAGATGAATCCACTTAAATTCTGTTTATTAAATAAATAATTTTTACACACTTAATTTTTATTATAAATATTTAAGTCACGAATATCAGTGGGGAAAAGAAAATTTACGAAACACACGAGCCTCATTCCCCACCCCCAATCCCCTGCGAAGAAAATTGAAAAAAAACGAAATCTAAAGAAATTAATCAATTGAAATTAGCCAAAATACACAGATAGCGCCATGTGTTCCAGATAGCAAACAACATATATTAATCAAATTACCACAATATATGATGGTAGATGAATCCAATTAAATTCTGTTTATTAAATAAATAATTTTTACACACTTAATTTTTATTATAAATATTTAAGTCACGAATATCAGTGGGGAAAAGAAAATTTACGAAACACGCGAGCCTCATTCCCCCCAATCCCCTGCGAAGAAAATTGAAAAAAAACGAGATCTAAAGAAATTAATCAATTGAAATTAGCCAAAACACAATCCGCTATAACGGGGTCGGACGACTAATGACATCTTTATATTTTCGAAGAACACCTGCTTGTTGAGAGATCTTCCTTCCAGACCGCTCTTGATGTGGATATATATATATATATATATATATATATATATATATAATAAACGAATAAACAACTCGTGCACACACACACACACAACACACACAGGAAAAGGAGACTGTGTCAATTCGAATCGTCCCCTAGAGACCTTTTCGGCCGAGGGTTAATCCTTCTACAATCTATTCGAGCAAAACCACCGCTCACTTCAAAATATTAATATTATCATTATTATATTTCTACAATGAAAATATTTTATATTTACGCGTAATTTGTATGGTGTCATATTCTTAGATAACATCTGTTATTGAAAGAAATACACACAATTATATTAAATAACAATCAGCTAAAGAAATAAGGTAGGCATACCTGAATGTACTAATAATTATATATATATATATATATATAGAAAGAGAGCGAGAGTTTTGTTCAAATAAAGGAATCCAGTGGTGGCCAACCGATGCGTGCCATTTTTAGGTTTAATTCGGATGCGCAAAAAAAAAAAAAAAAAAAATTGTGAAAAAATTACTAAACTTGTAAGTAAAAATAAAAATATAATATTTACCTTAAATAGAAATATAATGTGAAAAATATTTACCTTAATTTTAGTTAACTACATCTTAACTGCTTAAATCTTTGATTTTTAATATTTAGTGTTAGAAGTGAAAATTTAGCACAATTCATACTAGACCTCGATGCGACACTTCAAAGTACTTGATAATATTTTGGGAAAAAATGGAAATATTATTTTCTCGAAAACTATGGGTGATAGAAAAATTCTGAAACCATATTTGGAATCAGTATCAAAAGTTCTATAAGAATCATCAAATAATTTTCAAGAAATGTTGTTCCCTAGTGTAATTTCTCGCCGAATTGGAAAGGTTTTCACTCCGCCTTAGACCCACAGTTTAACGTGGATTCAGAAATACATCTCGTCGATTGCTCACTATTTCATCGAGATAATTAAAGCTCATATACAGGACCTGCATTGTCTATAAGATCTGCGGGAAACTCTGAGTCTTCTTCTTCTTTCTCTTCGTCCGTTCCCGCCTCTATGCGGGGTCGGCGTTTCTGACCAGCCTCCTCCACACAGCCCGGTCCTGGGCTTCTTCCTCCGACAAGCCCTTCTCCCTCAAATCGTCCCTCACCTTCTCCATCCACCTTCGCTTCGGTCTGCCTCTCTTTCTCCTGCCATACACCTCCATATTCATCGTTCTCTTACCCACATAATCTTCGTCCCCTCTCATCACATGTCCATACCATTTCAGTCTACTTTCTTGTATCTTCCTCGAGATTTATCCAACCTTTGTTGTGCCCCTTATCCTTTCATTCCTTACTCTATCCAACCTTGTCACTCCGCACATCCATCTCAGCATTCTCATCTCCGTTACATCTAGTCTTTTCTCATGATCTTTCTTTATAGCCCAAGACTCAGCCCCATACATCATAGCCGGTCTTACCACAGTCTTATACACTTTTCCCTTAACCCTTGCGCCTATTCTTCGGTCACACAACACCCCTGAAACTTTCTTCCAATTTTTCCAACCAGATTGCACTATGTGTGTTATTTCTGTGTCCAGCTCACCGTCCTCAGCCACTGTCGATCCCAAGTACGTAAACTTACTTACTCTCTTTAACCTCGCTCCCTCTAAACTAATTTCTGAGTCTTGATTTTCGTAGAACCTCAGGTACTCTGAGTAAATGGAAATATTATTTTCTCGAAAACTATGGGTGATAGAAAAATTCTGAAACCATATTTGGAATCAGTATCAAAATTTATATAAGAAACACCAAATAATTTTCAAGAAATGTTGTTCCCTAGTGTAATTTCTCGCCGAATTAAAAAGGTTTTCACTCCGCCTTAGACCCACAGTTTAACGTGGAAACCGAATGCTCTTTTAAAAATATAATTAGGATATATTTCTTTATTATAAAGTCCTCTCGATTACATTAGTGACTAATGATCCGGGAATAGTGGGGGAAAAATATTGACATGGTAAAGACAGCAAGGAGTAATACGAGCATTAAATCTATTGGAGAAAATATAAAGATGTCATTAGTCGTCCGGCCCCGTTATAGCGGATTGGTACACGTCATAGCTCCACCCAGCTACATCGGCAGCCAATCACTACGAACATCTGGTCTTTTGGGGCGGAGCTTGGCGATTGTGCATATAAAAGGAGATATTTTTCAGTTGGGAGTAACAGTAGCTATTTTCGCGTCAGTGAATAATCATTCCCTCCACCATGGACCTGTACGTCTCCCCGGATTTGTATGAAGAAAGTGACACTGCAGCATTAACGGCAATTAATCTTTTTAACGCGATTGACCGTGATGAATTATTTCCAACGCAAACCGTTGAAGATATTTGCAGTGACGCTCCTTACAATCCGACGCAAGGGACTACCATAGAAATGTAAGTGACTATAATTCGATTTATTTATATATATATATATGGAGGGTTGTAGTATCTCGTCAAATACTTCATTTAGATACTAGCCAAAAATCGAAATTTTTTTATGGCAATCAATGTTATTTGGTTTTACCTCTTATCCCCATTATGCTAAAATCGAAATTTTTTATGGTAATCAATGTTATTCCTCTTAAATGAACCAAAGATATCTTCACATAATGGGGATCTGTCTGTATACTCTGTATATGTTTTAAAAGAATGAACATTATTCCTTTAAGTTCCGATGAGGATTTGACACGTGTTATACAATCTTTTGAAGAATCTCATGTCATGAACACGGAGTATACTGATCAGTCAGCAATGTTACACATCCTCCACCATGGACCTGTACGTCTCCCCGGATTTGTATGAAGAAAGTGACACTGCAGCATTAACGGCAATTAATCTTTTTAACGCGATTGACCGTATGAATTACTTCCAACGCAAACCGTTGAAGATATTTGCAGTGACGCTCCCTACACTCCGACGCAAGGGACTACCATAGAAATGTAAGTGACTATAATTCGATTTATATATATATATGGAGGGTTGTAGTATCTCGTCAACTACTTCATTTAGATACTCGCCAAAAATCGAAATTTTTTTTATGGCAATCAATGTTATTTGGTTTTACCTCTTATCCCCATTATGCTAAAATCGAATTTTTTTATGGTAATCAATGTTATTCCTCTTAAATGAACCAAAGATATCTTCACATAATGGGGATCTGCCTGTATACTCTGTATATGTTTTAAAAGAATGAACATTATTCCTTTAAGGTCCGATGAGGATTTGACACGTGTTATACAATCTTTTGAAGAATCTCGTGTCATGAATACGGAGGATATACTGATCAGTCAGCAATGTCACACCGAAATAATGTAAGTGTTTTTCGAGCTTTTTGGGGTAAGAAGACAATATATTTTCATAAATTTATTCTTTATTTATTATTATTAAATGAAAGAAATCAGTACAATAACCAAGTACAGAATATACCGTTACAAATATACGAACAAAAACATTATACTATACAACGAGTACGTACAATTGGAAAACGGATTTTTATCTGTCTGCATACCATTTCATCGTTTCGGCGAGTGTGACACGGGTCAAATAAATTTTAAAAATTTATAAATTCTTTATCACATGACATATGCGTGAGAAATGAGACGCAGTACATTCCGCAAACATGACTAAAATATCCTTGTATACGAAATGGGTTCCATACAACTTCGGGAATATGTAACTGAGCGAGAAATTTTACAATAATAGGGTCACTCCAGGGTTGAGTACCGAGTGAATCAAAATAGTACAGGCGCTGTCTATTTTTAAAATAGACAGCGATCCAATGAATCCCTTCATTACCGATGACATCTGTGTTCACAATAAGACTACCGCATTCTCGCGTACTTGGCAAACTCAATGTTTCATTCTTCGCAAACACGCCGATAAATTTGGAACGTGTGACTCGTTCCATTACTTTCTGAAGTGTATTAGCATCCATTTTAAAAGTCAGTGATAACGCTCCTAAATCTATCTACTTCTATTAGGGCTTGCGATTCGAGATATACTAGTACACTAATAGGAGCGTCTATAGGCTTGGCGAATTCCAGCCGCACTGAGATGTTTCCGCTCTGCTGTGGGGTTAAATGGGTATTTACGCTAGCAGATAAGTCAGGTGTAATGTCAAACGGATAAAGGTTAAATTGATCAATGAATTCTTCCTGCGTTACCCCATTACCAAGCTCATCACAGTCACCTGCAATATGGGTCAGATTACTATAGGCTCTGGCACAAAGAGGTAACAGCGTCTGATGAATAGTCCGTACCCATTGTTCCACCCAAAGCAGTGCCATTAACGTATAGAGTTATATTTTTAAGTCCGAAATTCTCGAATTTAAAGGCACTCTTTTTATATTTTCCATTCACCGAAGCATGGTCCTGCATGCCGATTAATATCCTTTTAGGAAGATTTCCCAGGGCAATGTTTTCTATCTGCTTCGATGCCAACCCTGCAGGAACCGTATATAGTTTGATTTGCACTCTGTTAATAGGATATTTCACTGTAGCGTTTAGTAAATTTTTCTCAATTTCTAGTTGTTTTGGTGAACTTAATTTCACTCGCCGTACGCGGAGGTATGTGTCCATAATGTGAACCACAACGGGCTTTGCACCCTCTTCTTGATCAGCATCCAGATTTAAGCAGATCTCAGGACTCGTGCGGGTGAGCTTTATTTTCATATCCACCCCGTTCACAAGCAACTTCTTCTGGAAAGTGAAATCTGTGTGCAACCGTCCAAAACACTCGTATATTTTCTTTTTAGAATTTTAAATTTGTCCTTTATACTATTTTCATCTTTAGTTTGATAATATCCCTCGGCACTTAAAAAGGTAGCCTTCGCTTCTTTGGAAAAGTTGAGGACATTTTCCAGATAGGCTCGTAGATGATAGTACCCCGTGCCTGCCGATATGTTGGTCTGATTTAAATATACGTCACACTGGTTGAATATGGAGTGCAGAAAGTTTGTTTCAGGGTATACAGCATATTTGTCATCGCAGACCGTTCCATCAGAATGGGCTATACGTAGCTTAGCGTACATGTGCACACAGCTTGGATCAAAAAAGTAAGGGCCTGAGCTGGGTATCACGAATTCTATAGGTGCACTCGGGGAACTAATTGTGTTTAAAGGGTTAATTGTAATAAAGTCACTGTGCTCAATAGAAACTTGGGTTGGAGGCAGCTCAAAAGGGACAGCTCCGATTTACAGCATTGTGAACTACATGGGTGGATGAAGCGTGCCATGGCGAAATAGTGACTCCTCTCTCGACAAGTGGTAAACAAACTATGATTCATGAGATCAATGTCCTTAGCTTATATCAGTCAAAAAAGTGGTCAACCATAGGTTTCATTCGCTTACAGCACTTCTTTTTTGATAGCCTTTTACGTTTAATACCACGTGACCCCTTCTTCTTCCGGGAGCCCTCTTCTTCTTCTTCCCGCCACCACGCATTTTTCTCTTTGCATCTTTGATGATTTCGTCCTGTGTACGCTTTAAATGTTTTTTTAGAGCTTCTTTAGGTTTAGCCCGGCCAATATGTCTTCTGCAGTGTTAAGGCCTGATTGTAGCGCTTTCCTTCCAAGGTATCTGGCCCCCCTCTTCAGCAAAGGAACAGCCGTACGTAGTATGGATGAAAAAATGGATCCAAGTCCACTACCGCGCTGGTATCTCACCCTCGATATACGGTGAAAGGCTTTCTATCCATTATAACTCAGTGCGTCGAAAGTGTAGCTTCACTGTTAAGCTCCCGTTACCGAATGGGAAGTTTTCACCGTCAATCGTTCTTATATATATTGAGATATTGGTTATTAAATTAGTTGCGACATTCACATAATGGGGTCTGTCATATGTAATACTCAAACTCCTTCCTCTATGGTTGGGGATGTGAGCAATGCGCAGCAGGCGTGCCTGGGTATCCCCAACAAACTGGTGCTCCACTATATTACTGTAAATATAGCACATGTCTGGGGACCTTTCAGCCAATTTCTCCATCTTCAATTGATACATTAATCTGGACAAGTCATGCTGTGTCTCGTGAAATGTGTCTCTTTGGAAGGCTGCGCTATATCGGCCATTGGCTAGAATTTGGAACTTTCTATGGTCTTTAATACGTCTGTTAGTCTTTGATTTTAGGATTAGTGTATGTGCAGGGTTGTTTACGATTTCGTATACTAAATCATTCGTAAGGTTTGAGTTTCTTAAACTTACGTTTAAGCCTCTCACAACATCCTCGGCCGAACCATATTGACCCGGTCCTAGTCTTACTTCTGTACTGTAATACCGTGCAATCTTAGTCCGAGCGATACGCATAGTTTCATCCATAGCTACCCCAGCTTTTTCACACTCGTTAATGTCTCTAAGAATCGTAAAAACGGTTTCTTTATGTTCAATATTTAAAAAGATGGTGTCCAGCTGAATTTCGCATATCCCCACCTCATACGAATCACGACCCAATTCAATGTGCTTGTGGAGTTCTGTTACAAAGTTGGCTAGTGTGTTGTTAGGGTGTACAGACAGGGACGAGGAGGACGGGAGTGTGACGTAGAAATGGTTAGGAGCCATGTTGCATACTTTTTAAGTTTCATTATTGCATCAGCTTTAATATAGGTGTTGAAGCTTTCTGGGTACCCTAGCCATTTCACCAGGTACATTTTTCTCTTTCCTGAACCTTTGCTTCCTAAAATTTTCTCAATTTTAAACACATTTTTTCCTAAATTAAACGCAACTTTCTGCAATTCCTCGCAGTAAAAGCCTCCTGAGATTTCTTCCCCATTCAAATCTTCAATGTAATATATCATTAGCTCACCTTTAGGTCTCATAGCCCTAACTTTAAAAATCTCGCGTGTCCATCCTTGCTCAAAACCCTTTGCGAATTTGTTCCCCGAACGCGACAGCCTTACATAATCATTGATTTTGAAGCGCGCAGAGTGTGGTGGTGATCCATCTCTCCTCGGGAGCGTACCTCTTTCTAAAACTTCGTTAGGTGTTGTCCCAATCGTGCGATGGTCTGAGCGGTTGTAGGATGATGCCAATGATTCCAGAATGTCTAGAAATCTGTATGTGTTTTTATGTGTAACATAACGGTGCATGCGTTCCTTTATGGTGCGCTGAACTCTTTCAGCTAAAGAAGCCGTATGTATAGAATTGGTTGTGTAATAGCTGATATTAAACTCTGTCAACATGTTCTGAAAAGCACGGCCTATAAATTCCTTCCCCATATCCGTACAAAAATAGCCAGGAACTCTGTTTTCTTTTAACATTAGCGTTTTGGTGGCTTTAGCAACTGTTTCAGGTGATTTATTTTTCAGAGGAACTAGCCACAGATATCTAGAGAATACGTCTATTATGAATAGAATGTAGCGGTAACCATCGTTATACACAGAATATAACTTTGCATGTCTGTTAAATCTGCTTGCCAAATAGAATCAATCGAGGAAGCCTTTGTCTTGGCTGTTTTAAACCTTTTTCTCACAGGCTTATGAAGCGTATAAGCGTCCTGCTCCCTCAAAAATCTTCAACATCTTTTTTTCCTACTCCGTAAACACTTCTGTACAGTCTATCTACGCCGCCGTAAGAGGATGGGTAGAAATATCATAATAGCGTTTAGTTAATACGTTAGCCAATTGCGTATTTTAGAGGCACGTGGGTAGGGTTGGTCTAACCTCTTCTTGCTCCTCTTCAAAGGTGTTACCGCCGGGGGTGACGGCGCCTTCAATTGTGTCACATGCGTTGCATGTTCCAAGTCTTTTAACCTGTTCAGATTTCCTATCAACGTTTTAGGGACATTTATTTGTTGTAGTCTTGCTTTAATATGCTTCCATCCTGATGGTGATGGCCTATCCCACTTTCTCACCAGATCATGGACAATGTCTATGATATTCGATCCCTGTACCTTTGATCCTTCCACAATGATCTCGCATGTATCGGTCCATTGTATGGCTGGATCCTCATTCAATAGATTATAAAGACTTAAGCCTTTACTCATCAATGTATGTGGGAGGGTGCTTTTTAATACATGTTCGATATGTTGTGTGGCTAATCTTTTTGGTTGGTCAGCTGTATCGTCGGGCACAGATCCTATGTCGCCATGTCCATCGTCCCCCATGCTGTTCCTAATAACCACAGGAATCTCTGTAGGGCTCTTATAATTTTCGTACTCGTGAAGAAATTTCTGCAGAGCTTCTTGGTATAAGATTCTTTTCTCATCAGGTGTTTTTTCACTGTTTAATAGGGCTAGCAATTCGCTTTCCATTATTTTAAGTCTGCTTTTACGGGGATCTAGATCCGTGTCTGGATTCCTTTGCAGTGAAGCGTACACCTCGTGGGGAATCACTACCACTTTCTTCATTATATTAATCTAGTCAGTAAAGGACCCAAAACTGAAAATAAGATGGGGAGAAATGACCCTCCTGTTTGTACAATAATTCGTTTTTTCTTCGCTACAGTATGACTTTTACGAGCGAGTCCACGTATTATGTCCTTGTAGCGGCGTAGGCGAGCCTTCTGAGGGGTTTTCATTGATACATTGCAATTTATAACGTTAAGACAGATTTCGAAGATGCATTTTAAAAAGTCGGCGTCGATATTTTTAATAAACATCTGCTGCAATGCCCGGGGCAGTCGATGATAGATTTTTATTAATTCACGGTATTTCTTTAGTCTCTGTCATTCTGGAATATACACCGTTTCATGCTCGTTTGGAAATATATTCGTTCGCAGAACCACTCTAAACGTGTTTCGCGGATGAAGGTCGCAAAGCAAATATCCGTGACGCATGCTTGTAGCTTCTTTATAAACTTCCAAAAACTCCTTACGCTGATTCGGGAACATTTGATTGGCTAATACCCCAATTTGTGATACATCTCTACGTTGCGCGAATAAGACTAGATATTGCGTATTTAACGACACATCGCGCATTTTTGAAAAATAGATTCTGATTGATGAAGAACACGCTTATGTTAAGATGGTGGGAGAATACTGTAAATGTCTCGGAAAACGTTTTATCCATCTCCAACATGAGATCGTCAATTACAATGATTGTATGTTCATTTCCCTTTAACGAATTAACGTCATATACGCCTTTGTGGAACAAAATATCATCTTGGTACTTGTTGAACACTGATTGATACGTCGAATAGCACCATATAACTTTATGCACAAATTTCGAGAACATCTCTCCCTTTTCTTTAATGATTTTAAGCATAAACACAGTTTTACCACATCCTGTAGGTCCAGATATAATACATGTGGATGGGCTCGTGAATCTGAATTTTTCTACAGAGTCCATTTCTAACACGTCACACTCCTAAGTGGGTCATTTACAAAATATTACAAATTTTGAGTGCTGTTCCTTATATTTTGCTTTCTTCTCCCACAGAACCGTGAATGACGATGAGGTAGAGCACCCCATCATTGACATTACGGATGACCTCGACGAGAGTGTAGTTGTGATCTCCTCCCCTGCCAACGAACCCTCACCAGCGATACCGGTAGCACGTCCAAAGCGGAGGTATGAGAACCCCACGTCAGGTATAAAGCGACCGAAATACGTGCCTGTTGCAGCGGTAATAGATTCCCAACCCTCAACCTCTTACGCAACAACCCCCCCAGCAGCACCTCCCGCTAATATATCCCCTTATTCATCCGCCACAGTTGCCCCCCGTTCTGTTAAGTCTACAATAATAGACCCCAACCCTCAACCTCCTACGCAACAGGCCCCCCAGCAGCACCTTCCGCTAATATACCCCCTAATTCATCCGCCACAGATGCCCCCCGTTCTGTTGAGGATGTTATAACGTACGAGTTGGTGCGCTCCGCAGCCCCCACCCCAGCCTTGACTAGAAATCGGTATAGAGTCAGGGTCGACCCTAGAGCCATGTATAGCAATGGAATTGAGCGCGGGCTACGCCGGGTTGTACAGCGTATTGTAGAGTTTGCTCTTCAGAATCGCGACGAGCGTGAAGTCAGGACGAGTCTGTCCTTTGGATTCGGGTCAGATGACGGTGATGTAGACGATTAGTGGGTGATAGTACCATTTAGACGTTTGGCGGCTGAAGATGTAGAATATATATTAGGTCGTATAATGCAAGCCGCCCAAAGTAGTATAGCCTTTAATATGGACAACTTCACGGTAAATATTGATCGTGTATTCCGTGTTGCGGGTCATAGTGCCATACCGTATACTCTTAACTTCAATTCTCCGATTATTTACCGAAAGCATATAAACGTCGATCGTGGTTGCGGCTTTATAGCAGTACTCTTAGCACGTATGTTTACTGTACAAAATACACAGGCCACAAAAATTTGGTTGCCTACGGTCGTGGAGCGTGCCCGTAAACTAGCTGTAGACTGTGAACTTGAATTTGACTGTAATATGGGTCCTGAAGAGTTGAGAAGGGTAGAACAGGAAATGAATGTTCGTATAGTTGTATTTGGGCTGGATGATCGTCGTAGGACTGTGTATGTTTTTAAAAGCTGTGTGAGAGATCGTACAAGACCCCTACTTATTTTAGGATTGTCAGGACAACGTATCTCCCCATCCGTAATATAAGGTGGCTTTACGCGAGTTATGACAAAAGTCGAAAATATGGGAGACATCATGATTTGTGTAAGGGGTGCCTCGAGTTTGCGGATGATATTGTGCGACATTGTAAAGAATGTCACATGGTATGTGAGCAGTGTAAAAGCACCAAATGTGAAAGCCGTGTAGTTGACGCTGAGAAGAGAGACTGTGATGTGTGTAGACGCACATTTTTCAATAATAGCTGTTTTGATTTCCATAAATCAATTGGCACGTGCAGGAAAATGAGAATCTGTGAATGTGGTATGTTTCACACAATGGATAATTGGGGAAAATTTAAGCACAAGTGCTTCTTCTCAAAAGAGAACGATTTAGTTTTCTGCAACAATGTGCGCGGATTGCTGATGAAAATGGGCATATCGGAATACACACCAAGTGAATGGCGGTTATTCATAGATAGCTCCAAACGGAGCCTAAAATGTGTTCTTCTACTTAACGGCAACAGATACAGATCAATCCCAATTGGTCACTCAGTCGGTATGAGAGAAGAGCACGGGACAGTCGCCCTAGTCCTAGAAAAGATATCATACCGAGACCACCAATGGGTGATCTGTGTGGATCTGAAGATGGTGAATTTTCTCCTGGGCCAGCAGAGCGGGTACACCAAGTACCCGTGCTTTATGTCTCTGGGACAGTAGAGCTAAAGATGAACACTGGGTGAGAAGACAGTGGCCTCTGAGAGAAAACATGGTGGTTGGAGAAAAAAATATCATCAAAGAAGCTTTGGTTGACAGAGAAAGGATCATATTGCCACCACTGCACATCAAACTAGGTTTGATGAAACAATTTATAAAGGCTTTGAACAGAGATGGGACGTGTTTTGGCTACATATGTAGAAAATTTCCTGCGCTGAGCATGGAAAAGCTGAAGGCAGGTATTTTCGATGGACCGCAAATCCGGGAACTCATGAAAGACCCGCGTTTCCAAGATTCAATGGACAACATTGAGGCACGTGCGTGGTCATCGTTTAGTATGGTTGTGAAGAATTTCCTTGGGAACTATAAGGCCGATAACTACGGTGAAATAGTGGAGAATATGCTCTCTTCTTTTTGTAAACTTGGCTGTAAAATGAGCATCAAACTGCATTACCTCCACAGTCATTTGGATCGTTTCCCAGATAACCTCGGTGATCTAAGCGAGGAACAGGGTGAACGATTTCACCAAGAACTAAGGACCATGGAAGAACGGTACCGCGGACGATGGGATACTCACATGATGGCAGATTACTGCTGGAGCATCCAACGCGAATGTCCTGGCACATCTCATCGCAAGAAATCTCAGAAACGCGGTTTATGTGAGATGTCTCAATGAAAGAACTTTTTTTGCCGTTCGTGTCTCAAGCTTGTTTGAATTTAATAAATATTTTTCGTACCTTATGCTTGTTTGATGTTAATACACTATTTTTGCTGACATTCATCATACTTTTATATTCAATTGACAACAACAGTGATTGCCAGTCAGCAATTATATAATATTATATACATTATATAGAAATATATATAGATATATATCATATCTTGATAAGCAGAGCTGATGGAGAAAAACTAATGTCATTTTTAGAATCAGCGACCTCAATATACCCAGAAACAGGTCTAACATCTAAGTCACCAAAAGTTGTGTTCCGCAGTGTTATCGTTTACTTCTATTCCCTTTTCGATGAGGTAAATACATGTGTCCTCAAGTTGTTCCCAAGTTGGAACTTTACTAATTAGACACATCCATGCAAATGTGTCAAAGTGTTTGAGGGGAGAAATCCATTTTATTAGGTAATCATAACCCGTCTGATAGAAACATTCTACTTCTGACCGGAATCTCTTTTCCACTGATTCAGTAACCTCATCCTTACGAAGTATGGATTTTACACTTAGTGATATAAATTTTGCTTCTAATCTCTCCTTTACGCATTCGGCAGTCTCCTGTAAAATAGACAGTACCTCGATAACACTTTCCTCCTTCAATTTGTAGGATCTTTCTGTTGAACACACTCATCAGACTGTGGACCAAGTATAGATAGGCTTCACCCAATGATGGATCATTAAAAAATGTTACCAGTATTTTAGGAGCCTTTTCTTCAGAAAGAAAATAAGATTTTATTGCATTGTAGAGTTTAAGGATCCTTTCCACTGCATTTGCTAAAGAAAGTCACCGTGTTTTTGAGTGGGAGAGAATTGCTTGATATTCTACGCCAATAAACTGACAAAAATCTTTGAGACGCTCAGTTCGCACAGTGTAGATGCTGAAGTGAGAAAACAGTTTCATATCAATCACTTCAACATCAGTAGAAAGAACGTCAGAGGCAGACTGCATTGTGTTATGCAGCACGTGAGCTGGACACCCAATTCCTTCCAAATTTTCATTCACACTATTTTCAAGTCTTGTGAACACATTATTCGTTCCATGCCGAAGAAGCCCACCAAAATTCGTATCAGCGTTATCTCCGCAATAAGCAACACATTTTGTGGTATCATTACTTAAATTTTGTAGTTTCTTTGCAAAATTCTGCAATAGTTTCAGATTTTTCATTAGGCAAGGAACACACGCGCAATAATTTGACTTGCATAACTTTTTCACGAGTAAAATATTGAGAAATTAATGGGAAAACTTTCTCAGCATTGTGGTTACTTGCATCAGTAGATATTCCATAGTACTGCGAGTCAATTAATTCTTTAGCAGTTTCCTTGATAGTATGTGGGGCTAATATAGTTTTAATAAGGGCTGTTGACTTAGTTCTACCACATGAATATTTGCTAGCAATTTTGGAATCGGAAAAGACAGCTGGGCACAGTTTATTTATGCAATCAGTCGAGTTAAAAGAGTGATGATGTTTAATAGCGTTAAAAGCCATAGTAACTTCAGCAGTAATGATTTTAGATTCTTCAACAGAATCATTTTTTACAAAATAAGTATCAATGGACTTTGAACATCCTGCAGAAGATATGCTTAATTTATGCTTGCGCGTGGCGATGTGCTGTAAAATGTCTGACTTTCTGCCGTGAGCAATACTAAAAACTGATCTACATAACTCGCATTCAGCTTTCAGCCTCATTATGCCCCTTCCCCCTCTTAATGAAATTCCACTCTTTAGAGTAATCGTCATTAAACACACAACTGCGTTTTGGCATAATGAATAAACAGTATTTTTTCAGTAACGCAAAAACAAAAAGCACCGTCACATTGCAGTCAGTTGCAAACTGAACTTCGACACTACTGAGATGCTGCATGCACTTGACTCCAACTCATGCGGCATGCACCATGCGCAGTTGCCAGATAAACATGATAATATAGTGAATTAAATTATATATATCGTAAGAAAATTGAATTTTCTTTTTCAAGAATTTTTTTTTATCATCCAGTGTATTACACATCAGCGGTCATCACAGAAAATTTCAGAGTTCATATTAGGCTAATCAAATTGATTAAAAATTGTTGTTTATAGGCCTGTACGTATTTTAAGAGGGTACGTCACCGCTCAACCAAGTCGCTGAAAGCCATCCCTCAACTTGCGAGATGGCTTTCAACAACTTTTCAAAATCAATTTATTTAAGTAAAACTGTAAAACTATTAATATATATTATTGGCATTTCTTAATTGATAATAAACATATAACAAATGATGTAGCCGTAAATAGGCTCATGATTGAGGATTTTTTACAAAGTCACTCAAATACGGGACAGTTAGGCGTCCCGACGAACTTTTCGGGGACAACGGGACAAAGTAGTGAAATATGGGACAATCCCGTATACGGGACTTCTGGCAACCCTATATTAATATGCTTTTTGTGAGCTGGAATCTTAAACTAAAGATGGAGAAAAGATAACACGATTGATAAATTATAATTATTCATAATTACTATTTTATCTATTCATGATACACAATAAACAAATAACTACGAGAAATTCAAGATATAATTCTATAATTAAATTTCTAGGGACATCTGAAAATGTATAGCTCTTTCCCTTTGGCTATTTTATGAAATTTTTGGATGCAATTTGCGGCCAAATCGAAACTAGGTTTCAAAGTTTGAAAAATATAGCCTTTCTTCAGCTCCTGGATATTTAAAAACAGGAAGACAAGTGACGACAACATAAGGAAATTTCCTGAGTCAGCTTTTCAATCATTGCAAGATAATTATGGAGAATATTCTTATATTCCTCGCTTGAGAAGTGAGCTTTCGGTTTTGTGTGTTGAATCCGATTCGAAACGCGTTACTTCACTAGTTGCGAAATGTCAAACTAGATACAGCCCTACATCAACTGATGAAGTTTTCTAAATTAGCTTCGAGTCTTCCAGCGACGAGCGCATCAGTTGAGCGTTCTTTCTCCCATATGAAAAGAATACGCAGCTACGCAAGAAATGCGCAAGGTTAAGATAGACTTAATAGTCTAGTTTTAATCTCGATTGAGAGAAAGCTTCTCAAAGAAATGAAGAACGATCGTTTCTGTGAAGACGTAGTAAATTTATTCAATCGAAAGGATAAGAAGATTGAATTAACATATAAATAAGGTAAATATTTCCTTTTTTTTATCATTACCTAGGTATCCATTTAATCTTTAATATAATTGATGTTTACATGCAATTAATATGGACCTCCTTGATTCACCACCTGATATATAGTTTTTTGCTAAAAAATATAAACTTTTGGTAATCCAATTAAATTGATTCCCTATCACAATACATCACCGCACGCCCCTGATAAAGTGTGCTGCGGTACTCTGTAATAAGGTAGAAGCCTTCACAAGCAATTTTTTTTTTAATTTCCGTAAAAACAAAACTCTTTTCAATATCTGGGAACCTAATTGCGGAAGACTGAATCTAAAATTTAGTTCGAACTTAAAATGAATAGTAATATTTTGTAGATAACTGACCAGTTTTCGGTCCCTACTGTAGACCTATGTTCATTACAGTCAATTTTAGATGTAGTAAATGAATTAGTAATTTTATCAGGATTGATAGCAAACGGTTATTAAATAAAAAAATAGGCCTTAAAACTGTGTTAGGGCTGACTAGGCTTGGTTAAACTCCGGAGAATGATACATAGCCTAGCGGCTTGTAACCAGTCCTAATTCATTATTTAATTATTATGTACGCTGCTTACATAATTTTTTAAATGTCTTGTAGGGCGTAGGCTACATAATTACTTAAATACACTAGGTCTTTTTAATCTTTGGTCAGACTAACAAATTATGTACGTACGTATGCGGTATGATCGTCAGATCATATATATATATATATACACACACACGTGTGTGTGTGTGTGTGTGTGTGTGTGTGTGTGTGTGTGTGTGCCGTTCCCGTTTCCAGAAAATACAACTTTATATTGCGATACATCCACGCCATATCCCCGTCCTTTTGTTCCCAAGCAGCATCGATCTTCCATCTTCAATCAATTTCATAATATTTCTCATCCAGGCATCAAGCAATCACTTCGTATCATTAAATCAAGGTACTTTTGGCCCTCAATGAATAAGGATATTCGAACTTGGTCCCGAAATTGTGAATCATGTCAATCCTCAAAAATTTCTCGCCATACAAAATCAGAAATAACCCCCTTCGATTTACCAAGTTCAAGATTTGAAACGGTACATATCGACATCGTCGGTCCCTTACCGCCAACCACTTTGCCCGGTCAAACATATCCTTCCCCATATAGATATCTCCTAACCTGCATCGATCGTGCCACAAGATGGATAGAAGCATATCCTCTGATTGATACTACAGCCACATCAATAGCACACGCATTTCTCGATGTATGGATTTCAAGATTTGGTGTACCACTGCAAGTCATAACGGACCGCGGACCCAATTCGAATCCGAACTCTTTAGGGAACTCTCAGCTCTCATCGGATTTCACCGACTAAGAACTTTGTCGTATCGCCCTCAGACCAACGGAATAATTGAAAGATCTCATCGCACCATCAAGACAGCAATCATCGCTCGAAAACAAGATTGGCTCCCCGCTTTACCCATAGTTCTCCTTGGTTTACGCAGTCTCCCCAACGAATCGGGTTATTCACCGTTCACCACCGTCACCGGAACCACCCTATTATGCCCGAGGCCAATGATCGCCAATTCGTCGTCAAAATCCAATTCAAAATTCATCTCCGAATTAGCCAAGAAAATGACGCAAATCGATTTCGCCCAACTCTCTCAAGGAAACATTCACTCAGCCCCCAAATCATTCATTCCATCGGAACTCCACAAATCAAGCCACGTATGGGTACTAGGGTGGATCGATTTTACATTTTTTTCGATTTCCATATTCTAATAGAGACAAAAACTTGCGCATGCATGAGAAAATAGCTTCTGCAAAATCTTAGCTTAATAGGTAATCATCTTCTGCCCCCGGCAGAGCGATGAAAATCATATTTTAGTAGTCAAAAACGTATTTTTCTTATAATTTTTAAAATATTTCAATATGCATCAAAATTATTCCTAATAACTATAAAGTCGATGAAAAAGACCTCATATGATCGTTTTTCCAAGCGCGTTGTCCTACGTTAATATCTTTTGCCCCCGGCAACAACGTCAAATGTTGAAAAAATAGGTAATTTATATACATATTTTCAGATCGGCTCTTTGTCTTAAATAATGCATTTATATATTTCCCATCGCATTTATATCGTTGCTTAGGCATGAAATAACACACACGCAAAATTTTATGACTCTAGAGTAATATCTTCTGTCCCCGAGAAAAGTCTAAATGTGGATTATAATTACGTTAATGCGATGTTATAAGTACGATAAGTACTAAGTACAGCTCCTCGCTTGCTAATTTTATAAAATTAGCAACCCAGAACTCACCACGAGGAGGTGGCTGTACGTCGAGTTCCACCCTATCCAGCCCCAACCACCCTTCCTTTGGCTGCATGTCGATTTACATACGGTAATCTTTCTTAGAATCAAATCGTGGAATTTTTGTTCGGGAGTGAAGACGGGAGCGGATGAATCCGTCCCTCTCTTCTATTCCACTTACACTGGCAGAAGCTTCGGTTACTAATTTGATGAGTCTCTCGACCGCTTGAGTATGACAAGGGAATAGTGGGATCAGTCCATCAGGCTGGTCTCCCGTCTCAACAAACTCTTTTATTCGGGTATCAGGTATTGTTTTTGTAACGGGGGATTCGGTCACCTCAGCCGTTTGCCAGTTGATCATTTCATAATAGTTTTGACTATCGTAGAGCAGCTCAGGCATGGCGAAGGCTCGAATTTCCCCCGCTGGTGATTGTTTTGATCGTGCTTTTAATATTCTTCTCCATCCCAATTCTCTTATGTGTTGATCATCGGCATGTAGCATGGAGATCAAAATATTTTCTGGGTGAGCAAAGAAAGAATTTCTACGGAGGACTTTGTTGGCGATTGTCTTAGATCTTTGAGGCATGGTCTGAGAGAGACGCATCATTTCGAAAAAATGTTTTGCGCCCTCAGTGAAACTGGAGTTTTTCTTTATCTTAAACCAAATTGGTGCGTAAACTGTCATAATGAATCGCACAATTTCGTTGAAGGTGCTGGAGGGTTCACTGGTTGAAACATAAAGGCGCAGAAATCTATTTGCTGTTGTCAGCGAGAGCTGAAGAGCAGCTACCGCTCGACACTGCTCTGTAGATGCCTAACAAATATTTTTGGTCAGTGCTCAACTCGGCATCATCTATGTCAATGTTGGGAGATGGAATGGCATCGAATTCTGTAATTGGAAGTTTTTCGCAGTCGTTCAGTTGTTTTCCAACTGGTCCAGTAAAGCCCATTGGCCCAGTTGTTTTGCCGTCCAAGTCTTGAATGAGGTGTCGCAGTGATAATTCATTATCGTGTAATAGGCATGTGTGTGTGTGTTATTTCATGCCTAAGCAACGATATAAATGCTATGGGAAATATATAAATGCATTATTTAAGACAAAGAGCAGATCTGAAAATATGTATATAAATTACCTATTTTTTCAACATTTGACGTTGTTGCCGGGGCAAAAGATATTAACGTAGGACAACGCGCTTGGAAAAACGATCATATGAGGTCTTTTTCATCGACTTTATAGTTATTAGGAATAATTTTGATGCATATTGAAATATTTTAAAAATTATAAGAAAAATACGTTTTTGACTACTAAAATATGATTTTCATCGCTCTGCCGGGGGCAGAAGATGATTACCTATTAAGCTAAGATTTTGCAGAGGCTATTTTCTCATGCATGCGCAAGTTTTTGTCTCTATTAGAATATGGAAATCGAACAAAATGTAAAATCGATCCACCCTAAATTGGGTACGCATCGACCGCGTTCGAAAACCATTCGAGGCACCATATCAAGGACCTTTCCGTGTTCTCGAACGCCACGATAAGTACTTCGTAATAGAAAAAACCAATGGATCATCAGAAGCCATTTCAATTAATCGTTTAAAACCGGCGTATATAGTTTCAGGTCCCACACAGGTACCGGGCGCACAATCGGACGACATCGGATCGGAGAAAAAGCACGCAAGGAAAAAGGACGATGGAGGACGCACCTCGGAGGTAGCAAATACAGACCTCAGGACGGGCGCGCAGGACAACGCAACAACCGGAAACGAGGCCGACCGAGGATCAACGCGAGCTGGACGAAGGATCCGATTCAAATCAAGACCCGAATATTTCTACTTTTGATATACGTGCTCCGCTTCTCGGGGTGGGCAGTAGTGTGGGGCCGCGCAGTTAATTTTCCGCATTTATATTATTTTTATATTAGTTACCGACAAACCAATTTTGCGCGTACCAAATTGTATATATTTTATCATTGTGTAATTTTAAGAATCATATATAATCTTTATAAATAAGTATTGTACATAAATTTTTATATATATATTTAATTAATTCAGCTGTATATAAAATAACAAAATCTTCTGTAAAATAACCTCAGCCAACCAAGAACAAAACAAACTCTGAAAACGACCGGCTTTTCCTTCAAGACGCCAACCCCCAAAACGACAGGGAGAGAAGAGGACACGAGAGGCCCCTAAAAGAGATACCCAACAAAGCGATAGCTTGCTTCTCGTATCCTTCATTCTTCCTGGCAACTATAAGTAGCACCAAGAAGGAACCAGCTACAATACATTCTCGTTGAGCGACAGCCATTGGTATGATCGCTTAGTATTACTGTATTGTACATAACCCATTTTTCATCACATGTTAAAAACTTGTTTAAAGTGATTATTTAAAACACGAAAAAACTTTTTTGTGGACCTAATATATAAAGAAATATTAATATCATTGTTGCACGTATTCATATCACGTTTTCTGTGTAAATTTGGCTAAATTACTGAAGAAAACCGAATTAAAGCAGGAACTAAACCTTTTTTTTTTCAATTTACATTTTGTAGTTGGGATCTTAAGATTTAGGGTTTACTGGGCTCTCAGATTTTACAAGATAAAAACATTTCATGTGTAGGTAGTTATGATTTGGTAGTATAAATACATGATTAATTATAATATAAAACAAACTTCGTGGTTATGATTATGAAGTGCTATATATATATATATATATATAAGCTTTATAATAAATATATAATTCATTTTGGGTTTCTTCAGAAAAAGAAATAGTAAAGTATTACATTCGCGGCTCCATCTGTGAAAGTAACAGATCTGTAAAAGTAGTAGAAAAAAATCAAGGGTACTTACGTATTATCGGGACTACCAAACTGTTTATTATGTATTTTGGCTCTCGTCATTTTCGTTTAAACTAACGAAAATATCACAATTTAACCTAACCAATCATCAAGGGCGTACAGTTGACCTAACCAGGCATTCAGTTGACCTAACCGGGCATTTTCTGTTTTATTTTGTTTTTCGTAGCTAACCGGCTAACGGCGTTATTCTCTCATCCTTAAATTGCCCGAAATGTGACAGTGAGTGCCTAATACGAAAAGATCAGAAAACATTTAGGTGAAATAACCAATATTAACCTATTAGGTCAACTGAACGCCCTTGATGATTGGTTAGGTTAAGCTGTGATATTTTCGTTAATTTAAACGAAAATGACGAGAGCAAAAATACATAATAAACAGTTTGGTACTCCCGATAATACTAAGTACCAAATCAAGAATTATCACCAAATAATGCAGAAAAAACAATAATTATCACCGATTAAGGTAAAACTTTACAAAACACCCGCATTGCCATGAAACATGCTACAGTAACGAAACATATATCAATCGATAGAGAAGAAGAAATGATGCAAGCAGCTATGTATCATTTTGAAAATATTAGAAAATAACAAAGTTATAACAATATGAGGATGTTACTAGGCCTATCATAGCTTACACCATTTGGATCTTTTCCGTTTCATGTACTTTTTGTTTCCGATTTTGTTGAAAATAAGATATTTAATGTAGGTTAACTGAATGCCCGGTTAGGTCAACTGTACGCCCTTGACGATTGGTGGTTAAGTTGTGATATTTTCGTTAAAACTAACGAAAATATCACGATTTAACATAACCAATCGTCAAGGGCGTATAGTTGACCTAACCTGGCATTCAATTAACCTTAGTTATTTAATTGGTGATAATTATTGTTTTTTTCTGCCACTTTTACAGAGCTGCTACGTTGGTTAAATTTAACACAATCCTCTGTAACTAGTTTAAGCTCACTGACGGAACATCCAGTGTACACATTCATCATCAACAACGTTACACTCCAAACTGACGCATTTCCACCTCATTGCCACATTTTATAGGCAATCATGCGGCGGAATGGCACAAAGTAGTTCTTATTAAAAACATTAATTAAAAATTTTTGGAGAAATTTAAAAAAAAATTAGAGATAGCAGGGTTTTTACTTACTCTATATCTATATAAATACATGACTTTTATAACTAAAGTTGATTTTCGTGGAGCCGTGAAAGTAGTTCTAAAAATGGGTTAGGAACCAGTTTTTCAATCATTTTCAATGTGTAGAGAGAGAGAGAGAGAGAGAGAGAGAGAGAGGTCAAATTCATAGTTAACACTGTGACTGTCTCCAAGTACACACTCATTGTTATGAATGATATAGTGTGTTAGACGAGTTATTTTGATCCTTCATATAAACCATGTGGATCCTATGGATCCTATTGTATACACAGACTCGTGCGACATCGTTACTACAATTCAACTCATCATCGAACGAGGTAGTGACGATAAAAATCGGAGTGTTTTCATCTTTTAAACCACCTTCTCAAAGAATGAACAAAAATCAACTCTCGTCATGAACCTTCAGTTTATTTAGTGTTGGAACCATGAGGTCTATATGATCACAGGCCTAAAATCTTACAAAATGATACTATAAAAAGTCTGTAATGAAACAATCACATGAATGAAACATTGTATTTGATAGTTAATTAAGAACTTTTATCGAATAATATCATCTCTTTCAAAGTTTTGACTGCTGATACAAAATACAAAGATAAAAAAATAATCTTAATGGTAGTGATTCAGATAGATTACTGCCCACTCAATGTCATTCCCATTCGCATTTGCGGCAAAGACGCCAATGGGAATAGCTAATATTTGCTAGCCTAACTTAATTTAACCTAACCTAACAATATTAGCCTAACGTAACCTAAACAAACCTAACCTAAGTTAACCTAACCTGGACCAAAGTGGGAAAACCGTGGATAAGATTGGAAATGAGGTTGAGTAAAAGTAAACCAACCATTCTGGTAGTGCAATGATTCTAGCCTTTTTATAATTTCACGATCATCAAAGTATTAGTGTCTGAGTTTTTTTTTATCAAAATTTATAAAATTAATCTATGAATAAAAAGAAATATCTCGGAAATAACGTAAAATTCATGAAAATAATTACATAAAAATGAAATATAGGCTACACCAAATGACACGAGAGGAACTATGGGGGTCAATTTGACCCCAAGTAAATAAAATAACAATCTTCCTGAAGGTATTGGTAAAAGCAAAGAAATTTTGATATATCACAGAAAAAGTGACATGCAAGATTACATGGAAGTGGAGGTCGCAACACTGCCTGGTCAGTTAGCAGTAACATTTAAAAAAAAGTGGAGTCGAATAGAGCGCATGGTTCCTGATGAGGGTTAAAGAAGATAAAGAATCTACACGATGATTCTAAATCAAATATAAATATAAATGGAATTGCAATCTTGATAAACAGGACTATAAACAACCTAATTTGGGGGAACTATATCTTGCATCGTTTTTATTGTTTTTTAATTAAAAACTACATTAATTTTAAGTTTCTCAATAATTTTGGCACAATCTTAAGTGATTATCGTACGTTGTACTTCAAAATGTTAATTTTTCAATGAATTTCGTTGTAAACATGTTGTGTCTGAAATAAATTAGCTTTTATTTATATATTTTACATTTTCTATATCATAAACAGGAGTATTGTAAAATTAAAAGTTACCCATAATTATTGATTTCTTTAAACTAAAACTTTTACTTTTCAGAAATTTTCCCAAAAAATATAAAACTTTATTAAAATTGATGAAAACAAATACAATACAATAGAATTATTTTGCAATCTTCCTTCGGGGAGGGAAAAAAAAAAAAAAAATGGTGTCAATAACCCAGCAGGGTTACAAGCACCTTCAACAGAAGAAGAAAGAGAGAGAGAGACCCTTTTATAATAATAAACTGTATATGCTATTGATAATTGAACAGATTTTTATTTGTACGAGTAAAGCTCGTTACTTTTATAATTCTATATTAAGTGTATTTGTAAATGCTTGAAGGGTAGTTCATTATCACGGATTACCGTTCGCCGTTACTTATTTGGATTGCAATGGATTTAATTTCTCCAGACGAGTTGCTTGCTCCATGCGCGGTATGTGTGTAACTTAAAATATATATATATATATAACCTTTGGTGAGCTTCCACCTGAATTGTTCATTCCGATGGTCAAGCTTTTCATTCCACCTTAGACCTACAGTTTCACTTTCTTTTATTGTGTGGAAAGATGAACAACTGGGTTTTGCTACGCGCCGGCTGCCATCACCGGGTCTCGAACCCGGGGCCGATGGATTCGTAGTCAGCGACGCTAACCACTACACCACCGAGGCGCATATATAGCGAGGTGATATATATATAAAGAAGGACAAACACAACAGCAAACATTTTCGTGTTTTTTTTGTACTTCAGACGTTTCGACAAATCTTTTGTCATCATCAGTGAATTATAAACCTTAAAACAAAAATAAGAATAATAAATAAAATTACATCAATACAAAAAGGAATTAAAATGACCTCAACTGGTAAATACACAATGATTACGTCACCCTCCATATTCGGCAGATACTGAGAGAAAACTGTATGATTGTCGGTTGCATTGAAAGGTATGATATATCTATGAGAGTAGGTTGGTTGGTTAGTTAGAAGCAGGGCCGCCGAGAGGGCGGGGAAGCCGGGCTATATTCCGGGGGCCCGGAAAGAGGGGGATAAAATCTAAAAATATTAATAAAGCAATTGGTTAAATAACAGAGGAAATATAATTAATGAACATACATTTTATAGAGATTATCATTCTGTATGTTTTGAATAGTGACTTGGACATATAATCAGTTTGTTTGTTATGTACACAAAAAACATTCAAAATAAAATAGAGTAAACAGGGGGACCCATATACCAATCCTTCCCCGGGGCCCGGGGCAGCTCTCGCCGGCCCTGGTTAGAAAAGCTGTAATTTGTAAGATGAACTATCGTTGTTGATGGAGGGTTTGTTTCTATAGATCTACAAAGATTCTAAAATTCGGAGTTCTGTAAGGTTATTGGTTCATCTTAGAATTTCAAAATGAGTTTTGTGAAGGGGATGGTTGCTATCATTACTCTGGTTTCTAATTGCGGATTGTGGTGGGCTACTGAGGGAACGGTTGGTACGGACTGATAAGCCCAAATGTTGAGAAAGGCGTACCTCCAGTTGGAGTTAAGTACTGCCGATATACAGCCTTACAGCTCTCGCAAGTGTATTTATAAACAACATTAGGGCATACAGTTTTGGGGAATTTCTCTTTGAACTTTAAAAAATTTGATAATTTAAGGCGAATCTAAAATTTATTTGGGGATAACTAGACTTAAGTAGTTTGGATGCTTCATTTCGAATACGTAATGATAAATAACCATAAAAAAGTAATTTAATATATCTCGTTTCTTTTTGTACTGTGGTTATGGGGAGTTTAGTATTAAAAGTGTTATTCAAAAATTTCTTTAATTGGGTGTCAAAAAGATTAGAAGGGTAGTAATTATTAATAAAGTACTGTCTTAAAAATTTGAATTCTTCCTTGAATGAAAAGTAAGCTGAACAAATTCGGTAACTTCTTGTTAATAATGTTAGTATAGCGCTAATCTTATATTTATAAGATATACAACTTAAATAATTGGTTCTCAAGTACATGCGTACTTAATATCAATATGTTGTTTATTTAGATAGTGAAGAAAACGCTTTACGTGTGAAGGATGTTTAAATATTAAGAAAGTGTCATCCACATATCTTCTGTAATATATGGGTTTAAAACTATTGGGACAACTTTTCAACCAAATTTCTTCGTAATGGCAAAGAAATGCACTTGCTAGTGTCGGCTGTCCTCTATGGTTTATTTATTAAAAGGTTTATTTTAATTAATTGTTTTGTGAAAAGCCACATTTGGGCAGCTGGGTCTAAACTCAACATTCATCATCAATGAATAATTGCAAGTTTTTTGTTGATATTAATCAACAAACAATTGGATTTATTTTTGTATTATTATTATTATTATTATTATTTAATTTTCCCAAAAGAGTTCCTTGTTCCATGCACGGTCTGTGTGTACCATAAAAAACCTCAGCGGACCATTCTCAGTTCAATCATATACAGGGTCTGTCAAAAAAAACTAAGCCAATTTGAAATCTCTATACAATGCACACTTTGATAGAGATTTCAAATATTGTTTTACACTAAATAAATAAAAGGCTCATAAATAATCTATGATAATTTTATAACTTTATTTTAAATATTTTAGGAGTTATGCGGTTATTTCTACAGATTGCGAAAATTTCAGTTTTTCTCATTATGTAATATCTTCTTTTTTCTCTTTTTCGGAATTTGTTTAGATTTAAAATTTTTCGTGAATACCTCTAAATATGCCATTCTCACATGAAGATAAAATAATTATAAAGCATTATAGAGTTGAAAAGGTTATAGTGCAAGGAAATTACTTTCTGAATTCGATTATAAAGGATGGACTAGGTCAGGTTTAGATTACTTATTGAGAACTATCGATGAAACAGGAAGCATTAAAAGGAAGGCTGGTAGTGGGCGACCAAAATCAGTTAGAGTAGATGAAAATATTCAGAAAGTGGAGGAACGTATCCTTAGTCAAAAGGATCGACCTGGTAGCCACATGACACCTGCTCAAATATCAAAAGAACTAGAAATATCAGAATCAAGCGTAAGAAGGATTATTAAATCTGATCTGCAATTTAAACCATTTAAAAGAGTGCATGGACAAAGATTGTCAGAAGTAAACTGTCAGAAAAGAGTTGAGAAATCCAAACGTATTTTACGTATAATAACTGAAGATAAACTTTCCAAGACATTTTTTACGGATGAAAAACGTTTTACAGTAGAGCCACCAAGAAACTCACAGAATGACCGGGTTTATTCTGATGTTGCGAAGAAAAATGAAATCCAAGATGAAAGACTACGCAACAAGGAGTCACTTTTCTTCTAGCGTCATGGTTTCTGTTGGAGTGTCCAAGTTGGGAAAAACTTCAATATTTTTTATTGAGCCAGGAGTGAAAATTAATGCTCAATATTATTCAAATACCCTGCTTGAGAAAATGCTTCCAGAAATGAGAAACTTGGCTAGTCTAGGTTACTTTATTTTTCAACAAGATGGTGCAACATCGCATACTGCCAAAACAACCATCGAATATTTGAAAAAGAATGTGCCTGAATTTCTGGAACCGAATAATTGGCCACCTAACAGCCCTGACCTAAACCCTGTAGACTACGGAATATGGGAAAACTTGGCAGAGAGAGTGTATAGGAACAGAATAAGGGATGTCAATCATTTGCGTGAGTTGATTATCGCAAAATGGGCAGAGCTCCCCCTAGAGCAAATAAATCGAGCAATAGACGAATTCAGACCAAGATTAAAAAAAATGATAGACATGCAAGGGAATCATATTGAACAGTTCTTTTAATTTTATTAACCTAAAAATTATCTACAGTATATCGTAAAAAAAAAAATTTTCATGTTAAGTAGGAGAATCTCACTTTTTAGTTAATTATTAATAAAACTAACAATTCTGAAAATATCGTCATAAAAATTTAAAGGATAATAGGTGATTACCTACACTTTATTGTGTAAAAAATTCAACTTAATTAGATAAATAGTTTTGTTTTAATAAAGGTTTGAATTTGGCTTAGTTTTTTTTGACAGACCCTGTATATATATATATATATATATATATATATCTCTCTCTAACGCAGTCAATGGCGGCCTCTCTTTTCGTTTGTGAAAAGAAAATTGTGTAAATTCTTCAGTACATAACTTAAAACATATGCATGTTAAATACCCATGTAATTTAGAAATAAGACATGAATTCAATTGTCTATTTAATTCTGGATAATTTCAGATAAAAGTACCATGTACAATTACCCAAAACACTAGGGAAATAAATAAATTAAAAGTTAATTTAAAAACAAAAGATGAACCATGAAAATTTGACTTTCTTTCATGATGCCACGTTGCGCTTAAAAATGAGACGTCACTTATAAATTATACGTTTCCATAAAACGGGAAAATTCCGTTAGAGTTAGATTGGTAACCTAGTAGATTACTTATTGCTGGCATGCTGGTCATTCTTAATCCTATAAAATAATTGTAGAATGAAGAAATTGGAATCTGTAATGGGGAATTTAAATCTTACGCCCGACAGCGTCGGACCAAGAAGGCCCACAAAGAGACGGTATTGTAAAAAAGTAAATTAAACCTATAAGCAGTTAAAAAAGATAAATCTCATACCAAAATAATCTTTACATACTACCGAATAACTGTCATAACTTTCATAATAGTTAGAAACGGGATTGATGCAATTACAGGGGGATGCTTCTTTTCGCCGTGGTAGTTTCGCCGCAGTTGTTTCGCCGCAGATTGAATTCGCCGTGAATACATTCGACGCAGTGCTATTCGCCGCAGCCTAATTTTTCTATTTTTTCTAGATTTTAATTTAAAAGGCAAACATTAAAAATTCGTTAATCCCCTTTCTATTCATTGTGATTTTGAGCAAGCCGGATCACCTGAAGATCAGGGCTCCCAGCCTTCTTTAGTTAGCTTTATAAGACTAACTAACGAAAATATCACGACCTAACCTAACCATTCGTCAAGGGTGTACAGTAGACCTAACGATTGGTTAGGTTAAGTCGTGATATTTTCGTTAGTTAGCCTTATAAGGCTAACTAAAGAAGGCTGGGGACCCTGATCATCAGGTGATCCCGAATTTCTAATAGCACAAACATGGATATCAGTGTTGGAGTCCTCGAGGCCGGCCTCGATGCCGATTTTCCACGGCCTTGGCCTCGCTATGTAATGCCTCGGCCTTGTCCTCGGCCTCGGCCTTGGTCTCGACACCTTCTGGCCTCGAAAAATACGCCGAGGCCGGTCGAGGCCGCCCGTTTTGAATTAATTTTTATATTGGATATTTTTACTTCAATAAGAGTGGTGAGAACACCATCTTTCTCTCGCGATCAGACAGGTAGCTATAACTAAGTAATAAGTAACACAATGTCGTTTATGTTAGAATACAAATTTAATAAATTAATTTATAATACAAATAATTAATCAGTGGGGAATGGCGTATAGGAGCGATGGAGCGATCGCTCCCCCTTGCATGAAACGATAAATATTAATTTAACAGAAAAAAATATTAATTTTAAGATATTAAAATAAATATTCTTAAAATATATTTTAAAAATTCATGTGACATGAAACTTATAGCATAGCTTCAAACAGCGTACCACTGTTTGAATACAAAATAATATTGCAGCCGGATGGAGCGATAAATTTTTTGCTCAAGTAAATATAAATTATATGTTACTGCTGTAATGAAAATATAAGTGGAACAATCGCGAATTTTTTTATAATAAGTTTATTTTTGCTAATAGTTACTTCAGTAATAATGATATAAGCCATTTATATGTATTTTATTGAAATTATTACTTATTTGTAATTAACTAGAATTGTACGTCTGGCAGAGCCGCATATGTTGTTAATACACGTACTCTTGTCAGTCTTGGGAGCGACAGTTGAATTCGCTCTAGCCTATTGTGAGTCCGTATTGTCGTACAGTGGTACATTATTTTTATAATCAAATACTGACAAATAGTCTTGTTATTTGGAGTGTTATAATTATAATCATAACGTGAGTAATTTATTCAACAATTATTTTATATTTTATTAAATATTTTTTTAATACAAATTTATGGCTTCCTTTGGCATACTGTATAAGTACCGTAAGGAATCACCATGTGATTGTTTATATACTAGAATTTTAAAAATTAATCGTACAGTAATAACTGACAACATTGATGCGTGCATAATGTCATTTACTGTCTTTTACAGTTTTACTATTGTCATTTACAGTACTGTGCCGATTCTCATCTCATCTGCGCTTCTAACTTAATAATGTCTGCAAATTCTCGAATCATCCAATTTGGATACTTCGAGCATGAGATATTTGAAGAAAATGGAAAGAAAAAACATAGAGCAAGGTGCAAGTTTTGTAAGGCAAAGTCTCCAAAACTTAGTGAGTTCTACGGTACCACTTCCAATTTTACAAGGCACCTGAAACGTGTGCACAAAGCAGAGTAAGTGCATGTACAAATTGCTATCAGTTTTGAAATCATTGGGTCTGCAATGCCTTAACAAAGTAGAGGTTGAGATTTTTGCTTATTTTGCTTGTTGTTGATATTTGCTTGTTTTGAACTTACATTTATGTTCATTCTGCAGGTGGCAAGAATATGCTAAGGGAAAAACAACCATCAACGACAACTCGCAACAGAATCTCAATGCGTTTTTTTCTATGTCTAGTGATGGAGAACCAATGAAATACAAGCAAAATAATCAACGGCAGAGGCTGATCTCTGAGGAAGTAGTGAGGTTCATGGTAGGATGCAGCCTACCACTTTCCATTGTTGAGGACAAGCACTTCCGGAACCTTCTGCAAGTTTTGGATCCAAGGTAAATGAAATGTTTTTTTGCTCCCCTCTATCCTCAAGGGGCATGATTATGCCTTGCTGAACTCCATCTTACAGAGCAGCATAGGCTTGGTGCATTTATTTCATTTAAAAACTGTTAACGTTTGAATATTTTTTGTTGGAAATTTTAGGTATCAGCCCATGGCAAGGTCAACATTGACAAGTCAGACACTTCCCAAGTTGAGAGCTGAAGGAATCAAGAAGGTCATGGACTTGCTGTCCCACCATAGCAGTATCTCCTTGACGACTGACATATGGACTGATAGGACCATGCGCAGCTACTTGGGTGTAACAGCGCACATCATGGGCACAAACCCTAGAACTAGAAATTATGGGTTGTTGTCTGTTCTCCTGACCTGCCAGCGCTTCCATGGGAAGCACACAGGGGAAAGAATTGCACAAGCATTTGAAAGCATTCTGGAAGATTATAACATAGGAGCAAAGGTTGGTTAAGGCTGTCATTGTTAGGGTTTTAAACTGTCAATGATAAATAGAGATAAATGCACCAGCTATAGCATTAATTTTTTTTGCTATTTCAGGTAGAGTACATAGTCACGGACAATGCTGCAAACATGAAAAAAGCTTTCAAGGTTCAATTTCCAGTAGAGGGTAATGAAGAGACAGCTTTTGAGGAGGACATTGAGGAGGACCAGGAAGTGGAAGATGAGACACTTTGGGAGGAGCTGGACGAAGAAGATGAAGCTCATGTTGACGCTGCATTGAGAACAAGCTCAAGGCAGCGGATATCTTGCTTCGCCCACACACTTCAACTTGTGGTTCGTGACGGGTTAGCAGACATGAAGTGTGTCAGCCGAGCGATCGCCAAAGTTACGAAGATCTCCACTCTCTTACACAAGAGTTCTGTTTTCAAAGAAAGGTGAGTAACGGTTTCAGAGCTGCCAACTACTATGGATTTTCCATATTTTGTTTGGTAAGGTTGGCAGCTCTGCCTTTTCAATTGTCTGGTGTGAGTGTGAATGGAAGACATTAAAATGCCTTTCTTATTTCTAGGTTTGAAGAAAAATTTGGAGATGGCCGAACCATACCTGCAGCAGTGGCTACTCGCTGGAACTCAGTATACCACCAGCTTCGGTCACTGCTGGGGATGGAAGGAATGGACCTCAAGAAATTGGCTGAGGTGTGCGATACCCAAGAGTTTGCTCATGCTCTTCTGATTCGTCACGAGTGGGGGCAGTTAACTGAGCTGTGCAAAATTCTGGAGCCATTCGCCGAAGCCACCAACTTGACTCAGGGTAAGAGTTTTAGTGGCGCAAACATCCCTGAACAATCAATCAAATTTACAATGTATAAATAACTTTGTCATTTGATTGGTGGTAATTAGTTCAAAATCGTTCATCAATGTAAATTTTGTTTTTGTTTTACAGGGGATCAGAGTGCCACAATAAGTCAAGTAGTTCCTGTTGTCCTTGATATAAACAGCCATCTCCGCAAGTGGACTGATAATGCAAGGTTTTGTAAAACCCTGGTCACAGCTCTACACACTTCTTTGAAAAAACGTTTCAGAGGGGTGTTTATCAACTGTGGCATGGACACCGATCCAGGCAGTAGAAGCCATCAAGAGCCATTTATTGAAAAACTTTATCTTGTGGCTGCTGTCCTGGATCCACAGTACATGTTGCACTGGGTTGATGCAGACGTGGTGTCACTGGTGTGCGAAGAAGGTCCGGAGAATGCCCACGAAATTCTGAAGAATACTCTAAAAGGTATGTTGAGTTTATGATCAAGAGTGAAAGAGCAAGGGTTGAGAACAGGATCCAAAAAAATAGTTCAGAACTTGTACAAATGTACAATAATTTGAATAAACTTGCAAATTTAATTTTTCTGGACTGATTTCCTTTGCTTTATATTACAGAGATCGTCATAACAGAAGCGGAAAGGTTCTCATCGAATGACGGCGAAGAAGCTGGAGCCCTCTTTTACCACACCTGCAGCGAAGATGATGAAAGCCCTGCAAAAGTGCCCCGTTTGTTGGCCAAATATAAAAGTATAAGGAGTCGCACAAGGTCAAGGAGTCGGGAAAAGGACTGTGTGCGAGTACAGCTTGAGAAATATCTGAGAGATGAAGAGCGGCATGGGATGGATGCAGTGACATTTTGGAAGGAGAAAAGTGAGGGAAACCTCAAGTACCCTTCACTGTATACCCTTTCAAAAAATATTTTGTGTGTGCCAGCCAGCAGTGCTCCGGTGGAGCGTATTTTTAGCCGAGGAGGGATAATAATGCGACCACATCGGGCGAGGCTGTCTCCTCAGATGTTGGAGACTCTTATGTTTTTAAAATGTAATGAGCATATTCTTTGAAAAATAAATGTTAGAGTCATGTGTTTGTGTCAAGTCAATTTCGCAACCAAAAAAGTTGCTGCACAATTGCCTGCTTCTGTTTTACATGCGTGTGTGTAATAACTGGCCTCGGCCTCGGACACTGTGGCCTCGACCTTGGGCCGGCCTCGGACACTGCGGCCTCGGCCTTGGTCTCGGCCTCGGAGGTCGTGGCCTTGACTACAACACTGATGGATATCGCTCAACCATAGAAATGGCAGGTCGCATGGTTGTGACATATATATATATATATATATATATATATATATATATATATATATATATATTAATCAATGCCCAATACATTCAAAGGTCTCGGGTAAAGCTTAGTGGAAGTGAGAAAAAGATTTAACTTTTTTCTCACAGAGCATTATTCTATACACCCATATCAGGGTACAAGCAGCTCGCAGCAGCATTACCAAGCAATATCGAAACTCGTATTCCTTTCGAGCAATACAGTATATAATGTATACAGTCACATATGAGAAATTATGTTTAGAATAAAGTTAAATGGACATCTTTAAGTTATTCTTATTTTTATTTAATTTAAAACTGAACTTGCATCGGAGCAAGGACATTAGAGTAGGAAAATCAAACCTTTAATTTTAATTTTAATTAGGAGTACTCTTTTAACAATCAAATTTTATATAATTTTTAATTGGAGTACATTTTTAACAAATAAATTTTGAGAATTTTTAATGTTTGCCTTTTAAATTAAAATCTAGAAAAAATAGAAAAATTAGGCTGCGGCGAATAGCACAGCGTCGAATGAATTCACGGCGAATTCAATCTGCGGCGAAACAACTGCGGCGAAACTACCACGGCGAAACAACCGCGGCGAAAAGAAGGTAACCCTTCTCCTCAACAGAACAATACTTCCCAGGCATGTCCACTGCACTTTAAGAAAAATAAAAAACACAAACGACTGCACACAAAAATCCAAGAATTCTGGATGCGGTATGGCAGAAACACAACACGCAGACGTCACCTCTATCTAAACACTGACGAGTTTTGCCTCTGCGGTAGCATAAAGAGATCGACTAACAACATGCCAGATACTTCCAGACAAAATTTTACTCGGTAGCGTGAGAAATGCAAATCGATTTCAGACTGCTTTCTCAGCGGATTATCGTACGAAGGTTCGAAGTCATTTTGCGGCGGGTGTATATATATATATATATATATTTATATATATATATATATATATATATATATAAGTGGCACTTATTCCTTTTCCCCACACAATTTCTTTTTTCCCAGTTAGGTCAAATGTACGCCCTTGACAATGGGTTAGGTTAAGTCATGATATTTTCGTTAAAATGAAAAGGAATAAGTGGAATATTTTAACGGAAATATCATGACTTAACCTACCCAATTGTCAAAGGCGTACAGTTGACCTAACCGGGAAAAAAGAAATTGCGGGGTAGAAAGGAATAAGTGCCATATATATATATATATTAATATATATATATATATATATATATATATATATATATATATTGCTTTCTTTAATTTACCGCCGATTCGTACCTAATGTGGTACATATCTCGGCGAGGCAGTATGTAGGTGATGTCACTGAGTTGGGGATGATAGACTAGGGGGTTGAGTAAGGTTCAGTTGCTGGGTAGTGGGTAGGAGGGGTATGGTCTTAGACACACACACACACACACACACACACATATATATATATATATATATATATAAAGGTCCGCTCTTGTGACGGGACCCTTATCACAATGTTTCTCGAAGGTCACTGCGAAGGATCGATAAGTAAATTGAAATTATAATAAATCTTTCTCTTAATTTAGTAACCCTCTGCTCGAATTCTTTAGCCTCCGCTTACTTCTGTACCCCCAATTTTAGTGTGTATTTGATAATGAAATAGTTTCTTTGAATAGCTTTTAATCAATAAATTGAAGTCACATTGGGTACAAGCAGTCTCAAATTCAAAATATAATACAATTAAGTTCAGGTTTTTTTCTTAAACTAGTTTTAACATTAATTAAATAAGTCAAGATTTGTCGTTGCCCGTCCTTCTCTCGCTGTAGTTTAGGTTAATGGCTCTCAATATTCTCTCATAAACTCTCAATATTCTCTCGTAACTCAATATCTCAAAAACTCAAATCTCACTGAATGGAAGTCTCAATTTTAGTCTTTAACGAGCAAACCCTCTCAAAGCCCACTCGGAAAATTACTAGATCGCCACCCGGCCTATGTCTCGTTCCCGACGAAGCGCAAGTTATATTCTGGGGTTTTTTGTCCTTGCATCTTTTTTTATATACTCAATCCCTACTACGTCAAAGTCCGAGGCGCACTGAGACGAGCCCAATGAAAGGAGGCTAATTGGTAGGGGAGAGCGCAACTTAGGGGTTTGTGTCCTGTTGATGCACTGTTCAAGCGTCTAAAAGATGGGGGGCGTAGCACGAGATAATGAGAACACTCGTAGTTTGTCTCAAGAGCTGTCTTAAACATTGAGGATCTCACATGGTGGATTATGAGCAACTAATATGGCTCGTGTATAATATATATATATATATATAATATATATATATATTATATATTAGTGGTGGACCGGATGTCAGTTTTTCAAAATCTGCGGATGCGGATGCGGATATTTAGTTAATCTATCAATATACTATAGAATTATGAATATATGACATAATTTTTCAAATTTCGTGATATTACTATTACGGTAGGCAATGCATAAGAATTAAAATTAATATTAATGTTTTCATTAAGATAAAAATAATAATTTTCTCAAGAGTTTCAGCCACAGAAAATTCAGTGAAACATGTCTCATTCAATTTTCTGTTACCAGAAGTGCGGATGCGGGTGTTAAAAATGATGCGGATATCCGGTCCACCACTAACAGACCTATATATATATATAAGTTTTGAGGACGCCATTTTTTTTTTACATTCCCAAAATTTTTTATAAAGAGACCTGATTGGCCGAATTTAGTAATGCTGGAAATCACTAACCAATCTTGGACGACCATTTCATGTACTGTCCACGAAAATTAATATATATATATATATATATATTATACACACACTGCTAAAGCTCAAAAAGCATTTGCATAGATCTGTTCTAGTTTATTTTTAAATTATCTTATTACATCCTCGAATTTTATTATCAGAGCTGAGCTGTAAGAACATCTTTTACAGTCAATTGTATCATGTGTCTTCTCAATCATTGACCCTCAAATGAAAACGTCTCTATTTTAATTTTGTTAAAGTATAGGAAATAAAATCAGTTGTTCTACGTTGTATGTTTTCTGTCATATCTGTACCAGGTCCATGTAGCGTACTCTATACAATTTCTAACGTATCATTTATGTAATGTGGTGACCTAACCACGTTAAATCTAACTTAACATTTGTACAATCTGTGTAGATCATTACCTTGCTTTTGTAATTACATTTCTATTTTTTGGATCAATGAAAGAAAACCACCCCCAGCCTTCTTTAGTTAGCTTTATAAGGCTAACTAACGAAAATATAACGACCAAACCTAACCATTCGTCAAGGGCGTACAGTTGACCTAACGATTGGTTAGGTTAAGTCGTGATATTTTCGTTAGTTAGCTTATAAAGCTAACTAAAGAAGGCTGGGGGTGGCTTTCTTTCATTGATCGCTATTTTTATGATACCTTACCTTTGGTAACCTTGGTTAGCTTCCGCCCAAATTGTTCATTCTGACGAAGGTCAAGCTTTTCACTCCACCTTAGACCTACAGTTTAACGTGGAATCCGAACCACGCCCATCAGCAGCCCAGCGTCTCAACCACTAGGCCACCTAGGGCACCCATTTATCTACCAACCACTTTCTTTATCGTGCAGAAGGATGAACAGCTGGGTTTTGCTGCGCGCCGGCTGCCGTCACCGGGTCTCGATCCCAGGGTCCAGGGCCGATGGATTCGTAGTCAGCGACGCTAACCACTATACCACCGAGGCACGGTCTGTGTGTATCATCCCATATATATATATATATATATATATATATAATATTAACGAAGCTATCTTGTTAGATTCAGATTCTGTTCAGGCTGAGCCCAACTTTGCTTTGTATAAATTTAAAATAACAGTTTAAGTTTCCGGAACACATATTTTGGACCACTAACTGGCCAAAAGTTGGTCACGTGATAAATGACTATCCCACCTAAATCCACAACGCACAACCTAACCTAGTCCTAGTGTAACTCAATCTAGAGGTAAGACTCAACTTGACTGGTCCAATGGATGAAATGGGCGAATCACCGAAATCTGGTATTCCCGAAACTTACTGTAATATCATAGTGGAATTAAATTTTGCAGTTGTTATAGAAACATAAATA
This sequence comes from Bathynomus jamesi, assembly GCA_023014485.1. Lineage (NCBI taxonomy): Eukaryota > Metazoa > Arthropoda > Malacostraca > Isopoda > Cirolanidae > Bathynomus > Bathynomus jamesi. The sequence continues at coordinate 438,906 of JAJOZX010000055.1, read as the reverse complement.
TCGTTGTTATTCATATTAGTCTTCCGTTTTCTTTGTAAATTGAGCTGATTTATTACAGAAAACTGAATTAAAATGGTAGCTAAACTAATTGAATCCCATGCCAAATATATAATTAATTTGAGGTTTTATAAATCCGCTTTAGAAAAGGAAATAAAAATTTGTAAAATGTTGTTCTAGAAATAGGAACACGGGCTCAAACAGTCGCGCAAGGTCTGAAGAACAACCTTCTCTATAGCAGCTGTGGGGCTGTGAACCGTGGCGCCTGTCAATTGCAAAAGGAAACCAAGAGCTCCCTCCAGAAAGGTGACAGCATATGCTAATGTTGTATACAAATAATGACGAGTTTCGGTTTGAAGCTCCTCCGGAAGACCCTTTATGGCTGCTTCCCAGAATTAGGTGAAAGTCTCCAACTCCAAATGATGAGATCATCTTCCGGATGGAACGGAAAAAACTACCTTCACAAGACCACAAAAAGAATCCATAACCGTGTGATCACACATCAATTAATATTCTTGCTTCGTTTTAATATAAGCTTTCAGTGCCCTCACACTCATTTGAATACCAACAATATATTTATGTAAGGTAATTTGCGCACATCAATGAGGTCCCATGTTTCACATCACCAGTGAAAAGGAAATGGTATCCTAGTGTCTAACATAGCTGATGTAGCTAATATATTTTGGTTTATCATTTCTTTAGATAAAATTGTAGTTCTATTAAATTTTAAATAAATGTTTGGACCTTTCTTATTTTAGCTAACTATTTTCTATATAACTCGCTAATATATTTCAATTTTTTTTAATAAAACATTATATTGTTGAATGCTTCTCCCAACTAAATTTTAATACTGTCCTTTAGATTAAGGAAGTTACACGACGGGGTTTTGTTCAGAAGTTGGATGAATAACCATCCGCGTTCATAAAATGTATAGACCATGAAATGGTTCGGACCACACAAAGCTGTACATCCATTCTGCTATTTGACCTTTACCATTACGGAGGAGATTAAACAGCCATAAACATTATTTTTTTACCATCATTTTAATATAGTTTCATTTATTTAAATACCTATTTATAATTTACTAATTGATCTGTATTTAATAAACGAAATATCAAAGTAAATCAACTCCCCTTTCAAGTAATTATTTATAGGATTGCAAGTAAGGCATCATATAGTTCAAATAACATTTAATAATCTCCGAAGTAAGATTCCATATTGCGACATTTTCAGGTCACTGATGCAACTTGGTTTTAAATGATTGTTTTCGGAAATTTTAAGTGTGTTTACAATATCAGTGAAGCGGATATCTCCAATAATTTTATCGGAAGATGGTTTAGTTGAATATTCGGTGCTACTGTAGTATGCGGTCTACCTACGATTCGGCGGTCTACCTTTTAATTATAGCTTCTTATCTTGTTTACTAATTGTTTGTTTACATCCCATTGTCAATCGCCCTTGACGATTGGTTAGGTTTAGTCATGATATTTTCGTTAGTTTTAACGAAAATACCATGATTAAACCTAACCAATCGTAGGTAGACCGCATACTACAGTAGCACCGAATATTCTTTGTAACGTTGAATTAGAGGGTAGTACTAAATTTAATTGACTATGGAGGAAAACAGCTTTAATAAGCATTACAAACAAGATATATTCATTTTCTAATCGAAATCTTCATACAGACCTATTCATTGTTATTGTTTTTATTATATTATACTTTAAAGTTTTACCCTTCATTTAACAACTTCAGATTGTGAACACAACTTCACTTTAGATCAGTTTAATGATTGTTCTGTTATTAGATTGTAACGTATACAATTTTAGGGCAACAGTTAAATTAAAGACTTTATAATAATTATTTTAATCATAAATTCACTCTATGACGAGTTTCCAGATGTTAATATCTTTGGCTGGTTGATTGTTCTATTTTACGTCTTACGTCTACTTATGTCACTGACGTAATCCCCACCAACCCTAAAACATAAATCCCCATTTTCGAAGGAGAACTTGGTCGAACCGAATTCATTACGTGCGGAAGGAGATCATCACTGCATCCCCTCGCCATTTCTCAGACTAGCTTGGAACAGTTCGTGGCTGGGTTTTAACAAATGAGGAACAAAATCCTGTCTGGTATTCTTCAATGTAAATGCCGTTATATTTACAATAACGGTTAACTTCCCAAGAGTGTGCTGATTTTTTAATATTTTGTTAAAGTGATTAAAAAAACCTCACATAATGTACTTTTTAAGAAATAACATTTTTTCCCATTTAAATATATGCAAATATGAGGGTAAAAAAGAGGGGGGGATGTGTTAGGGTAGCAGGGGTAGCACATGCTTGATATTTTAATATTTTGTTATGATGATAAAATGAAACTTCTCACATAATGTACTTTTTAAGAAATAAAAAATTTCCCATTTTCGACCAGGCCTAATATATATATATATATATATATATATATATACACACAGAAATAAAAATCTTCCAAAAGAACTTAATTTTTTAATTGAAATTAAAAAGAAAAAGTTACCCCTTAATATATAAAACTTATTATTGTATAATTTTTTTTTTTAATTTTTAAAATTATAAACATACTACAAATTTTTTCGTAAAATTTTCCTAAATATTTAAGTCTTGAAATTCAGGAAATATTAAAGAATATGGTGTCAATAATCCAGCAGGGTTGAAGCACTTTAAACAGAAAAAACAAACATTATCAGCGCTATTTATCTGTATTGTAGATTCCACCCTTTGCTTTCTTTAGCGTGGCGTGTTTATGTTATGTTGCCACTCTACTGAGAGGTGGCGCACGAAAATAATTTGTTGGTTCTCATGGAGAAACTCAGTAATATTACTGTAATATCCAGTGTATTCCGTAGTGGTTAGTAAAAAAAACCTCAATCTTAGAAATCGGCAAATTTTGCCCATTTTGAAGGAAAATCTGTAGATGCACAGATAAATCTGTAGCAATGGCAACACTGCGAGTACGTACCGTTTCAAATGCACGTATTTAGGCTTAACCCTACAAAAACGTTTGGTGTTAAAGGGTTAAGTCAGGTTAGATCAAATTAAATTTGGAAAGGTTAAATTAAATCACTTTAGGTTTAGTTTTCAGTACTACTATTTTTAAATAATTTTTTTATAATTTAACATCCTCTGTTTTATTGCACTCATAATTTCAATGATATTTTACATACTTAATTTTATAATTTCCGTTGTAGATATATAATTTATGCTTCGAAATGAATAGTTAGGCCTTGAAAATTATCAATCATGAAAAAGAAAACGATGCAGGTTAGGAGTAACTCCTCTCTTATATATATATATATATATATATATATATATGAAAAATTATTTCACGAAAGTGACACGTGAAAAGTATTTATGATGAATAAAACCACGAAGGAAAAAGAAACACAAAGGGGTGCTCAAGCGCATTCGTCTAATGACATCCTCAGGAACACTGGAGTGAAAGGACAGATCAAGGCAATATATAGGTTACAAAATAAACATACATACATACATATTCACATATATATACATATATATATATACATATATATATATATATATAAATATATACATATTATATAGTAAGCATAGAAAAAATTGTGGGAGGAGCCAACATTTATATGGTCACAGAAGAATAAAGAAATAAAATAAATATAAATATAAATGAGAAAAATTAATTACAAAATAGTGCCTTAGTGATATATTATGTCACAGCCTAAATAATCATAAAGAAATAAACAGGCAAATAAAAAAAACCATAAATACATATACATACATATATATTATATATATACATATATATACACATATATATATATATATATAATATATAAGACACTTTTAGCACTTTGGCCGACCTTCCATATAAATTCAAATGGCTTTTTTATGGAACAGGTCACAAAAAATAAAGAAATAAAAATAAATATAAATATTGTAAGTGGAGTCTACCAATTCAAGCTCAAGAGGGAGGTTTTACAATCGATTTAATAGATGCTGCCAAATTGATATATATGTCACATTATTAAAAATAAAAATTGAAAGATAAATTTTAAGAGAGGCACACCAATTTATAAGGGAAAAATTACCACATATGCATATTATAGTCACAAACGAATACAAAAATACAAGTAAATATAAATTGGAAAACAAAATGATCCCTAGATGATATATAAAGAACAATAAAAATATATACAACATATTTACGGTATATAATACGAAATATAAACGCAATATATACAGAATATATATATATTATATATATATGCATAAGGGAAAAAAATTACCAAATTTGTTTTTATAATTATTGTCTGAGAAAACGGTAGGTCGCAAAAGAATAAAGAAATAAAAATAAATATAACTTGAAAAAATTACAAATAATACACGTACACATATATACCCGCATACCCAAATATATATATACATATACACACATATATACAAACACACACACACAAACACACACATATATATATATATATATATACAAGCTTGACCTTCACGAAATGAGAAATCATCCCGCAGAACCTTTGTGAGGTTGTAAGGTAAGGTAAGGTACATACACATATACATATATATATATATATTTAACTGCATACATACATACATACATACATATACACACATACATACATACATATACACACATATACATACAAACACATTTAACTGCAATGACCACACACATACGCACATACACATACATACATACACATACACTCATACAGCAAAAAATTGAAAAATAAAATTGTAAGGGAAACAACAGACAAAACAAATTTTTTACCAAAGATTTAACAACCTGCCCTTTTTGTTTAAATCCATTCTGAAGGAATTCAGAGCAACGGGATCAAGTTGAAACAGACCTTTACTCATGTTAAGGTTATTTGTAAGTTGAATTATAGCCGACTCAAGAATATTTCTATTAACAATGTTGCTAGAGTGAAACAAAACTGAAACATTATTCCAATCAATACAATGGGATAACTCTGACAAATGGACAAAAAGGGCACTGGACAACTGTCCCGTTCTAACGGAATATTGATGCTGTTTTACACGCGTTTGCAAATCCTTTCCCGTCTGACCTATGTAAAAGGAATCACATTGCTTACACCCAATTTTATAGATAATGCCTAAATTATTGGTAGGGCTATTTTTTACTATGATGTTTTTCACAATATTGTTATATGAAAAAACTACACTGATATCCAAAAGTTTAAGTACATTAGCAATGCCTAAGAAGCCCGGGAAAAATGGAAGTACTAAAATATTCTTTGACAAGGTGCGAGTGTTATTATTCACACGATAGAAGGTTCGTTTAGCCTTATTAAGACAGGATTCCATGAACGCAGATGGGTAACACAACTCACTTCCAATACCGTTGATATTTTCCAATTCGGCATCGATGTATTCAGGACTGGCGATCCTAAGAGCGCGGAGAAACATTGAGGAAAATATGGCCTTTTTAATAGGGGTGTCATGTCCAGAGTAAAAGTGTACGTAGGACAAATTGTTTGTTTTTTTCCGATATATACTAAACTTAAAACCCGGGCTATCCCTATGAACACGCACATCCAAAAACGGGATTGAGTTGTCTTGTTCCACTTCTAAAGTAAATTTAATGGAGGGGACTTGGTCATTTAACTGAAGGAGGAAGTCATCCAGGTCACGATTCATGGGCCAGATACACAAAATATCGTCGACGTACCGCAACCAAGGGATGCCAACCCCCAGGATTCTCGGAATGTAAGTAATTTCAAAAAACTCCATATAAATATTGGAGAGAAGGGGCGACAAAGGGTTGCCCATGGCCATCCCAAAAACTTGTTGATAATGCTCGCCATTGAAAGTGAATTTACAATCCTTGATACAAAGCTTAATAAGCTCCAAAACAGTGTGTGCAGGTAATGGTAAATCATAATTATGTAATTCTCTGGCGAGAAAGTCAAGCATATCATCAATCGGAATTTTGTGAACAATGAACAAACGTCAAAAACTGATCAATCTATCGTTGGTATTAATGCGAACATTATTCAATTTTTCAGTGAGATCCATGGAATTTTTTACGTGTGAATCAGAGACAGTTCCAAGAATGGGGACAAAACATTAACAAGCCATTTGGAGAGTTTATAGGTAATAGAGCCCACCGAGCTAATAATAGGGCGCATAGGGTTACCCGGTTTGTGGGTTTTAATAAGACCATAAAGATAAGGCAAAGCAGGTGAAAAACAGTGTAACCTTCCTCAGTTTTTAGTTAACATAGTTAAAGGCCTGGTCTATGGTGCTGCGAATATTTCTTACGAAGATAACTTTCCTAAACGTTTCCGCAATAGCCTTTCACAATTAAAAAAAGATAGTGAGCTCCATATTACTAAAGCAGACAAGGCTAACACCTTAGTCATTATGGACAAAGTGGATTACATTGGAAAGATGAATGAGCTGCTTCAGGACCCCGCCACATACGTGAAACTTAGGAAGAACCCACAGGATGATGTCATCAAATCTTTCAATAGTGGCTTGAAACGCATTCTCAAAGATCATAAGGATTTAATTCCCCTTTTTTTGTCCACTTCACCTGCTTTGCCTTATCTTTATGGTCTTATTAAAACCCACAAACCGGGTAACCCTATGCGCCCTATTATTAGCTCGGTGGGCTCTATTACCTATAAACTCTCCAAATGGCTTGTTAATGTTTTGTCCCCCATTCTTGGAACTGTCTCTGATTCACACGTAAAAAATTCCATGGATCTCACTGAAAAATTGAATAATGTTCGCATTAATACCAACGATAGATTGATCAGTTTTGACGTTTGTTCATTGTTCACAAAAGTTCCGATTGATGATATGCTTGACTTTCTCGCCAGAGAATTACATAATTATGATTTACCATTACCTGCACACTGTTTTGGAGCTTATTAAGCTTTGTATCAAGGATTGTAAATTCACTTTCAATGGCGAGCATTATCAACAAGTTTTTGGGATGGCCATGGGCAACCCTTTGTCGCCCCTTCTCTCCAATATTTATATGGAGTTTTTTGAAATTACTTACATTCCGAGAATCCTGGGGGTTGGCATCCCTTGGTTGCGGTACGTCGACGATATTTTGTGTATCTGGCCCATGAATCGTGACCTGGATGACTTCCTCCTTCAGTTAAATGACCAAGTCCCCTCCATTAAATTTACTTTAGAAGTGGAACAAGACAACTCAATCCCGTTTTTGGATGTGCGTGTTCATAGGGATAGCCCGGGTTTTAAGTTTAGTATATATCGGAAAAAAACAAACAATTTGTCCTACGTACACTTTTACTCTGGACATGACACCCCTATTAAAAGGCCATATTTTCCTCAATGTTTCTCCGCGCTCTTAGGATCGCCAGTCCTGAATACATCGATGCCGAATTGGAAAATATCAACGGTATTGGAAGTGAGTTGTGTTACCCATCTGCGTTCATGGAATCCTGTCTTAATAAGGCTAAACGAACCTTCTATCGTGTGAATAATAACACTCGCACCTTGTCAAAGAATATTTTAGTACTTCCATTTTTCCCGGGCTTCTTAGGCATTGCTAATGTACTTAAACTTTTGGATATCAGTGTAGTTTTTTCATATAACAATTGTGAAAAACATCATAGTAAAAAATAGCCCTACCAATAATTTAGGCATTATCTATAAAATTGGGTGTAAGCAATGTGATTCCTTTTACATAGGTCAGACGGGAAAGGATTTGCAAACGCGTGTAAAACAGCATCAATATTCCGTTAGAACGGGACAGTTGTCCAGTGCCCTTTTTGTCCATTTGTCAGAGTTATCCCATTGTATTGATTGGAATAATGTTTCAGTTTTGTTTCACTCTAGCAACATTGTTAATAGAAATATTCTTGAGTCGGCTATAATTCAACTTACAAATAACCTTAACATGAGTAAAGGTCTGTTTCAACTTGATCCCGTTGCTCTGAATTCCTTCAGAATGGATTTAAACAAAAAGGGCAGGTTGTTAAATCTTTGGTAAAAAATTTGTTTTTGTCTGTTGTTTCCCTTACAATTTTATTTTTCAATTTTTTGCTGTATGAGTGTATGTGTATGTATGTATGTGTATGTGCGTATGTGTGTGGTCATTGCAGTTAAATGTGTTTGTATGTATATGTGTGTATATGTATGTATGTATGTGTGTATATGTATGTATGTATGTATGTATGCAGTTAAATATATATATATATATGTATATGTGTATGTACCTTACCTTACCTTACAACCTCACAAAGGTTCTGCGGGATGATTTCTCATTTCGTGAAGGTCAAGCTTGTATATATATATATATATATATATGTGTGTGTTTGTGTGTGTGTGTTTGTATATATGTGTGTATATGTATATATATATTTGGGTATGCGGGTATATATGTGTACGTGTATTATTTGTAATTTTTTCAAGTTATATTTATTTTTATTTCTTTATTCTTTTGCGACCTACCGTTTTCTCAGACAATAATTATAAAACAAATTTGGTAATTTTTTTCCCTTATGCATATATATATATATATATATATTCTGTATATATTGCGTTTATATTTCGTATATATACCGTAATATGTTGTATATATATTTTATTGTTCTTTATATATCATCTAGGGATCATTTTGTTTTCCAATTTATATTTACTTGTATTTTTGTATTCGTTTGTGACTATAATATGCATATGTGGTAATTTTTCCCTTATAAATTGGTGTGCCTCTCTTAAAATTTATCTTTCAATTTTTATTTTTTAATAATGTGACATATATATCAATTTGGCAGCATCTATTAAATCGATTGTAAAACCTCCCTCTTGAGCTTGAATTGGTAGACTCCACTTACAATATTTATATTTATTTTATTTCTTTATTTTTTTGTGACCTGTTCCATAAAAAAGCCATTTGAATTTATATGGAAGGTCGGCCAAAGTGCTAAAAGTGTTTTATATATATATATATATAATATATATGTGTATATATATGTATATATATATATATATGTATGTATATGTATTTATGGTTTTTTTATTTGCCTGTTTATTTCTTTATGATTATTTAGGCTGTGACATATATATCACTAAGGCACTATTTTGTAATTAATTTTTTCTCAATTTATATTTATATTTATTTTTATTTCTTTATTCTTCTGTGACCATATAAATGTTGGCTCCTCCCACAATTTTTTCTATGCTTACTATATATATGTATATATTTATATATATATATATATATGTATATATATATATATGTATATATATGTGAATATGTATGTATGTATGTTTATTTTTGTAACCTATATATTGCCTTGATCTGTCCTTTCACTCCAGTGTTCCTGAGGATGTCATTAGACGAAAGCGCTTGAGCACCCCTTTGTGTTTCTTTTTCCTTCGTGGTTTTATTCATCATATATATATATATATATAGGAATGAACTCATATATATATATATATATATATATAATATATATATATATATATATATATATGATCAAAAGTATTCGGACACCGCATGGTTTTGGGAAAAATGGTTTTATTATGGCATTTAGTAACCAGTAGGTCCACCCTTTGCTTTTATTACAGCGTCAACACGTCGAGGCATACTTTCCACCAGTTTTCGGTAAGTCTGTGCAGGAATGGCTCGCCATTCTTCTTGCAGAGCTGATGCAAGAGATGCAAGTGAAGCCGGGCGTGGTGTGCGGTTTCGTATCCGTCGCTCCAGTTCGTCCCACATGTGCTCGATTGGGTTGAGATCGGGCTCTGAGCAGGCCAGTCTAACAAATCCACCTTATTTTCACGAAACCAGTACTGCACACGCCTTGCAGTATGGCAGGGAGCTCGATCCTGTTGAAACAAACAATGGCCATCTCCGTAGTATTGCCACAGTGTAGGGAGGGCCGAATTGTCCAGAACGTCGAGATAAACGTCAGCGTTCATGGTAGTGGGTATAACAACCAACGGGCCGAGCCCTAGCCAGGAAAAACAACCCCATACCATGATGGACCCTCCACCGAACTTCACCGTTGGGCGTACACAGTCAGGAAGAAGCCGTTCTCCGGGCTGTCGCCACACCCAAACACGCCCATCAGACTGGAAGAGTGAATACCGCGACTCGTCGCTCCAAAGAACAGTTTTCCAGTCCTCCACGGTCCAGGAACGACGGCAGACACACCAGGCCAAACGACGGGTGGCATTAACTTTTGTAATCAGTGGCTTGTGTACAGCTTCTACCATAATAACCGAGTCTGTGCATCTCTCTGCGGATAGTTACAGTACTAACGGAGGTACCGGATGCTCTTCCTACCTCCTCAGCGATGGAAGCGGCAGAGGACGTGCGGGACTTCTTGACATGTCGTACCACACTTCTTCTATCACGTTCCGTCAGTTTGCGTGGTCGTCCGGAACGTTTTTTCGCGTTAGTTGCACCGTCGTGCTTCCATCTCATGATAACATCCGCTACAGTCGACTTTGGTATCCTGTTTGGCTGCAATGTTTCGGATAGAAACGTTACTTAAATAACATCCGATGACGAGTCCACGTTGGAACTCGGAGAGTTCACGTCCGCGCGGCATGGCTTCACAACAGTTACTGATAACTTAACAGAACACCTCAGCATTATAGTTTCGCCACGCTTTTTCCCAGCATACCTTTCGGCGAAGGTGATATTTGCAGAAATGCGGATTTTCCGGGGTGTCCGAATACTTTTGATCATATAGTGTGTATATATATATATATATATATATTATATATATATATATATATATATATATATATATATATATATATATATATATATATACTGTATATATATATATATATATTATATATATATTATATATACACTGCTAAAGCTCAAAAAGCATTTGCATAGATCTGTTCTAGTTTATTTTTAAATTATCTTATTACATCCTCGAATTTTATTATCAGAGCTGAGCTGTAAGAACATTTTTACAGTCAATTGTATCATGTCTCTTCTCAATCATTGACCTCAAATGAAAATGTCTCTATTTTAATTTTGTTAAAGTATAGGAAATAAAATCAGTTGTTCTACGTTGTATATTTTCTGTCATATCTGTACCAGGTCCATGTAGCGTACTCTATACAATTTCTAACGTATCATTTATGTAATGTGGTGACCTAACCACGTTAAATCTAACTTAACATTTGTACAATCTGTGTAGATCATTACCTTGCTTTTGTAATTACATTTCTATTTTTTGGATCAATGAAAGAAAACCACCCCCAGCCTTCTTTAGTTAGCTTTATAAGGCTAACTAACGAAAATATAACGACCAAACCTAACCATTCGTCAAGGGCGTACAGTTGACCTAACGATTGGTTAGGTTAAGTCGTGATATTTTCGTTAGTTAGCTTTATAAAGCTAACTAAAGAAGGCTGGGGGTGGCTTTCTTTCATTGATCGCTATTTTTTATGATACCTTACCTTTGGTAACCTTTGGTTAGCTTCCGCCCAAATTGTTCATTCTGACGAAGGTCAAGCTTTTCACTCCACCTTAGACCTACAGTTTAACGTGGAATCCGAACCACGCCCCATCAGCAGCCCAGCGTCTCAACCACTAGGCCACCTAGGGCACCCATTTATCTACCAACCACTTTCTTTATCGTGCAGAAGGATGAACAGCTGGGTTTTGCTGCGCGCCGGCTGCCGTCGGGTCTCGAACTCAGGGCCGATGGATTCGTAGTCAGCGACGCTAACCACTATACCACCTAGGCACGGTCTGTGTATCATCCCATATATATATATTATATATATATATATATAATATTAACGAAGCTATCTTGTTAGATTCAGATTCTGTTCAGGCTGAGCCCAGCTTTGCTTTGTATAAATTTAAAATAACAGTTTAAGTTTCCGGAACACTGATATTTTGGACCACTAACTGGCCAAAAGTTGGTCACGTGATAAATGACTATCCCACCTAAATCCACAACGCACAACCTAACCTAGTCCTAGTGTAACTCAATCTAGAGGTAAGACTCAACTTGACTGGTCCAATGGATGAAATGGGCGACTCACCGAAATCTGGTATTCCCGAAACTTACTGTAATATCATAGTGGAATTAAATTTTGCAGTTGTTATAGAAACATAAATATCGTTGTTATTCATATTAGTCTTCCGTTTTCTTTGTAAATTGAGCTGATTTATTACAGAAAACTGAATTAAAATGGTAGCTAAACTAATTGAATCCCATGCCAAATATATAATTAATTTGAGGTTTTATAAATCCGCTTTAGAAAAGGAAATAAAAATTTGTAAAACGTTGTTCTAGAAATAGGAACACGGACTCAAACAGTCGCGCAAGGTCTGAAGAACAACCTTCTCTATAGCAGCTGTGGGGCTGTGAACCGTGGCGCCTGTCAATTGCAAAAGGAAACCAAGAGCTCCCTCCAGAAAGGTGACAGCATATGCTAATGTTGTATACAAATAATGACGAGTTTCGGTTTGAAGCTCCTCCGGAAGACCCTTTATGGCTGCTTCCCAGAATTAGGTGAAAGTCTCCAACTCCAAATGATGAGATCATCTTCCGGATGGAACGGAAAAAACTACCTTCACAAGACCACAAAAAGAATCCATAACCGTGTGATCACACATCAATTAATATTCTTGCTTCGTTTTAATATAAGCTTTCAGTGCCCTCACACTCATTTGAATACCAACAATATATTTATGTAAGGTAATTTGCGCACATCAATGAGGTCCCATGTTTCACATCACCAGTGAAAAGGAAATGGTATCCTAGTGTCTAACATAGCTGATGTAGCTAATATATTTTGGTTTATCTTTTCTTTAGATAAAATTGTAGTTCTATTAAATTTTAAATAAATGTTTGGACCTTTCTTATTTTAGCTAACTATTTTCTATATAACTCGCTAATATATTTCAATTTTTTTTTAATAAAACATTATATTGTTGAATGCTCCTCCCAACTAAATTTTAATACTGTCCTTTAGATTAAGGAAGTTACACGACGGGGTTTTGTTCAGAAGTTGGATGAATAACCATCCGTGTTCATAAAATGTATAGACCCTGAAATGGTTCGGACCAGGGCCGGATTAAGACCTTTAGAGGCCCTAAGCACTTAAAAGATTTTGGTGCCCCATATATATGTAATTCAAAATATAAACAAAAATAAACCATAAAATAAAATTTTATTTTTTGAAATGAAACAAAACTTACAGTAAGATGGAAAATAATGTTTATTTTTGTATACTTCCACTTCATTTATATTTGAAAAGTTTTCTCCTACTTTTTTTAATTGCAAAGTCTTTGATCAGATCCTCAAAACTAATCTTACGTAACACATCTGCTTCTATACTTAGTAGAGATAAGGCATCCAGCCTGCCTTGTTGCATAGTTGTTCTGTTGGTATTTTTAATATACTTCAACTGAGAAAATGAACGCTCAGCTGAGCAATTTGTGACCATTAATGTTAAAAATATACGAAAGGCGATTATAATAGTATAATAAATCCATGGTAAATCCGACAATGGAAAATTTCTGTGGTGCCCCCCTTGTACAATCTGTGTAGATCATTACCTTGCTTTTGTAATTACATTTCTATTTTTTGGATCAATGAAAGAAAACCACCCCCAGCCTTCTTTAGTTAGCTTTATAAGGCTAACTAACGAAAATATAACGACCAAACCTAACCATTCGTCAAGGGCGTACAGTTGACCTAACGATTGGTTAGGTTAGGTCGTGATATTTTCGTTAGTTAGCCTTATAAAGCTAACTAAAGAAGGCTGGGGGTGGCTTTCTTTCATTGATCCCTATTTTTTATGATACCTTACCTTTGGTAATCTTTGGTTAGCTTCCGCCCAAATTGTTCATTCTGACGAAGGTCAAGCTTTTCACTCCACCTTAGACCTACAGTTTAACGTGAAATCCGAACCACGCCGCATCAGCAGCCCAGCGTCTTAACCACTAGGCCGCCTAGGGTATCCATTTATCTACCAACCACTTTCTTTATTGTGTGGAAGGATGAACAGCTGGTATTTGCAGCGCGCCGGCTGCCGTCGGGACTCGAACCCAGGGCTGATGGATTCGTAGTCAGCGACGCTAACCACTACACCACCGAGGCGCATATATATATATATATATATATATATATATATAGAAAAGTAAAAATCTTCCAGTAAAAATCTTCCAAAGAACTTAATTTTTTAATTGAAATTGAAAAGAAAAAGTTTCCCCGGTACTTACGTATTATCGGGACTACCTACCTTCTACCATGGAAAAAAAAGTGTCTTAGAATTGTCGAAACTACTTATCTTTACTATAGGTAGTTTCGACAATTCTAAGACACTTTTCTTCTATGGCAAATTTTCCGCAAATGAATATTAAGAAAGTTACAGCTACTTAAATATTTCAGTACCATTTTGCGTCTGGCAGCGTTGCGTGGGTAGTTTTTAGTTCCAGTGTATTGTGAATCATGTCGTGTGAAGGTTGTGAGATTGCACACACATTTGGAAAGAGGAGCTAAAACTGCGCTAGAAACAAAAAACAGAAGTGGGTTCACTAGTTGGGTGCTGAACGACAATTTTACTTGTTTATTTGTTGCCTGCTTAGACCTAGTTTAGTTTGAATATTATTGTTGTAGTGCAAGCATGTGATAATGCAGTGTTGTGATCTATCTACTTGTGAGTTGCCCCGGTTAGTTGAATGTCAGGTTAGGGCAACTGAATGCCCGGTTAGGTCAAATAAATGCCCGGTTAGGTCAGTTGAATGCCAGGTTAGGTCAACTGTACGCCCTTGAAGATTTGTTAAGTTGTCATGATATTTTCTGTAGTTTTAACGAAAATATTTGGGTAAACTTTAAATAGCTGTAACTTTTTTAATATTCATTTGCGACAAATTTGCCATAGAAGAAAAGTGTCTTAGAATTGTCGAAACTACCTATTGTAAAGATAAGTAGTTTCGACAATTCTAAGACAATTTTCTTCTATGGTAGAAGGTAGGTAGTCCCGATAATACTAAGTACCGTTTCTCCTTAATATATAAAACATATTACAATATAATTTTTCTTTTTATATTTTTAAAATTATAAACACACTTAAATTTCTTATGTAAAATTTTCCTAAATATTTAAATATTGAAAAACAGAAAAGGAAATTAATATTTAAAATCACCTTTCAAATATAAACAATATTTAAAAGTATATAAACTATTTTTTAGCTTCGTCCGAGGCAAATTCAAATCATTACAATAAAAAAAAATACACTACTTTTGTTGTTCGATCGGTTTATTTAACTTCTGTAACATCCCCGATTCTATGACGAAAAGGACCTACTATAGCTTTACGTGGGATCTGAACTACTGGTGGCTACATTATCTGGACGCGGAGGACGGCCCCTCCTCTGACTTGTACACAGACCCAATGTCACAACTTCAGGGTCCCCACTATTAAGGTAATTACCTTAGTTTAGGGTAATTTGGGTACATTTTAAGGTACGGGAATTTTTAAGGTAAATCTCAGGTAATTCAGCTCGAAAGCAGTTTCTCATAATCTGTTGAAAAAATATAAAATAAAATAGTGAAAAACAATATAAAATATAGGAAATAAATTTAAATGAGTATATATTGAAAAAAAAACATTATTTTTTCTACCTACAATTGCGCCCTCTTGCGTTATAGTTGCGTATTAAAGATATAAACAAAGCTGGACCTAACTTTTTCATTGCTTTCGTTAGGCCTATGGTGACAACTGTGATTCATTTCACATTACAGTGATTACATTCACCGCAGTTTTGGGTTAATAAGTTTTAAATGATATGGGCTGGACCTGTAAATCAAAATAACTTTTTATGGGGTAGTTTTAGTCGCTTTATTCAAATTTGTCACTCATTTTTGTGCAAACTATTGTAGAAAGTAATAATAATAATATATATATATATTTAGTGTATTTGTAGTCGGGGGTGGTATGACGTCATGTTACTCTGCGACTTAATTAGTTTGTTGGTTTCTGTTCTGGCTATTTTTTTTTTGTGATAGAATTATGACGTGCCGTTCGTGTGGTTTCGAGTTTGAGAACTTGATTCGTCATGTGCCCTAGATGATAATACGAAACGATCAGAAGATATTTAGGTGAAATAACCAATATTAACCTGTTAGGTTAATTGAATGCCCGGTTAGGTCAACTGTACGCCCTTGATGATTAGTTAGGTTAAGTCGTGATATTTTCGTTAGTTTAAACGAAAATGACGAGAGCAAACTTTTCTGGTTAGTTTTGAGGTGTTTTGCACGTTTCCTGTGGTAATGCGTCGTTTACAAGATCTCGTAATATGAACATATTAGGTTATGCTTTATTGTATAAAATGTAGTCAAAAATATATTTTTCAAGTGTATTTTGGTGTGCTTCGTTCGGATATGACCTTCATTTCTTGCGCAAATGAACAGAAATACAGTTGTCATTGCATGGCCCAAACACGTATTTATGTTCATTTACACAAGAAATGAAGGTTATATTTGAACAGAGCACACCAAAATACACGAGAAAAATGTATTTTTTATTTCAACTTCAGGCCATTTCATTTGCGACATAATTACCCAGTTTTGTAGATAACTTTACAATAAAAGTAAAAGTAAGTTTATGATAAATGGCATCAAAAGAAATGAGAGTTACGAAAAAAGTGATTACAATACAGATGAAGAGCGTCAGGAAACGTCGAAAATCAAGAAGTTGAAAGTAAAGCAGAATGTAAATACAGTAGTAGCGCAACTGATGAAGTATGTAAAGAAATTATGTAAAGCAATTTGAGTAGATTTTTCATTTCATACCTAGCTTTTCAACTTATTTGAAACAAGTTTTTATTAATTTCCTTAAGTTCTATTGAAGTTTTGAGTTTATTCATTTTTGTATAATAAAAATGCATATCTTTTTTAAAATAAACTTTTATTTTTCAATACGGTATACTATTGCTTTTCAACTTTGTTTTAAGGTGTGTACTTTTGGAAATAAGCTTTTTTTTCAATATACTACAGGGTGTTTTATAATCCGAATATCTTGGTACCATGATAGTCATTATTAATACACACACACACACACACAAGTAAAATATTTAAGGCAATTTTTAAGGACATTTCCCTTTCAGATGTAAGCTAATTTTGCTGATTTTAAGGTAGAGTCTAAGGTAATCCTTGCTGGTAGCTCTGGGAACCCTGATTAACTTCTCTCATTGTCGGAAAGCGGTGTTACGACATTGGCCATGACGTAGTACACCTAACAAAAGAGAAGGATCGACAGTCTGAGTAACGGGATATGTAACAGTGTGGAGAATAAGGAGCTAGTGTGACTAACCCGAATTTACAAAGTTATCAAAGTATTAGTCTACATTACTTAAGTCTTACCTAATATATATATATATATATATATATATGCAGGGTGGGTAAAACTATATCTTTCACTGTATCTAACTGATATTCGACGAATTAGTGCTGAAAGATATAGTTTCCAACAAGATGGAGCCCCTGCTCACAGAGCACGCCAAACTGTCACATTCCTTGTGAATGAAACACCGGATTTTATCGAATCCAATATGTAGCCGGCTAGTAGCCCCGATCTTTCACCACTACATGTCCAAAGTTTACATCGCTGGTACCAATATAAGAGACATAGATGAACTACGCGAAAGAATTCTGCTCGGCTGGGAGAAGGTGTCTCAACGATATGTAAACAGGTGTATTGACCAGTGGCGTCCACGTTTGGAGGCCTGGGTTAAGCAGGAAGGGGGACACATCGAGCAACTTCTCAATTAAGACGAATAACATGCTAAAGTAAGTATCTATAAAGATTGGGAGCTCTAGTCCCTTTACTTTTTTTAATATGACAGTTTACCTCTAGGGGTCACATTTTTTACCCACCCTCTATATGTATATTAGTTATATTAATATATATTAATTAACTATGCCTCGGTGGTATAGTGGTTAGCGTCGCTGACTACGAATCCATCGGCCCCGGGATCGAGACCCGGTGACGGCAGCCGTCGCGCAGCAAAACCCAGCTGTTCATCCTTCCACACAATAAAGAAAGTGGGTGGTAGATAAATGAGTACCCCGGGTGGCCTAGTGGTTAAGACGCTTGTCGTATGGTTCGGATTCCACGTTAAACTGTAGGTCTAAGGTAGAGTGAAAAGCTTGACCTTCGTCAGAATGAACAATTCGGGCGAAAGCTAACCAAAGGTTACCAAAGGTTATATATAATTTTACACAACTTACTGTTTTGTTCATTTTTGAAAGTGTCTATTTGTTTCTTAAAATTATCTAAAACTATTTTTTACTTTAATTAATTTTGTTTTTATTTACGTTAAATTTTGTTTTCATTTTTTTTTTTGCAAATTTTTTTCCAGTTAATTAATATTAAGAACAATTTAATTTTGGAACAATAAAAAAGTATAATAACTGATTATAATAATATGCTTCCTACGATAAACAGATAACAATAATAATAATAATAATAATAATAATAATAATGAATCGTTGATCAATATCTACTAAAAACTTGGAATTGATGAACAAATATTGAGTTTAAACACACCAACCCAAATGAGATTTCTCAATAAACATTTCAATCAAACATTTTAATGAATAAACCATAACAAGACAGACGATGTGAGCAAGACAATAAGGAAACGAAAGAGTAAGAAGAGAAACGATGCCCGGGCTCAAGCGCGCGAAATTAGTAAAACCAAATTATTTTTGTAAACGAATGGATGTTTACCTCAAAACTGCCGAACCTAACAAAGATCTTCGACAAAATATCACCTCGAGAAGAAATTTTAAAAAATGATTTTGGGTTCATGAAGAACCTTTAAAAAGTAGCAGTTAATAATGCACAAGACAATTAGAATAAAAGATGAATGTATAATTTTAATAATTACAAATTTCCAACTACTTATCTTTTAACAGCAGTAGACACCTTTTGGATTGGATTAATTTCTTGTAATTACATTCGTTATCAATACTCTTTCTCTCTCTCTCCCCTTATAAACTATATACAGTATATATGACGGATAAGGACAAAGGATTTGTAAAACGGATTCTTTCGCGCTTTATTAAATTGTAGGGTGAACTAATTTATTAATTTTACTTCAAAACCTTAACATGGAGGTTTTCTTAAACTTTACTCCGTCCCCCGAAGAAGTGTACTGTTCTCCTACCCGCCGCTAGCTGTGTTTCTGCCTTCGAAATTATCAATGAGATTTTTGTGTTCCTGTAATTGCATCAATCCCGTTTCTAACTATTATGAAAGTTATGACAGTTATTCGGTAGTATGTAAAGATTATTTTGGTATGAGAATTATCTTTTTTAACTGCTTATAGGTTTAATTTACTTTTTTACAATACCGTCTCTTTGTGGGCCTTCTTGGTCCGACGCTGTCGGGCGTAAGATTTAAATTCCCCATTACAGATTCCAATTTCTTCATTCTACAATTATTTTATAGGATTAAGAATGACCAGCATGCCAGCAATAAGTAATCTACTAGGTTACCAATCTAACTCTAACGGAATTTTCCCGTTTTATGCAAAAGTATAATTTATAAGTGACGTCTCATTTTTAAGCGCAACGTGGCATCATGAAAGAAAGTCAAATTTTCATGGTTAATCTTTTGTTTTTAAATTAACTTTTAATTTATTTATTTCCCTAGTTTTTTGGGTAATTGTACATGGTACTTTTATCTGAAATTATCCAGAATTAAATAGACAATTGAATTCATGTCTTATTTCTAAATTACATGGGTATTGAACATGCATATGTTTTAAAAGTTATGTACTGAAGAATTTACACAATTTTCTTTTCACAAACGAAAAGAGAGGCTGCCTTTGACTGCGTTATATATATATATATATATATATATATATATGATTGAACTGAGAATGGTTCGCTGAGGTTTTTTATGGTACACACAGACCGTGCATGGAACAAGGAACTCTTTTGGGAAAATTAAATAATAATAATAATAATAATAATACAAAAATAAATCCAATTGTTTGTTGATTAATATTAACTCAAAACTTGCAATTATTCATTGATGATGAATGTTGAGTTTAGACCCAGCTGCCCAAATATGGCTTTTCACAAAACAATTAATTAAAATAAACCTTTTAATAAATAAACCATAGTGGACAGCCGACACTAGCAAGTGCATTTCTTTGCCATTACGAAGAAATTTGGTTGAAAAGTTGTCCCAATAGTTTTAAACCCATATATTACAGAAGATATGTGGATGACACTTTCTTAATATTTAAACATCCTTCACACGTAAAGCGTTTTCTTCATTATCTAAATAAACAACATATTAATATTAAGTACGCATGTACTTGGGAACCAATTATTTAAGTTGTATGTCTTATAAATATAAGATTAGCGCTATACTAACATTATTAACAAGAAGTTACCGAATTTGTTCAGCTTACTTTTCATTCAACGAAGAATTCCAATTTTTAAGACAGTACTTTATTAATAATTACTACCCTTCTAATCTTTTTGACACCCAATTAAAGAAATTTTTGAATAACACTTTTAATACTAAATTCCCCATAACCACAGTACAAAAAGAAACCAGATATATTAAATTACTTTTTTATGGTTATTTATCATTACGTATTCGAAATGAAGTATCCAAACTACTTAAGTCTAGTTATCCCCAAATAAATTTTAGATTCGCCTTAAATTATCAAATTTTTAAAGTTCAAAGACAAATTCCCCAAAACTGTATGCCCTAATGTTGTTTATAAATACACGTGCGACAGCTGTAAGGCTGTATATCGGCAGTACTTAACTCCAACTGGAGGTACGCCTTTCTCAACATTTGGGCTTATCAGTCCGTACCAACCGTTCCCTCAGTAACCCACCACAATCCGCAATTAGAAACCAGAGTAATGATAGCAACCATCCCCTTCACAAAACTCATTTTGAAATTCTAAGAAGAACCAATAACCTTACAGAACTCCGAATTTTAGAATCTTTGTAGATCTATAGAAACAAACCCTCCATCAACAACGATAGTTCATCTTACAAATTACAGCTTTTCTAACCAGGGCCGGCGAGAGCTGCCCCGGGCCCCGGGGAAGGATTGGTATATGGGTCCCCCTGTTTACTCTATTTTATTTTGAATGTTTTTTGTGTACATAACAAACAAACTGATTATATGTCCAAGTCACTATTCAAAACATACAGAATGATAATCTCTATAAAATGTATGTTCATTAATTATATTTCCTCTGTTATTTAATCAATTGCTTTATTAATATTTTTAGATTTTATCCCCCTCTTTCCGGGCCCCCGGGATATAACCCGGCTTCCCCGCCCTCTCGGCAGCCCTGCTTCTAACTAACCAACCAACCTACTCTCATAGATATATCATACCTTTCAATGCAACCGACAATCATACAGTTTTCTCTCAGTATCTGCCGAGTATGGAGGGTGACGTAATCATTGTGTATTTACCAGTTGAGGTCATTTTAATTCCTTTTTGTATTGATGTAATTTTATTTATTATTCTTATTTTTGTTTTAAGGTTTATAATTCACTGATGATGACAAAAGATTTGTCGAAACGTCTGAAGTACAAAAAAAACACGAAAATGTTTGCTGTTGTGTTGGTCCTTCTTTATATATATATATATCACCTCGCTATATATGCGCCTCGGTGGTGTAGTGGTTAGCGTCGCTGACTACGAATCCATCGGCCTCGGGTTCGAGACCCGGTGACGGCAGCCGGCGCGTAGCAAAACCCAGCTGTTCATCTTTCCACACAATAAAAGAAAGTGAAACTGTAGGTCTAAGGTGGAATGAAAAGCTTGACCATCGGAATGAACAATTCAGGTGGAAGCTCACCAAAGGTTATATACAGGGTGTCCCAGGAGGAAATGTCAAGAATGCACCATTTCACTCTTTGGGTATTTCTAAGTAGAAAGTATTATATCGATATGGGTCTGATTCTCAACCATTACCGAGATACAGGCCTCTACATTTGGGTAATTAAAACATAATAAAAAGGCGATCTTAGATACTATTTAATGACACTTGTGGTTTACAAAAAGTACAAACATACAATACACTATTGCACTTATTGCAGAATGGTTTCAAAGTGACCCCCTCCTTCTTCAATGCACGCGGCGAGCCTCCGATCCATCGAGTCTTGCCAAGGAAAACGCGGAAGTTCATTTCTGAGGTTTATGAACGCATCCTGTATACGTGCAACCAACTGCTCCCTAGTTTCGGGCTTACCCCGCTGATAAACGTTACTCTTCAAGAACCCCCAGACAAAAAAAAAATCTAGCGGAGATAAGTCAGGCGAACGAGGGTCCATGCCACAGGTCCTCCATGTCCAATCCACCTTCCCGGAAACCTTAGAGGCCTGTATCTCGGTAACAGTTGGGAATCAGGCACATGTCGATATAATACTTTCTACTTAGAAATACCCAAAGAGTCAAATGGTGCATTCTTGACATTTCCTCCTGGGACACCATATATATATTTTAAGTTACACACATACCGCGCATGGAGCAAGCAACTCGTCTGGAGAAATTAAATCCATTGCAATCCAAATAAGTAACGGCGAACGGTAATCCGTGATAATGAACTACCCTTCAAGCATTTACAAATACACTTAATATAGAATTATAAAAGTAACGAGCTTTACTCGTACAAATAAAAATCTGTTCAATTATCAATAGCATATACAGTTTATTATTATAAAAGAGTCTCTCTCTCTCCTTCTGTTGAAGGTGTTTGTAACCCTACTGGATTATTTACATCATTTTTTTTTTTTTTTTACCTCCCCAAAGGAAGATTGCAAAATAATTCTATTGTATTGTATTTGTTTTCTCTACTTAGAGAAAGGTGGTGACGAAAATTTGGTTTTGAATTATATTAAAGCAAATTTAAATTTAAAAAAATTGATGTTAATTTATGTACAAACTTTCATCAATTTTAATAAAGTTTTATATTTTTTGGGAAAATTTCTGAAAAGTAAAAGTTTTAATTTAAAGAAATCAATAATTATGGGTAACTTTTAATTTTACAATACTCCTGTTTATGATACAGAAAATGTAAAATATATAAATTAAAGCTATTTTATTTCAGACACATGTTTACAACGAAATTCATTGAAAAATTAACATTTTGAAGTACAACGTACGATAATCACTTAAGATTGTGCCAACATTATTGAGAAACTTAAAATTAATGTAGTTTTTAATTAAAAAACAATAAAAACGATGCAAGATTTAGTCCCCCCAAATTAGGTTGTTTATAGTCCTGTTTGTCAAGATTGCAATTCCATTTATATTTATATTTGATTTAGAATCATCGTGTAGATTCTTTATCTTCTTTAACCCTCATCAGGAACCATGCGCTCTATTCGACTCCACTTTTTTTTAAATGTTACTGCTAACTGACCAGGAAGTGTTGCGACCTCCACTTCCATGTAATCTTGCATGTCACTTTTTCTGTGATATATCAAAATTTCATTGCTTTTACCGAATACCTTCAGGAGGATTGTTATTTTATTTACTTGGGGTCAAATTGACCCCCATAGTTACTCACGTGTCATTTGGTGTAGCCTATATTTCATTTTTATGTAATTATTTTCATGAATTTTACGTTATTGCCGAGATATTTCTTTTTATTCATAGATTAATTTTATAAATTTTGATAAAAAAAAACTCAGACACTAATACTGTACTTTGATGATCGTGAAATTATAAAAAGGCTAGAATCATTGCACTACCAGAATGGTTGGTTTACTTTTACTCAACCTCATTTCCAATCTTATCCACGGTTTTCCCACTTTGGTCCAGGTTAGGTTAACTTAGGTTAGGTTTGTTTAGGTTACGTTAGGCTAATATTGTTAGGTTAGGTTAAATTAAGTTAGGCTAGCAAATATTAGCTATTCCCATTGGCGTCTTTGCCGCAAATGCGAATGGGAATAACATTGAGTTGGCAGTAATCTACCTGAATCAACACCATTAAGATTATTTTTTTTATCTTTGTATTTTGTATCAGCAGTCAAAACTTTGAAAGAGATGATATTATTCGATAAAAGTTCTTAATTAACTATCAAATGCAATGTTTCATTCATGTGATTGTTTCATTACAGACTTTTTATAGTATCATTTTGTAAGATTTTAGGCCTGTGCTCATATAGACCTCATGGTTCCAAGACTAAATAAACTGAAGGTTCATGACGAGGGTTGATTTTTGTTCATTCTTTGAGAAGGTGGTTTAAAAGATGAAAACACTCCGATTATTTATCGTCACTACCTCGTACGATAGGATCCACATGGTTTATATTAAGGATCAAAATAACTCGTCTAACACACTATATCATTCATAACAATGAGTGTGTACTTGGAGACAGTCACAGTGTTAACTATGAATTTGACCTCTCTCTCTCTCTCTCTCTCTCTCTACACATTGAAAATGATTGAAAAACTGGTTCATAACCCGTTTTTAGAACTACTTTTTAAATGTTTTATTTCTTTGGTTAAGTATTACTTTCACGGCTCCACAAAAATCAACTTTAGTTATAAAAGTCATGTATTTATATAGATATAGAGTAAGTAAAAACCCTGCTATCTCTAATTTTTTTTTTAATTTATCCAAAAAATTTTAATTAATGTTTTTAATAAGAACTACTTTGTGCCATTCCGCCGCATGATTGCCTATAAAATGTGGCAATGAGGTGGAAATGCGTCAGTTTGGAGTGTAACGTTGTTGATGATGAATGTGTACACTGGATGTTCCGTCAGTGAGCTTAAACTAGTTACAGAGGATTGTGTTAAATTTAACCAACGTAGCAGCTCTGTAAAAGTGTCAGAAAAAAACAATAATTATCACCAATTAAATAACTAAGGTTAATTGAATGCCAGGTTAGGTCAACTATACGCCCTTGACGATTGGTTATGTTAAATCGTGATATTTTCGTTAGTTTTAACGAAAATATCACAACTTAACCTAACCAATCGTCAAGGGCGTACAGTTGACCTAACCGGGCATTCAGTTAACCTACATTAAATATCTTATTTTCAACAAAATCGGAAACAGTACATGAAACGGAAAAGATCCAAATGGTGTAAGCTATGATAGGCCTAGTAACATCCTCATACTGTTATAACTTTGTTATTTTCTAATATTTTCAAAATGATACATAGCTGCTTGCACCATTTTTTCTTCTCTATCGATTGATATATGTTTCGTTACTGTAGCATGTTTCATGGCAATGCGGGTGTTTTGTAAAGTTTTACCTTAATCGGTGATAATTATTGTTTTTTCTGCATTATTTGGTGATAATTCTTGATTTGGTACTTAGTATTATCGGGAGTACCAAACTGTTTATTATGTATTTTTGCTCTCGTCATTTTCGTTTAAATTAACGAAAATATCACAGCTTAACCTAACCAATCATCAAGGGCGTTCAGTTGACCTAACCGGGCGTTCAGTTGACCTAACAGGTTAATATTGGTTATTTCACCTAAATGTTTTCTGATCTTTTCGTATTAGGCACTCACTGTCACATTTCGGGCAATTTAAGGATGAGAGAATAACGCCGTTAGCCGGTTAGCTACGAAAAACAAAATAAAACAGAAAATGCCCGGTTAGGTCAACTGAATGCCTGGTTAGGTCAACTGTACGCCCTTGATGATTGGTTAGGTTAAATTGTGATATTTTCGTTAGTTTAAACGAAAATGACGAGAGCCAAAATACATAATAAACAGTTTGGTAGTCCCGATAATACGTAAGTACCCTTGATTTTTTTCTACTACTTTTACAGATCTGTTACTTTCACAGATGGAGCCGCGAATGTAATACTTTACCATTTCTTTTTCTGAAGAAACCCAAAATGAATTATATATTTATTATAAAGCTTATATATATATATATATATATATATATATAGCACTTCATAATCATAACCACGAAGTTTGTTTTATATTATAATTAATCATGTATTTATACTACCAAATCATAACTACCTACACATGAAATGTTTTTATCTTGTAAAATCTGAGAGCCCGGTAAACCCTAAATCTTAAGATCCCAACTACAAAATGTAAATTGAAAAAAAAAGGTTTAGTTCCTGCTTTAATTCGGTTTTCTTCAGTAATTTAGCCAAATTTACACAGAAAACGTGATATGAATACGTGCAACAATGATATTAATATTTCTTTATATATTAGGTCCCCAAAAAAGTTTTTTCGTGTTTTAAATAATCACTTTAAACAAGTTTTTAACATGTGATGAAAAATGGGTTATGTACAGTACAGTAATACTAAGCGATCATACCAATGGCTGTCGCTCAACGAGAATGTATCACACACGCCGAAGCCCAACCTGCACCAAAGGAAGATTTTGATTTGCGTATGGTAGGCAACAGCCGGTGTCACACATTGAGCTTCTAAACCCAGACCAAACGATTACTGCGAACGTATACTCGGCACAACTTCAACGGGTTCAGGACAATTTGCTCGAAAAGCAAATCACAAAGATGTGTTCCTGCAGGATAATTCGTGCCCACATACTGCAATAATGGCGATAGAAAAGCTCAATACCCTTGGTTGGGAGATTTTGTCACATCCACCTATTCACCTGACCTTTCCCTTTCCGACTATCACCTTTTCCTCTCGCTGGATAACCACATGCGGAATAGGCAATTCAAAACACAAGTGGGCCTTGAAAAGGAATTGAAGTCTTTCTTCGCTTCTAAAGACCAAGATGTCTTCCGACGCAGCATTTACAGTATTGTTTCTCGTTGGGAAAAGGTTGTAGATTGTAATGGCGACCACTTTTCCGAATAAAAAATACCAACAATTTTATTTTGTCTCATTTAAAGTTCAATATTCAGTCGAATATTAAAAACGCAATGACAAAATTTATGTTTTTACAATAAGCAAAGTTACATAATGTTTATATGCAACATAGTTGAGTTCACCTTGGATAGAATCGCAAACCAACCAAGACACCTTCGTGTATATCACAGTGTAGGTATACATACAATGTTAGGCTTCCGGCACTTTCAATCTGTGCAAAAATCTCTTTTTGTCAGAGCGAGCAGCTCGGTCACTGAACGACTGTTGAGTGTTCCCCCAAAGCAGAGCCACCGCTCTCCCGGTTTCTTTTTACTTCATTGTTGGCACACACATACACACACACACACACACACACACACACACATATATGATGCAAACTCACAAGGAAAAATAAAAATGAATCCAAGGCCTTTCGTGTATTCAGAAGTACACCTCGTTAGGGTACTTTTGAATACACGAAAGGCCTCGGAATCATTTTCCTTTTTCCTTGTGAATTTGCATCATTCATTTATTTCACTGTTTAGTTTAAACAAGCAGTAGCTCACTATCGCCCTCCGGGCAGGTAGCAGTATATCTCACAGCTAGCTGTATATGTATATTGGTAGTTACGTATTATCGGGACTATCAAACTGTTTATTATGTATTTTTGCTCTCGTCATTTTCGTTTTCGAAGTACTTACATTCACTCGTAATAGACATTAAATAGCTCGTGCTCGGCCGCGGAGTGACCTAGGACCGGGAAACTTGACAGAGCACATCGGCAGCTCATGGGCTATCAGTTGGTGGTGGTGGTTGCAGAATTTTCCGATGTGCCGTTTAGTCTGTGCACGTTCCGAAGAAAGCGGACAGACACACCGACACATTTTAGCTCAATAGTATATAGGATGGAAGTATGAAGAGTTAAACACCCTTTCACATAGAGCACCATTCCCTCCATACACTCATATCAGGGTACGAGCAGCTCGCAGCAGCTTTGCCAAGCAAATATGGGGGTCAAATCACTGATGAGGTTTTTGTACGTGGTTCATCACCACTGATCCTATGTGTGTATATATATATATATGATCTGACGATCATACCGCATACGTACGTACATAATTTGTTAGTCTGACCAAAGATTAAAAAGACCTAGTGTATTTAAGTAATTATGTAGCCTACGCCCTACAAGACATTTAAAAAATTATGTAAGCAGCGTACATAATAATTAAATAATGAATTAGGACTGGTTACAAGCCGCTAGGCTATGTATCATTCTCCGGAGTTTAACCAAGCCTAGTCAGCCCTAACACAGTTTTAAGGCCTATTTTTTTATTTAATAACCGTTTGCTATCAATCCTGATAAAATTACTAATTCCTTTACTACATCTAAAATTGACTGTAATGAACATAGGTCTACAGTAGGGACCGAAAACTGGTCAGCTATCTACAGTGGCGGTCCGAGCTTACATGACGCCCTGGGCGAACCTCACCTTCAGCGCCCCCCCCCCCCTGTTCGCCAACACACACACATTCGAATCCCCCCAAAATAAAGGACAGACATAACTCTTTCACAAAATAACTTTTTATTGGACTAATTGTTGGAACTTCAGAACCAAAACAAAGACTCAAATTTCTGAATTTTACAAATCCTTCATCACGTAAATAGAATAACTCACTTAAGAGAATGTAATTATGATACTATGAACAGGAAAAATACAAATTAAATTGCACAACTGCCGTAAATAAACTAGAGAATCAAATTTCTAAATTGTACAAATGCTCTATCACATAAATAGAATAAGACACTTAAGAGAGGGTAATTATTATGCTACACTTTGAACAAGAAACAAAATAAATTGCACCACAGCACAACTGCCATCTAAAGCCTGACTCTTCTTACCTTCCTTGATGCAAAGTCATGAATTAAATCATCATATGAAATCTGCTCAGCAATTGTATGATTTATACTGATGATGGCCAGACCGGTAAGGCGTTCCTGTGACATAGTTGACCTCAGGTAGGATTTGATGAGCTTCAGCTTTGAAAAGCTCCTCTCTGCTTCAGCAACAGTGACTGGAAGAGTAAGACCAATTCTGAGAGCAGTCCACAAATTTGGATATATTTCAGAGAGCTCCCTTTCATGGATAAATGTCAGCAGTTCAAGCAAGGATATGGTCTTTGATGGCAAGTCAGGCAAGTTCTTCAGCTCCTGTGCAAGCTCTCTGCCATCCAAGTCAGATTGTCCCTTAAAGTGTAGTGTAGTACTAAGGTTCACACATTGTTCTGTCAGCTCCTCAAATGTGAGATTTTGGAAATGTGTCAGCACTCCAAACTTCTCTCCCACAATTTCCAACGTGGAAAATCTTTCCTGAATGGCTGATGTTGCAGCATCAACCACTGCATTGAAAAATGTCACCTCCAGCTTCTTCAAAGCATCAATCAAGGGCTCATCAGATGCTTCATAGGAGAAGTGCCGCTTTGTGGACCTCAGCCGTTTTTGTTTTAACACAGCCTCCACATTCATTTGTTCACAGATATCTGTGGCTGCCATTTGTGCAGCCACAAAACCTGTTGCCCTGTAATTGCGGAGACCTCTCTCTGTTTTTTTTAGGAGATTTACTGCAACATCAACGTGCATGCTAGGAGACTGCATCTGCTTGCTCACATGCTGAATTTGGCACAACAGGTCATGCCACACCACTGAAAAAATGGCGAAGCGGTATGACCCAACCTCCTCTGACAGAGATTGAGCCTCGACCTTTATTACAGAGTCTTTGGTGTGGTCCCTCACCTCGATCAGTGCATCTCTCACTGCAGCTGCCTGATATCTCAGGGGCTCCACACTCTTGATCTTGCTTTCCCACCTTGTATCAGACCACATCTTCAATGTGATGTTCACATGTTTTTTCAAAATGGCCCATCGTTGTGTGGAGGCTGAAAACAAGTTGTAAAGCTTCTGCAAGATGCCAAAGTAACTTGTGGCATCAATAGATCCCTTAGTAGCATCGGCCACAAGCAAATTCAGAGAATGAGCCCCACATGGAACAAACAGAGCTCTGGGATTAATTTCTAGGAGCCTGGATTGAACACCCTTGTTTTTTCCCCTCATGTTGGCCCCGTTGTCGTATGATTGTCCTCTACAGTCCATGAAAGGAACTTTTAGCTCCTCCAGTCTCTTCAGAATCAGAGATGCCAAATGTTGACCAGTGGACTCCTCTGCCTCCAAAAACCCCATGAAATGTTCCTTTATATGGGGCTTCTCCTCCAGTGACACAACCCGAATCACAACTGACAACTGTTCAGTGTGGCTGATATCTGGAGTGCAATCTAGAATTATTGAAAAAAACTTTGATTGTTTGATGTCGCTCACCATTGCTGAAATGGTCTTGCTGCTCGACAAATCAATGAGTTCGTTTTGTATGTGGTGGCCGAGGTAGCTGGTGTGACTGGAGGTCCCTTTTTGGACACGGTTAATGTGCTCTTGCATTATAGGATCAAATTGTGCCATCAGTTCAACTTCTTTCAGAAAATTGCCATTTGATGGTGAGAACAATTTTTCTGTATGTCCCCTTAGTGCCAAATTCCTAACTGCCAGAGAATGCACAATAGCAGTGAGACGTGTCAGCACCGCTCTCCATCTCAACTTCTCAGCCTCCAGAAGTGCCATCTCCTGCTTGTCAATGGTCTCCCCCTTTCTCATCCTCACTGCCAGTTCTTTCCAGATTTTCATAGAATTTAGGTGTTCTGAACTGTTGTCATGTGATGTGAGCAATGAGCTTGCATGCTTCCAGTCCGAGAGTCCCAAACTTGTTAAATTTATTTTCCTCTTGGAAAATAATGTACAGTACAACAGAAACAGAAAAGGCTGTTGTTTTTTAAGGAATAGACCAACCAACTTCTGGTTATATTTTCCCCACTAACCAATGACTTCCTGAAGTATTGATGGTGGAAACTTCTTCCGTCACTGTCGTTTCTAGGGAATACAAAGTCAGATGGTACTTGACTTGGTCCCCTGGAAACCAGTTGTGTCCGAATTCTCTCAGTCAGAACTGAAGGCCAGTTAGCAGGGTCGGTGGACAGAGACTCATCCTCAGGAGGCGATTCTGCTCCAGGCATTTCTAATAGAAAGAACAAGAGCATTACTCATTAGTATACACACCTAAGTTAGATAACACATTATTCACAGCACTTTGTTATGGTGGTGGTGTTATGGAATTATGGTGGTGAAACACCACACATACCCAGTAACCCAGACCCAGTGATAATAACATTATAATTTATAACTGTTTGCAAAATGCTTTGCAGGGATGCACACACATACACATACACACACACGCACACACTCACAGACGGTTCTAGGAAATTTCGCCGCAAACATTTTCGCCGTAGGAAAATTCGCCGTAAACATTTTCGCCGTAAACATTTTCGCCGTAAGACAAATTCGCCGTAAGGACATTTCGCCGTAAAATTTTAAAAAATAATCAATGGATGATAAAGGGTATTATATAAACATTAAAAAGGCAAGTCTTTATTCAATGGTAAAAGTCAGTGATAAAACTTCTTAAAAATAAACTTTCTTCCTTCATCAAATTGGTTATGAGTTTCTAAATACTTGGATGCATGTTAGTAATAGAGCTTTGTATTGCATTGTGGAAGCCTTCTATACTGTTGTTCGTTCTCGGCATATTATTATGAGTTCTTTCGACAACATTCCACAATTCTATAGGAAATGTTGGCTCCATTCTTCGCCTTCGCGCGCCTCGGCCTCGTTCTCCTCCTATATAGTGAGTTTCAAAGCAAGATAAGGAATTTATTTAAGAAATTTATTTAACCAAACTATCACGACTTAACCTAACCAATCGTCAATGCCGTACAGTATAAAGAATGTTGGCTCCATTCTTCGCCTTCGCGCGCCTCGGCCTCGTTCTCCTCCTATATAGTGAGTTTCAAAGCAAGATAAGGAATTTATTTAAGAAATTTATTTAACCAAACTATCACGACTTAACCTAACCAATCGTCAATGCCGTACAGTATAAAGAATGTTGGCTCCATTCTTCGCCTTCGCGCGCCTCGGCCTCGTTCTCCTCCTATATAGTGAGTTTCAAAGCAAGATAAGGAATTTATTTAAGAAATTTATTTAACCAAACTATCACGACTTAACCTAACCAATCGTCAATGCCGTACAGTATAAAGAATGTTGGCTCCATTCTTCGCCTTCGCGCGCCTCGGCCTCGTTCTCCTCCTATATAGTGAGTTTCAAAGCAAGATAAGGAATTTATTTAAGAAATTTATTTAACCAAACTATCACGACTTAACCTAACCAATCGTCAATGCCGTACAGTATAAAGAATGTTGGCTCCATTCTTCGCCTTCGCGCGCCTCGGCCTCGTTCTCCTCCTATATAGTGAGTTTCAAAGCAAGATAAGGAATTTATTTAAGAAATTTATTTAACCAAACTATCACGACTTAACCTAACCAATCGTCAATGCCGTACAGTATAAAGAATGTTGGCTCCATTCTTCGCCTTCGCGCGCCTCGGCCTCGTTCTCCTCCTATATAGTGAGTTTCAAAGCAAGATAAGGAATTTATTTAAGAAATTTATTTAACCAAACTATCACGACTTAACCTAACCAATCGTCAATGCCGTACAGTATAAAGAATCTTAATTGTGGTAGACTGCTCGAAGCTAGGTAGACTGCACACTTAACCAGCACCGGCTATTATAAGGGTTCAGTTAAACTTTTTTTTTTATTTTAATTTTATTTTATTTACGGCGAAATATCCTTACGGCGAATTTGTCTTACGGCGAAAATGTTTACGGCGAAAATGTTTACGGCGAATTTTCCTACGGCGAAAATGTTTACGGCGAATTTTCCGGTCACGCTCACAGACATATGTGCACACAAACTCACCTGAAGAGTCCTGCCGGGGAGAAGTAGAAGCAAATGGGTCTTCATCCTCAGGATCAGACTGCATTTGTGGAGACATATGTGAGGCTGAGGAGGTAGATGGCTCCTCAGCCTCAATAATGGCAGAAGTAGACGGCTTCTCATCCTGGCTAGTGGCAGAGGGTGTTCCAAAATATTTCAAAAGTGCCCCTGCAAATAGTAAAATAGAACATAACAGACCAATGCATGAATAGGCTAGTACAATTAATTTAACATGTTATTAAGCACAATTTATTAAACTTTTAGAATAGGAAACAAATGAATAATACAACCTCCTTGGTTAATGGCTAATTATATACATAATAGTACACTTCAAATGACTCAGAAAGCTATATCACAAAATAGCAGTGCAATATAGCAGTGAAGAGTAGATGACATAGCTCTATACCTTTATCTTTTGCTCGTTTCTCCTCTTCTTCTTTCCTCTCTTTTCTAAACTGAGCACCTGATAGCTTTGACCTCTTCTTATCCATTTGCGGTTATTTGACAGACCTTAGTAGCTTAGTGTGAAGATTCGTTCTGTAATAAATAATATACATTTCACTATTTAACCAAACCCAGAAAAATAACATTACATATGTTAAAGTATGGGCCTTTATTCCCAATAATATTAATCTGGAAGCATTTTGCATTGTTTAGGTCTTTTATGGGAAGGTTTATGGAAAATGCAATAGATGGTTTTTTATTAATAAAAATATATTTATTGATCTTTTATTATTTATTTTATTTTATTTTTTATTTTTATTTATTTCTTTATTTATTTATTCTTATTTTTATTTTTATTTTTTTTGCAGGCGCTCATGCCGCCCCTCCACAAATGCCGCCCTGTGCGGCTGCCCATATTGCCCATATGAGGAACCGCCACTGGTTATCTACAAAATATTACTATTCATTTTAAGTTAGAACTAAATTTTAGTTTCAGTCTTCCGCAATTTGGCTCCCAGATATTGAAAAGAGTTTTGTTTTTAGGGAAATTAAAAAAAAAATTGCTTGTGAAGGCTTCTACCTTATTACAGAGTACCGCAACACACTTTATCAGGGGCGTGCGGTGATGTATTGTGATAGGGAATCAATTTAATTGGATTACCAAAAGTTTATATTTTTTTAGCAAAAAACTATATATCAGGTGGTGAATCAAGGTCCATATTAATTGCATGTAAACATCAATTATATTAAAGATTAAATGGATACCTAGGTAATGATAAAAAAAGGAAATATTTACCTTATTTATATGTTAATTCAATCTTCTTATCCTTTCGATTGAATAAATTTACTACGTCTTCACAGAAACGATCGTTCTTCATTTCTTTGAGAAGCTTTCTCTCAATCGAGATTAAAACTAGACTATTAAGTCTATCTTAACCTTGCGCATTTCTTGCGTAGCTGTGTATTCTTTTCATATGGGAGAAAGAACGCTCAACTGATGCGCTCGTCGCTGGAAGACTCGAAGCTAATTTAGAAAACTTCATCAGTTGATGTAGGGCTGTCTCTAGCTTGACATTTCGCAACTAGTGAAGTAACGCGTTCACAGGTTTTTCCTTTCGAATCGGATTCAGCACACAAAACCGAAAGCTCACTTCTCAAGCGAGGAATATAAGAATATTCTCCATAATTATCTTGCAATGATTGAAAAGCTGACTCAGGAAATTTCCTTATGTTGTCGTCACTTGTCTTCCTGTTTTTAAATATCCAGGAGCTGAAGAAAGGCTATATTTTTCAAACTTTGAAACCTAGTTTCGATTTGGCCGCAAATTGCATCCAAAAATTTCATAAAATAGCCAAAGGGAAAGAGCTATACATTTTCAGATGTCCCTAGAAATTTAATTATAGAATTATATCTTGAATTTCTCGTAGTTATTTGTTTATTGTGTATCATGAATAGATAAAATAGTAATTATGAATAATTTATCACTCGTGTTATCTTTTCTCCATCTTTAGTTTAAGATTCCAGCTCACAAAAAGCATATTAATATAGGGTTGCCAGACGTCCCGTATATACGGGATTGTCCCATATTTCACTACTTTGTCCCGTTGTCCCCGAAAAGTTCGTCGGGACGCCTAACTGTCCCGTATTTGAGTGACTTTGTAAAAAATCCTCAATCATGAGCCTATTTACGGCTACATCATTTGTTATATGTTTATTATCAATTAAGAAATGCCAATAATATATATTAATAGCTTTTACAGTTTTACTTAAATAAATTGATTTTGAAAAGTTGTTGAAAGCCATCTCGCAAGTTGAGGGATGGCTTTCAGCGACTTGGTTGAGCGGTGACGTACCCTCTTAAAATACGTACAGGCCTATAAACAACAATTTTTAATAAATTTGATTAGCCTAATATGAACTCAGAAGTTTTCTGTGATGACCGCTGATGTGTAATACACTGGATGATAAAAAAAAATTCTTGAAAAAGAAAATTCAATTTTCTTACGATATATATAATTTAATTCACTATATTATCATGTTTATCTGGCAATTGCGCATGGTGCATGCCGCATGAGTTGGAGTCAAGTGCATGCAGCATCTCAGTAGTGTCGAAGTTCAGTTTGCAATGTGACGGTGCTTTTTGTTTTTGTGTTACTGAAAAAATACTGTTTATTCATTATGCCAAAACGCAGTTGTGTGTTTAATGACGATTACTCTAAAGAGTGGAATTTTATTAAGAGGGGGAAGGGGCATAATGAGGCTGAATGCGAGTTATGTAGATCAGTTTTTAGTATTGCTCACGGCAGAAAGTCAGACATTTTACAGCACATCGCCACGCGCAAGCATAAATTAAGCATATCTTCTGCAGGATGTTTAAAGTCCATTGATACTTATTTTGTAAAAAATGATTCTGTTGAAGAATCTAAAATCATTACTGCTGAAGTTACTATGGCTTTTAACGCTATTAAACATCATCACTCTTTTAACTCGACTGATTGCATAAATAAACTGTGCCCAGCTGTCTTTTCCGATTCCAAAATTGCTAGCAAATATTCATGTGGTAGAACTAAGTCAACAGCCCTTATTAAAACTGTATTAGCCCCACATACTATCAAGGAAACTGCTAAAGAATTAATTGACTCGCAGTACTATGGAATATCTACTGATGCAAGTAACCACAATGCTGAGAAAGTTTTCCCATTAATTTCTCAATATTTTACTCGTGAAAAAGGTATGCAAGTCAAATTATTGTCGCGTGTGTTCCTTGTCTAATGAAAAATCTGAAACTATTGCAGAATTTTGCAAAGAAACTCTACAAAATTTAAGTAATGATACCATAAAATGTGTTGCTTATTGCGGAGATAACGCTGATACGAATTTTGGTGGGCTTCTTCGGCATGGAACGAATAATGTGTTCACAAGACTTGAAAATAGTGTGAATGAAACCTTGGAAGGAATTGGGTGTCCAGCTCACGTGCTGCATAACACAATGCAGTCTGCCTCTGACGTTCTTTCTACTGATGTTGAAGTGATTGATATGAAACTGTTTTCTCACTTCAGCATCTACACTGTGCGAACTGAGCGTCTCAAAGATTTTTGTCAGTTTATTGGCGTAGAATATCAAGCAATTCTCTCCCACTCAAAAACACGGTGACTTTCTTTAGCAAATGCAGTGGAAAGGATCCTTAAACTCTACAATGCAATAAAATCTTATTTTCTTTCTGAAGAAAAGGCTCCTAAAATACTGGTAACATTTTTTAATGATCCATTGAGTGAAGCCTATCTATACTTGGTCCGCAGTCTGATGAGTGTGTTCAACAGAAAGATCCTACAAATTGAAGGAGGAAAGTGTTATCGAGGTACTGTCTATTTTACAGGAGACTGCCGAATGCGTAAAGGAGAGATTAGAAGCAAAATTTATATCACTAAGTGTAAAATCCATACTTCGTAAGGATGAGGTTACTGAATCAGTGGAAAAGAGATTCCGGTCAGAAGTAGAATGTTTCTATCAGACGGGTTATGATTACCTAATAAAATGGATTTATCCCCTCAAACACTTTGACACATTTGCATGGATGTGTCTAATTAGTAAAGTTCCAACTTGGGAACAACTTGAGGACACCTGTATTTACCTCATGGAAAAGGGAATAGAAGTAAACGATAATAATCAGCGTTTCAGTCAGTGGAACATTCTAAAGAAAATCACGAGAGAGGAGCTCGATTCTAATGCAGAAAATTGGAATAAGAAGCTCTGTCACGAGAAGTGGTCAGATATTCTTCAACGAATTGAGTTCCGAGAACAATTCTCTCAATTGCTACTCATCTGTCAATTTATACTTAGTATTGCTGCCCACAATGCACATGTCGAGCGCATTTTCTCATTAATGACAATACAATGGAGCAAAGAGAGGAACCGACTGGAAATTTCTACGGTGGAGGCAATTTTGCAATGCCTAGTAAATTTAAATATGACCTGCAGTGAATTTTATCATTATATGCTTCAAAACAAGCAATTGCAGAAAGATGCAAAATCTTCAGAAAAATACAACTGAACCGATGCATCGACTGTAACCCTGGGTCCAAGTCTTCACCACATATATTTGTTCTACATTTTCAGGTACCGTACTATACTTATTCATTATATATATACACACTCCTGCCCACAATCCTCTCCAAAAATTGTCCCGTATTCTTAATTCCAAAATATGGCAACCCTATATTAATATCTTTTAGGTTCGTTTAATTTCTGTAGTCAGTGTGGCAAGTGGCAGAGTGAGCCTTAACTTCCAACCGGTCACGCGAGTTTGGTATCAATGAATAGATTCTATTAGTACCAAATTTGCGTGAAATTTTTTGGGAGTTAAGCCCCATTGACATTTTACTGTCGATGTCCGCATTTCTAAAACTGCTTCCTTTTTAATCATAGTGGAACAAATGATACTAGAATTTGAAGATTTATGTTAATTATGATTTCGTTTATTCAAAAAATTATTGATGTAGGTAACATTTTGAAAACCATCCAATATTCTTTGTCAATAAATGATTTTTGTTGTCAATAATGCTCTTATTCTAAGATAGCCAATTTTCCAATGAAGGAAAAAAGGTTCAAATCGAGTCTCGGAAAAGGATGCATATCTGAGATTGTATTACCCTACCTTTCCACTGCATACTCTCGCGCATATTCGGGTAGTGGACCATCATAGGTCGGGCTGTGAGTTCGTACAATCTCAATTTTGTTGATGATGGAAAAATAGTGTCACATTCAAACATTGCAAAAGACTTTTTTCCTTTGCACATTTTTATAATAGGGAAGCATTGCCTCCCTTGCTTCCACTGACTGCACGCCCCTGCACTTTATAGGCATTTTGCATTTATTTACAACAATAAACAAGCTTTAATTGACTTTGAATGCTTTGAATACGATTCCATCAATTTTTAATTTACAATTGAGTCATTACGTCATCCTCCTCCAGCATTTATGATTGGCTGCAAAAATAACCACCGGCCGAGTTCCTGTAATATTGCAATTTTTAAGAATATCAATTAACTAAGAAATTATAAAATAAATGCATGCTTTTACAAAAATAAATTTTATGCTTTGAATTTACATAATAAAACTTCCCCCTCATTTTAAAAATGTGTATCTCTATTTTTAAATTTTTATTGCTCCTAAACGAAAAGGGATATGAAAACATTTCTTTAACTGAAATGAAGCTTATTTATTAACCTTTACTCTATTACAAAATTAAAAAGCTTTAATGCAAAGATAAAGTTCAACGTAGGTTCCAGCATTGTTCACATACTGGAGAATTGCTCTTTATGCAAGATGGGGCTCCACCACATTTTGCATTAACTGTTCGTGCCTATTTAGATAACCACTTCTCCGGACGGTAGTTAGGCCGTCGAGAGCCAACGGAATGGCCTGCTCGAAGTCCAGATTTAACGTCATGCAACTTCTTTCTGTGGGGCTAGGCCAAAAAGAAGTGTACAAATCAAAACCAGGGACGATTGATGAACTTGAAAACAAATCGTGATGTTCTTGGTAATGTACCACGTGGCTTCTTGAGAAAATCTGTTGAAAATGTACTGGTAAGGTACATTTTCATGTCCCCAAATGGGAACGTTGACATCTTTAGTCATACCAATCCAAAGATAATCACCAGTATAAAAATGAAAAGAAAATTCTGTTGTTTCTTTGAAAATAGGTGGAATAATACAGTTTGGGGGTGCTGATTCCAAATCTAGAATCAGATTTTTGCTATTACATCAAATTTTCTCACAAAATCGATAATAAAACTTCCTGATTTTATGCGCATGATATGAACATAATATTAGATGAAACATTTAGAAACAAATTAAAAACTTTCAACTTCACACCAAAAGAACTTTATTTATTTAAATCTGAGTAAAAGAACAGTAATACAATAAAATTCACAGAAACAATCATTTTAGATTACTTTTCTTTGGCTAAGTATATCATCAAATTTGGGGGAATTTCCCCTTTACAAATGTTTTTTTGAAATGTGGTTCGGAAACATCTCTTCAAACACCAACAGTAGTCAGTCATCATATTGGCATCCCATCTTCCTTGATATCGTTTTTCCATGTTTTTTATGTCTTAGTGGAACCTTTCATCTTGCTCTTCACTAACCGTTCCAAGGTTCTCAGGGAAGTACTCCAAGTGACTGTGAAGTAAATGCACTTTTACACTCATGTTACAACCAAGTTTTTCAGAGCATTTCAACACATGGCTATAATGTTCTATAGTCTTTAGCTTTATGGTTTCCTAGAAAATTTTGAACAACATTTTTGAATGATATCCAAGCCGCTTTCTCCACATTTGACAATGAATCAAAAGAGTTGTCATCTTTCATTAGTTTGCATATTTGAGAGCCATCGAACACCCCAGCTTTTATTTTCTCTTCACATAGAGAAAATAATTGGTCAGAAATGTATTTGAAACAGTTGCCATCTCTATCCAAAGCCTTTACAAATTTCTTCATTAGCCACAGTTTAATGTGTAATAATGGTGGTAGCAACACTTTTGCAGGTGTCAGAAGAGGTTCGTTGATAGCATTTTTGCTGCCTGGTGTTAAGTTAGTTCTTTGGGGCCAATCCTTCTTTTTCCAATGATCAGCCTTTGCTCTGCTCTCCCACTCACATATGAAGCAAGGCATCTTTGTATATTCAGATTGTTGGCCAAGAAGCATGGATATCACCTTCAAATCTCCACAAACAATCCAGTTGTGATCACTATATTTTATTTTATCTAGAAGGAATTTCATGTCATAATTTTCTTTCATGTGAACAGAGTGGCCAATGGGGATGGATGCCAGTTGATTGCCATTTTGCAGCAAAACAGCTTTTAGACTTGAATTTGAACTGTCAATGAACAATCTCCACTTTTTTGTATCATAGTCTGTGCCCAAAGTATTCATAAGGCCAGGTATGACAGTACAGAATACTAGAGAGCCATCCATAAAGAAGAATTGAACAAATTCTTGTTCTCTGCTCCTGTACCAGGAATATGAAGTTCCAGCAGCCAGTATATTTCTTTCACTAAGCCTAGATCCCAAGAATTGGGCAGCATCTTTCTGTAGGTTAAATTGTCGTACAAGATCATTCAGTTCTGCCTGAGTGAATAACTCTGGGTCTTTAGAACTCTTTTCGTCAATTTCAAAGTCACTATGATCACTAAGTTCTGTATCAGACTCAGAAACTTCATCAAGTTCTTTGGGGCATACAGGAATGGGAACATCATCACTGTGTGGAATAGGACGGATGGCAGATGGCAATGATGGACACACAATGGATGATTTATTCTTGGAGATGAATCCCTTGATTTTGCACAAACAGAAATAACAGTCTTGGGTATGATGTTTGGGCTCACGTCAAACCATAGGTATACCAAAAGGTAAGGACTTCCTTTTGCCTTGAACCCATTACCTCAAATTCTCCACATATGATCGGCATACACTATGCGGAGCCCATGACTTATCTTGATCACCAAGCTTTACACCGAAATAAACGAGATATGATTTTCTTACAAATTCTATGATGTTCTGCCTTTACTTTACTGATTGGAAATTACCACATATATAACAAAACAAATCTGGATGGTTCTTGCAAGCACGAGACTTAAACATTGTTGGTGAAGTGAATCC
Organism: Bathynomus jamesi; assembly: GCA_023014485.1. Classification (NCBI taxonomy): domain Eukaryota; kingdom Metazoa; phylum Arthropoda; class Malacostraca; order Isopoda; family Cirolanidae; genus Bathynomus; species Bathynomus jamesi. The sequence continues at coordinate 398,046 of JAJOZX010000055.1, read as the reverse complement.
ATGAATCTATGAAGTGAATTTATGAATGCGTGGAGTAAATCCTTGAATCTGAAGTGAATTCTTAAATGCGTGAAGTAAATCCGTGAATAATTATAAAATTTGAAAGAGGAAATCAAAAAATTAATAAAAACAAACAAGTTATTGTTTTAGCAGGCAAGAGATGAGGCTTTCCACTTCATAGAATGAGGTATATTTGATCTTGTATATGCATATTGGTCCAAATAATGATTGCCTAATTCTGGAGAACAGTGATGTGATGGATAGAAATAAAAGTAGTTTTCTGTAATCTTATGGGGTAGGGACTAAAAAAATACAAAGAGTTTTCAAATAGCAATTTACTTGTATACTGGTTTAATGATTTACATGAAGTTCAGGTAACACATTCATATATACACTCGTGTAAATATATATATATATATATATATATATATATATATATATATATATATATATAATATATGTATATGGGAATGAACTCAGAATGGTCCCCTGAATTTTTTATGATACACACAGACCGTGCATGGAACAAGGAACTCTTCTAGGGTAATTAAATCCACTATAGTCCGAATAAGTTATAGTAAATAACAAATACCATAGTTTTTTCTTTTTCATGATACTAGCCCGACGTGGACAACGGGTCACTCGCAAAGATTTCCCATAAATATAGCTTCCCTCACCAGCTATCTGCAAAACAGACACGATCCAGCTTTGGGACATGGATCTATGGTTTAAAGCAGCCTAGCCCTACTACATTTAGAACCTCAATATAAGCAAAAGACTCGCTGCCTTCACGTCAGATTGAATAGAATTGAATTCCCATCTTGAAACGGACATGTTATGTGCCTTGAAAAGTGGACGCTCAATTCTGCCAGTTGAGGTTTAAGTTTTGGTTTTTGGCTAAAAATATAATAGTTACCCCTTTCTCTTTGATGTATTCAATTTGACGTGAAGGCAGCGAGTCTTTTGCTTATATTGAGGTTGTAAATGTAGCAGGGCTAGGCTGCTTTAAACCCTAGATCCATGTCCCAAAGCTGGTCCTGTCTGTTTTGCAGATAGCTGGTGAGGGAAGCTATATTTATGGGACCTCTTTGCGAGTGACCCGTTGCCCACGTCGGGCTAGCATCATGAAAAAGAAAAACTATGGTATTTGTTATTTACCATTACTTATTCGGACTATAGTGGATTTAATTATCCCACAAGAGTTCCTTGTTCCATGCACGGTCTGTGTGTATCATATATATATAATGCCTTGGAATCATTTTTCTTTTTCCTTGTGGGTTTGCATCATTCATTCATTTCACGTGTCTAATTGTGAAATTCATCCCATATATGTATATGTCACACATTCTGAGTTGTAACTTATATATATATATATATAGTATATCATTTGATATCCTTAACAACCCCTTTTTCCAGTTTTCATAAAATGAGGCAAGGAGAACACTTAAAATTATTTCACTTTTCATGAAATATTACACTGCATGTTTTATGCAACTTTTTCTGGCACTTGCTACACTGCAACCTTGTATTTTTCATGCAGACAGAGCATCTGCCTTCAGGGCATGATTCCAAAAAGTTATTTATTCCATCATATCTGGTGTCTTTCTTGTTGAACTTTTACCAGGGCTCGTACTACGTCTCTTCTAAATTGCAAATGAGTTATATTTTTGGAGGAATTTACTTGTTAATAAAACCTGAAAATAGATTCTATTACCATTTTCTGGAGCGTAATCTTGGCCTGTATAATGACAGTAATCGGTCAAAGAAATCAACACCTATACCTTTGTCATGCATGATGAGAAACAGTTGAGTCGCCGCCTTCTTTTCTGCTTTCTGGACAAGGCTGACACCATAGTAGTTACTGGCAACTGTTACAGCAGAGTTATCGTTCCATTTCGCACATAACACTATTCCATCTGACCTAAAGTCAAAAGAATATCGTCCCTTTTCCCTATTTCTTTGTCTTTGTCAACGGAGAACAATGGCCATTTCGGGTCTCACGGATTGTTCCACAAGTTCGAATATTTCTTCTGAGCTAAATCAGTTACCAGTTTATGGCTTGTAAAAAAATATAAAAAACACTGCATGTTGGTTATTCTACTACTATTACTACTATATAAAAAAAATTATTTTCGTATTTACATTTGTTCTTCACCTGTTTTCATATATTTTAACATTTAAAAGTAGAGACAATCTGAATGAATGAATGAATAATTCTTTATTTATAAAATAAATACAATCTTTGTTGTTACAATAATTTTAACATAAAATAAAATAATTGTGAAATTGAACCGTTTATTTTATTTAATTTGCCCTTTAAGCTTAGGCTTTACACCAGTGATTCCCAACGTGGGGCGCACGCCCCACAGGGGGGCAATTTGAATATTTTGGGGGGCAATTTGAAAATGCTACAATAAAATGAAATTTATACATAATAATTTTTATAAGTAAATATATTTTAAAATTTCAATAACAGTAAGTGACTTACTACAGAAAAAAAGAAACCGACTGGATATCACAAAACGAGGAGACTTAAGACTGAAGCTAACTAAGTTAGTGCCTGAAATCCAAACCATTTGTAGTAAACATCAAGCTCAAGGATCTCACTAACTTGAGATTATCAAACTTTGAATTTGCTGTATTTTTACCTAATATTGTGAATTTAAAGTGGTATTATTGATTAAATTACTTTTTTGTGAATTTAAAATTGCAACTTTTCAACTGAGAAGTTTTATTACAAGGAAATAATATAGTTAGCTTCAATCTCAAGTTTCTTGACTCATATTTAATGTAACTCATATTGAATGCACTCATATTATTGAAATTTAAAATTATAACTTTTCAACTGAGAAATTTTATTTCAAGGTAATAATTTAGTTAACTTCAACCTCAAGTTCATTTACTCATATTGAATGTACGGTAACTCATATTAAATGTACTCATATTATTGTAAATTTTAAATAATACCTTTTCAACACCAAATTTGTTTTTATATTAATGGGGGCCATCAAATTTTTTGAGGTGTCGAGGTGGGACATGGCGCAAAAAAGGTTGGAACCACTGCTTTACACGGCTCAGCTTTAGGCTTTACTGGACTTTGCTCTTCATTGGTTGGAGCATTTCAGCAGGGCCGGATTAAGGGTTTCCTAGGCCCTGGGCACTTTTCTATCGTAGGCCCCTAAATTTGCCGATGCACCGTCTATTTATGTGCTTTATTTTAACTTAGAACCAAATTGTTCCCATATAAATGTGCTTGTTCCCTTAGCGCTGGTGCTATGAAAATTCGGTCTCAGAAAATTCGGTCTTATAAAATAACTAAAAAATATGTATTAAAAATTGGTATAGTTTATTAATGAACTACAAATATGTACTACAAATTTATAAGATTTATTTAGTAACGAAATTAACTCAAAATATCTACTAAAAATTGATCATATTTATTAAGTATTAGGACGAATTAAAAATGTGGTCTTAAATACAGAAACTAACGAAAATATCACAACTTAACCTAACCAATCATGAAGGGCGTACAATTGACCTAACTGGGCAGTCAGTTGACCTAACCGGGCATTCAGTTGACCTAACCCGGCATTCAATTAACATAACAGGTTAATATTGGTTATTTCACCTAAATATCTTTTGATCTTTTCGTATTAGGCACTCACTGTCACGTATTAGGCACTCACTGATGTACACCCGCCATAAAATGACTTCGGACCTTCGTGCGATATTCCGCTGAGAAAGCGGTCTGAAATCGATTTGCATTTCTCACGCTACCGAGTAAAATATTTTGTCTGGAAGTATCTGGCATGTTGTTAGTCGATCTCTTTATGCTACCGCAGAGGCAAAACTCGTCAGTGTTTAGATAGAGGTGACGGGGGTGTTGTGTTTCTGCCGTACCGCGTCCAGAATTCTTGGATTTTTGTGTGCAGTCGTTTGTGTTCTTTATTTTTCTTAAAGTGCAGTGGACATGCCTGGGAAGTATTGTTCTGTTGAGGAGAAGGCCCGTATTCTTGCGTGGAGGCAAGAAAACGTCCCGATAAAGACGATATGCGAGCGTACTGGTCGGGCGAAGTCGACCATCATGAAGCTGCTGGCGGCGGCTAGAGGCCTCCTACCACCCAACGTCGTACCGAAGCACAACTTCGGTGGTGGAAGGCGAAGGAAGACGTCTAAGGCCACGGATAACCTCATAAAGAGAGAAGTGTTGAAGAACCCTCGACTTACAGCGTCTCAATTGAAAAAGAACCATCCCAAGCTGCTGGAAGCCATGTCTGTTCGAACGATCCAGCACCGGCTGCAGAAGGACTTGGGGTTACCATGCCGTACCGCCGCCAAGAAGCCACTTATCACCGACCGCATGAAGAAGCAGCGTGTTGCCTTTGCAAAGAAATGCGTTCATTGGACATCGGCACAGTGGAGGAAGGTGATTTTTTCAGATGAAAGCATGTTCCAGGTGTTCCAGATTCGATCTGCCAAGGTGCGACACCCGTCATCTGCTAGTCGGTACCACCCGGCCTACACGGTACCGACTGTTAAACACCCTGAGTCAGTGATGGTGTGGGGGTGTTTTTCTGGTGAGAAGGGAAATGGGGGTCTGTACTTCCTTCCCAAGAATGTGATGATGAACGGTGACCGTTATATTGACGTTCTTAACGACCATTTGTTGAACCACTTCGCCGCCATTCACGGCAGTGAGATTTTTATGCACGACAGTGCCCCCTGTCACAATGCCAAGAAGGTGACGAAGTGGCTTAATGAGCGGAAGATTAAGGTGTTAGAGTGGCCTGGCAATAGCCCCGATCTCAACCCCATCGAGAACTGTTGGTATTACATGAAGAAGATCATGGCAGAGAAGAAGACTCCTAACCTCGCGAACCTCAAGACGGAGCTGATAAAGGTGTGGTGCAAGGAGATGACATTGGAATACTTCAGGAAGCTCAGTGATTCCATGCCCAAACGGCTCCAGGGGGTCCTCAAGAACAAGGGAGCCATGACTTCATATTGATGTAACTAAGTTTTTAAATATATTTGGTTTTTTATAATGATGTTTGTGCTTTTCCTCCAAAATGGTAGATGGTCCGAAGTCATTTTGCGGCGGGTGTATATTGAACATAACGAGTAAATTTTTCTTTTTATTTTCAATCGTTCGGAGGTGGTTGGTTGGTGGCTGGTTTTAAACCAAGACCGAATTTTCTGAGACGAATTTTCTGGCCACCCTTGGGCGCTATAGCTAAGTAAATTAATTATAAAACATAAACATAAACGGTTTTTGCATGTTATATCTAACATTATATCTATTCGGTTATTCATTATGAAAATAAACTTAAAGTGGAGTTTATTTATTCCTTTGTGATTATTTATTCCTGTGATTTTTATTAGATCTTAGTTGGTTTCAGGCCAGTCAGATACTAAATTAACGTTTATACTCACTTAATCTTATGTCTATAATCTATTTCTCTCTTGTCAAACTTTATAGAATTTTTTCATTTATTCTGTTGGCCTATAAAACTTCATAGGCCATACCACAGTGAAAATACATATTTCCCCAATTTCGTAGGCTATAATCCGGCCATATCACAGTGAAAATACATATTTCCAAAATTTCGTAGGCTATAATCCGGCTATGCATTTCAGTGACAACCCGTATCTCAGAGGCAAAGCGGTATTTTCTTCTTTTCCACAATAGATCGAGAAGTTGTAAGGATAGTCATCAGAGCTACACATCATCCGCATTTTATATCCAAACCTTACTGGTTTATTTTTTATGAACTCTTTTGCACTGTGTGAAGGTGTGAAGTCCTTGGTATGGAATTATTGCTTCATCTATACTGAGAAGCTTATGAAATACACTGTTATACGTGTTAATCTCATTGGTAAAAAATAAACAAAAGATCTGAGACAGATCTTTGCCACAATGATCCTCACCTGCTTTTGAAGGAACTGAATGGGGAGAAGGGGAAAGTTTCTCATTCTTCTTCCATTTTCGGGTAGCCTTTGCATCTTCGCCATCTTCCAAGATATCCTCGTCGTCTTCTGCATGGACTTCAAGTTCTCCACAAGTTTCATCAGGGAAATAGTCTTGATCAAAATTATTATTATCGTCTTCCTCATCACTGTCACTGGCTGGTTACACTGGATGACAAGAAAGAACTTTTTTTTTGTCACATGAACAAAAATGGGTGGATCTTATAGGTTTTTACTGTTGAGTTCAAGAATGACCTCAAAATTTGTTTATCACCCACCAATATTGAGTGAATCGAAAATGAAATTTGGACTAATTTATAGACGTAATAGCAATATCAAAGTAGAAAATGCTTATTGAACTCGCCTAAAATGTAACTACTGATGATCTACGCTTGTATTTCGCCTCTGAGCAATCCCTTGACAATGTCCAGCAGTAGTCAGCCAACATGCTGGGGCTCCACTTGCCCTGGTATCGCTTCTCCATCGTGGATATTTGTTGATGAAAACATTCCCCATGCTTATCACTAACATCACCTAAGTTTGTTGGGAAGAAGTCGAGATGTGAGTCATGAAGATGAATTTTCAACGACATATTGCATCCTATGACTTTTAGGCATTGAGAAGTTCTTCAACAAGTGACTCGTAATTTTCTGCCTTGAAGTTTCCGAGGAAATTTGTGGTCACTGCTTTAAATGCTCTCCAAGCTGCTCTTTCAACTTAAAGTTTCATCAAACGCGCTGTCTCTCATGATTTCTCTAATTTGCAGGCCCACAAATATCCCTTCTTTGATTTTGACCTCGCTGATTCTCGGAAATTTCTGTTTCAAGTAGAGAAACCCACTGCCATTTTGATCCATAGAATTAACAAAATTTTTCATTAAACCAAGTTTTATATACCCTATAGTGCTGGCAAAAAAAACTTTTTTTGGATTAACCAGAGGTGGACTGGTGACATTTTTATGCCCTGGAATCAACGCTTGTCAGGCGGCCATTGTTTCTTTGAGTAATGGCTTTTCCGTGCTTGGCTGTTCCATTCACAGGGGAAACAACAGAATTTCGTATAGCCCAGTTGTAAACCAAGGAGAAGTGCAATCACTTTCAAGACTCCACAAATATGCCAAACGTATTTATCATATTGAATATGTTTCACAAGCAGGTGCATATTGTCGTATGATTCCTTCATATGAACGGCATGTGCTATTGGAACTGAAGGGTATTTATTTCCATTATGGAGTAACACAGCTTTCAAACTCAGCTTCGAGGAATCAATCAATAGATACCATTCGTTTGGATCATGTTGGCCAAGGGTTTCCATGAGAGAGCCCACATTATTATAGCATACTAAATTGCCTTCCTGAGAAAAAAAGGGTAGAAAGTCTCTTTGACGCTTGCGGTAAAAAGATATGTTAGTGCCTTTTTCTAGAAGATTTCAACCTTTCAATCTGGAAGCCAAAAGTTTAAATTGATCTTTTGACAATTTCAGATCACGGACAAGATCGCTCAGGTCTGCTTAAGCTATTAAGTGAGGCTCTGTCGATGAACAAGATGGTTCAAACATTGGATCAACATCGTCCGTCAGTAAACCATGTTGAGCTTCGTCATTACATTGTACATCAATTTCATTTTCATCATCTAAACTCCACGTTTCCGGTGGCCTTGGTACTGGTACATGTTTATTATGTAAAACAGGCCTTATGAGTGAGCTAAATTTGGGTATTGTATCGTATGTTTAGATTTTGCAGTAATGCCTAGTATTTTGTTAAGCAGAAATAACAATCTATTAAATGGTCTTTCTGCTCTCTCCATATCATCGGAACAGCAAACGGCATTTGACGAGACCCATTTAGCCAGCCTGTCGGAAGTCTTAAACACGTAATACAGCATATGTGAGGTGCCCACGTCTTGTCCTGATCCCCTACCTTGCAACCAAAATAAAGTTCGTTTGCTTTTTTGACGAGAGGGTTGAAATTTCGCCTCTGAGATTTAAAAGTTAAATCTCCGCACACATAACAGAAACAGTTTGGATGGTTGACACCAGTGGCGATCGGTGACAGTTATGTATAGGGAAGCAAGCATAGCCTATTATATATATATATATATATATATATATATATATATATACGGTATACACCAACCTCTTTTATTTATACACCAGCTCTATCCTCTATCCCCCGCAAAGAGGGCGGGGGAGGAAGGGGATGGGCAGTTGACGAACGACATTAACCTCAATATAACAACTTCACTTTGATTTACTCATAATTAAGCAAACTCAAATTACAATTAGCTTGTATTTCTTCTTCTAAAAATATATTTGGTAATAATTGCCAGTTATTTAGTCATTTAATGTAACCTCATTAATTGAGCGCTTTAAAAGGATTCCGTTAACATAATAGCAGGAATAAGCAACTCTCTAAGTTGCTTCCACGATCCACATTTTGCCTAAAGAGATAAATGCGTTATGGGTCTGTGTTTCCATCGGTGAATATTTTTTATTCTTTTAAGATATAATATTTATTCATCCCCAAGTATAGCGATCAATAATTTTATTGTATATCATTTATTACATTTATATTATCGTATAAGCAGTGAAATTATCAATGAATTTATACAATTTTTATAAAACACGAATATAGTAAGTCAAACAAAAGAAGCAATTCTCAAGGTTGCTTCCACTGGCGCCTATCTCGACGCAACAAAATTATTGCTCTCCCACTCCTTTTTCAATACACTAATTTGGATTTCGAGCTTTTTGTATTAAAAATATATTTGAAAGAAGTATAGCCTAGTGATAATTTATCATAATTTTACCGTCATTAATATTGTTTAACAGCGCTTCTAATCGTTTAAGTAGGGAAGCAATGCTTCCATTGCTTCCATGGACCGAACGCCACTGGTTGGCACACTTACGTGGCATTTTGTTATGAAACAGTACGAACGCACTGACACAAAATATGCACGAATAAAATGCACGATGTTTAGTGAGCGAAATCAAGTGAGTAACTGACAAATGAAAGTCAACAGTGACGTGCAGCAACTTATAAACAGAGGAGGAGCAAGGGGCAGACCCAGCCCCCTTCCTATTCTGACTCAAATCCAAAGTAATGTAAATTCGTGTGTCACTCTAAAACTGCGGGTGATAGAAAAATTCTGTTTTTATTTCCGTAATCAACGTAAAAAATTACATATAGTTGAAGTAAAAATATCTCTGTGACAAAAGGTCAACCAAAGGTCAAGCAAAGGTTGTATTTAGAAACTACTCAAGCATACAAAACATACTAATGAATTGCGGTCAGTATTTCGTACATTTACCCTTTTTTTTCAGCACTTTGGCGATACGTCGTGGCATGGAATTTACCAATATTTTGCAATGTAATTTCCTATGCCCACAACTTCTTTATGGCTTCAAGCAAATCATCCAATGATGTAGGATTGTGACAGGCAACTTTTTCTTGGACGGTTCGCCAGCAGTTCTCTATCGGGTTTAAATCGGGCGAGTTTCCCGGCAAAGGCCCGATCAGCTGAAAACCTGAATGGCGCTCCGTCTTGTTGGAAAAACCTAAATATCTTGCAGGAGAAGTTGCCGCTGTTTATGGAGATGCGCCACTGGTTACAGTAGTTTTGGTATTTTACTTTTACGTTAAAACAATTTTTTTAAATTGATGGGGTGATGCGTGACGTATAGCCACCACTATATATATATATATATATATATATATATATATATATATATATATATATATGTTTCACACAGCTGGATCCTATCTGCTTGGCAGATAGCTGATGAGAGAAGCTATATTTTGGGGCCTCTTTGCGAGTGACCCGTTGCCCACGTCGGGCTAACATCATGAAAAGGAAAAAAAATTATAGCGTTTGTCATTTACTATTACTTATTCGGACTGTAGTGGATTTAATTTTCTCAGAAAAGTTCCGTGTATGTACGGTCTGTGAGTAACAAAAGTTTCTCAGGGGACCATTCTGAGTTGTATATATATATATATATATATATATATATATATATATATATATATATATATATATATGTGTGTGTGTGTGTGTGTGTGTGTGTGTGTGTAAAAATGAACAATGAATAATCAATATTCATTTTTACATAAGAACCAAAATCACTTAACGCGAGTTTGGATAATAATTTTACTTGTAGCTTCCTCTTTTTGTTTGTGTCACAACCCTACGATCTACCATTTCTATGGTTTAGTCGTATCCATTTTCCATTTGTTATAGAAGTTATTATTATTAATTATGATTGTCTTGCATCTCACCCTCGACCCTAGATTATGCATACACATTGCATATAACAGGATTGGAACCCGTAGTTGTACTTCTTAGTCCTTCATACCCACTCTTTGTCTTTAATTCGTTTCTTTTAGGTCTTCCCAAATAATGACTTAGTTACACTGTACGTATGACATAATGTGAATAACTATGACGTCATAAAGTAACTTAATTCTCTTCACGTTTCCATACCGCCAATACTGAATCACCCATTTGGTATGTGGATATCTTTCATGTTCAATATATGGTAAATTCTTTAATAATAATAATAATAATAATAATAATAATAAAAAAAAAACTTCATTCTCTATACATCATTATTTATATTGTGTCCTACCTATTGTCTACTGATGCCTATCAACCTATCAGTCCATATTTTACGCGTGTTTATATTACGCACACAACCTATTGTGTTATGTACATGTCAAATACGTCCACGTGTATTTTTCTTTTATTTTTTCTTTTAAGTGCTTTCACCCCTCACAAGATATTCATAAATGCTTAGGTAAGTGATCGAATTCGCTAATCACTGCAAAATCGAACGCTTCTAAGATAAATATCTCCTCTCGCTCTGATTCAAATTTATAACATTATAACATAATATACATATTATGTTGTATATAAATCCATACCGTATGTGCCCATGTACTTTGTATTATATTTCTAACATCTTAATTGTCTATTAATATGAAACACTGTAAAAACAAAACAAAGTTAGAGTAACTGTTTAAATTGTAATTAACTGTAATACTTTAATTTAATATAACCTAATGTACTTTAATGAAACTGTAATTAATAACAACTTGTAATGTACTTCAATGAAACAGTAATTAAATGTAATGACTTAATATATAATGTAAGAATGTACTTTAATAGAACTGTAATGGACAATCATAGGCGAATGTGAAGTAATCCATAATTGCAATCATAATTGTAATAAACCCAAACGAAAATGTACTCAGTCGTATACTTAAACTGTACTTATGTACTACTATGAAATGATATCGCCTTTAGAAATGAAGACTCGGCAAAAAAATACGATTATTTTTTTATTTTTTTTATTTTTATTTGGAATCTTTCAAACATCTGATCATGTGTTTAAAAGGGGGGAACTTAACCTTCAACTTCCTTCCCCCAACATTTAGGCTTATATGGTACATGAATTTGTAAAATGAACTACACTTCATTACGGGACTCTGCTTTGGTCACTGCTACGAGACTCCATTGTTAGCAGCCTCGCTGCGAGGAGGGGGCAGAGGCCCCTTGCCTCCTTAATTTTTTTAGATTCCGGCCTGAGCCATGGTCGAAAGAGGTCGAACCTCTACCCCTGTAAATTCAGAGCACTACCTGTACATTTTTTAGAAGTAAATTACAGTGAGAAACTTTTTATTTTCCCCTTCGAGCCGTGCTCTCTTCAGAAGAACTTAGTAAAGTCGATGTTATAAAAGAAAAGTCGATAATTTTAGTATCAGAGAAAGTATCAGAGTATTATAGAAAGAGAAGAATTAACAACTGTCGACCCACAAAGCGAGAGAAAAGAATTAGAATGTTATAGAAGAAATATCCGTTGCTGCCTCCCAACTAGAACCCCCGTCGATCCGAACCGACTCAGGGCCATAGACGGAGGGGTTAACATATATATATATATATATATATATATATATATATATATATATATATATATGTTAACCCCTCCGTCTATGGCCCTGAGTCGGTTCGGATCGACGGGGGTTCTAGTTGGGAGGAAGCAACGGATATTTCTTCTATAACATTAGTAGTATAGCCGCAAAAGGGGAGAGTGCAAGAATGTTGCAGGTTATTATGTAATGTTGCAAAGGGGGGTGGGGTTGTTGCAAAGGGGGTGGGGGGAAAACTTGGAGGCGGCGTTATCCCCCAAGAGAAAGAAGGAGAGAAAGGAGGAGAGGTGTTCACCTGGCAGGAGCCAAGTTCACATTAAGACTTCAGCCGAGTTGGCGTTGTTTTATAGGCTCCTAATCAGCCAGTTGGCGTAAATGGCTTGAGTTGCCAGATACCGCGATACCATTGTATACATTATTATAGACTCCTAATCAGCCAGTTGGCTGTAAATGGTTGTCAGATACCTCTTTTTAGCAGTACCATTGTATACATTATTATTATATACGCCTAATCAGCCAGTTGGTCGTAAATGAGTTGCCAGATACCTCTTTTAGCAGTATTATTGTATACATTATTATATACGCCTAATCAGCCAGTTGGCTATAAATGAGTTGCCAGATACCTCTTTTAGCAGTATTATTGTATACATTATTATAGACTCTTAATCAGCCAGTTGGCTTAGAAGGCTTAAATGTTGCCAGATACCGCAATACCACTGTATACATTATTATATTTCGAATACCGGTAGTAGAAGGCATAACAATAAACAACATTGCATCATTCTTTTTATTATAAATATATAGAAAATAAATATACATTTGAGGAATATGCGTATAACAGAAATATATACACACAATTATGGATATATATATAAAATAAAATATACATTTCAAATAAATTTACACTTCAATAGATATATGTACATAACAGTACAGGAGAAATATACACACACACACACACAATTATGGAGATATATTTATAAAATAAATATACTTTTCAAATAAAAATACATTTCAATAGAAATATGCGTATAATCGGAGAAATGTCAAGCAAAATATAAATACAATTCACTTTTTTTTCAAAATACTAAACTCGGTCTTAATCGAGTTTACAATTACATCATTATTGCTCTGCATTACGCAGTATATGCAGCTTAATAATATTTCACCGCTTAAAGTATAGGGAAACCTGTATTCGATATGAAGGGCTTTCATATCGTTCAGTACTATTTTTGTTCCCACTTTACAACCGGTTGGTAAGTCATCTTTAAATACGTCTAGAATACAATCAAAAGCACGCACAAAGAGTTCATCGTTAGCTACATTATTAAACAAAGTTTATAAGAACGCTTTTCCAATCGAGGGTTTATTCTACCGACTCGATCTTTTCAATCGTGAACTCACTCAACATAGCGGCAATTGAAATAATCTTCTAAATCGTTACGACAACTGCGCGTTATATAAAGAAATAGTTCTTCAGGGTGAACGGTGTAGGTGAGCTCAGCCTTGTACCGATCAATTGCTTTGTACCAAAGTTCATGGTATTTCAAAGAGTCTAAACTTTTTAAATAAACATCCAGCACTAGACCATTCTCACCAGCCCTACACTCGGTAAACCCATCGAGCAGAGCAGTGTATGCGTATTCAAGTACTGTATCAAAATAAAACATATCCGTAACACGCGCGTCTAATATAGGTTTCAGTTACGGAATCCGACGATTTCAAACATTCTGTCGAGGATGAAACGGTTTCGCGTAGGAATAAGAGCGTTATTATCAGAAGCATTCTTCCACATCAACCGTATATCAATGCACGGCCGATCGTTATTTATACACAACGTACATACAACGGCGTATGAGGGTGCGTCACTAATCTGCTCTCTTCTTGTACCTACGTTAGCAGTATTTTATAACGATCTTCACTCCACTTCTCAACTATCACAAAGATTCTATTCATCTCCTCGATACTTAAATAAACCCGTTTGTTTGTCGGTCTACATTCCGTTTCCAGTACATAGCTAATGGTACCGGAATTACGCCTGAACACGCGCAACGATTTCGTCACGGACACATCGTACGAGCGTTGAGAATGCTGCTCAAAGGAAGTTCCATCGTATTCGAAGAGCGCACGTCCACTCGGCTCAAGCTCTGAGATAACTATGAGCCGTGTGAGGCACGCAGGTAGGCAGGAATGGTTTCGACGGGCGGCTGACTCGATGATACGTGAATGGGTTTGTTCCGCGAGTCGAATTGTTGTACCGGTACAAGAATATCACTACCAGCCTACGCACAGACATTTTGGATAAGAACTAGGAACGTTTTACTAATATCTCCACACTCCGGCGCACTATTTGAGAGGAACATATGTTCATATTTTTCCTTTCTGCCCATCAACGATACTCGTCTCTAAACTCTGTTAAAAATTCACGCAGGGCACTAGCCACAACCTCACTACGAACCTCATCATGATATACGTTAATATAGTGATAAAAATACTTAAGATTGTCCATGATCACGAGATTCACATTTCCAGTCGTAGGGTATGAGTAATCGACATGGTGTAGTATGACGTAATACCGCTTGTCACACCACCCATCAGCAAGACTCATTATCCATACCTGCTGCTTCTCTTCTGCACGCGATGTTTCTTTTACTTCACGGTGTATGTGAGACTTTATAAAGTTTAGCTCTGCAGTATACTTCAGCACATCGTCTGTGCAACGAAAGCCTTCAACGGTCTCACCAGAACATCCGTAGAGTATTTGTACATCTTGGAACTTCGCACAATCCAATGTGTTTTTAAAAGAGGCATAGGAGGATGAATAGGAAGTTTTTCGGTATCCACCACATCCTGGCACTTTACTGAATACCATTTCGTAAACGTTGTACAAGCAATATTAAAGGTAGCCATTTGAATACACGTCTGATCTGAATACACGTCTGATCTCTCGGGCTTACTGCGGTCGACTGACCACGCAGGGATTCCCAGATAGTAGCATGACTCACGGTCTTACAGTGGGCGGAGCTTAGAACTTTCACCTACACACACACACACACACACACACACACACACACAAAGGAGAAAGTGAAACGCTATTTGAAACATGATTTATTTAATAAACGAGATATTCAAGTTATATATATTTACAAATACGATTTAATAAACGAGATATTCAAGTTATATATATATACATATACACACATATATTTACAAATAGATACGATTATATACAAGACGTGTGAGTTAGAAGCATCATTGGTATCCAAAGGGTACGGTATCATAGGTACCAGGTAACTGGTAACGTTTCCTATAGGTGTTACGGCACACCATCGTACCCCTAAGTTCCTTCACGCCCCCCAGCTTCTGCGCCCGAAAATTGTGGGTGCCTACAATTAGTTGGTGAGGTTGTTCATCCAAACATACTAGATCCTTCAACGACTCAAAGTTAACAACCTCCCGATTCGCATGGTTGAGCGTAATACCCTTTGTCTTCACGATATATTTCATTTCATCCCCCACCCTGACCCGTACCCCATAAGTCTTAGGTCATGTTGAGGCAAAAGAGTCGGCGTATGCGTTGTCCCCATACTCATCCTTGATCTCATCAGTGAGCTTGCCGAGGAACTCCCCAATAGTGGGCATGTATTCACCCTCCCTCTCTGTGAATATCACGCTATCTGTATCGGCATACAATACTCTCCGCCCAAGAGAATGCAATAGACCCCAAAGTTTTATACGGGCGTAGGCTGTTGTGAAGCTGGCCACAGGTATGTTTGTAACCCTTGAGGTATCTGTGGCAAATTCAGTGTTGTTGTACTTTATTACGTAAGTATTACCTACATTTACGATCTCCATGACCTCTTTATCGGGGCATTGGCATAATCCAGACATCGCTATAACTTTGTGCCAAATGAATGCTCCCTCTGCCGGTATTCTGCGCAAATTTTCCCCATAGACTGTTTACACACAACTTTGCACTAAAGCGCTTGCCAGGATTCTTTACAATTTGGACACGATCAAGTTGTATACCTTCGCGGTCGCGGTAACGTTGATATAGGCAGACTTTTCATCTTCGGTATCAACTCCTCGCGGATACCCTGATGCCTCAACCTTATCCTTCAAAAAGGTGTTTATATATGGTGTGAAAAGGTTGGGTAGCTTCTGAAACCTCCACACCTCATGTATCTTCAGTATTCTATAACCATGGCGCAAGGCTAGGGCCAACTCAGGACTTGTATATACGCCTCTGATCTTACGCTGGTGGGGTATATGGTTACATTCGCCGTTATCCTCTTCCGCGCACTTCACGCACAGGGGAAACATGAGCTTGTCGTCGATAACGACAGGTAAGATCGGCATCCATAAATTGCGTGGGGGGTACGTCTATGAAAGAGATCCCAAAGTAACGATCATTCAAATTTTTTGAAAATTCATTGATGGATGGTAGGCTAGGCCCCACCAGTTTCTCAGGAGCACCCACGGGGTACGGATTGCTCTTCATCACGTATGGGTATAAAGAACAGAAATCGTAGTAATGGAGCTTCACGCCCTCCGTAGGTGGGAAGTATAGTCTGAAAGGATTTGTACGTCCTCCAAACAAGCTATCACCACATTTGAGAGGATCCAGCACCATTGAACGCTTGATCGCTTTTATTTCCTCACGGTACACCTCGTCTGTCTCCATCCGTGCATCATATTCATGCTCTCACAAGACTTTGTGAGTGAACTGTGATCCTATAAGTTGATCGCGGGTGCGGGTCGATGCAAGACAGTCGGCAGGAGACCTACCGTTGATATCTCCGGTGACTCCGCACTCAGGACGGGGGCATCCATGCCACCAGCAACCGTTAAAGGAGTACACAGTCTTCACACCAGTGACACGTTTTCACTTAACCCATCAACCCAAAAAACACGTCCATTAATCTTAATGGGTACTTCACCCGTGTTGCGGGCGTGCTTTATGTACACACCTGTCTGTTGCTGTAGGTGTATGAGCCAGTAAATAGCCTTGTGCCCGTAACTGCGGGGATTGTTTCGGTGAATAATGGCTAAGGTGTCTTTCGGCATGAAGTTATTCTTGAACACCGAAAACATAATGATGCGATGGTGGTTGCGACTTGCAGTGGATCGCATTTGAAACGGGCTATGTACATCCTTCTAAAGGCCTGGAAACATACTCTAAGCACGCGCAATCATTCACGCAATAACGCTCACATTCATCAGCTATATTATAAGGGGTTACTTTCATTAAAACTGTCGTAGTATCGATCAAAGTCTTCACGTTCATCCATGCAGTCAAAATAATGTTTGGGGGGTGGTGGGCCTACGTAGTTTAAAGTCTCGCTGTGAGGAATGTGTATGGGAAGTATCCTTTGGAAACTTCAGCTGCTACTCCCATCACCTTGGGTAGCTTTGCTAATTTACAAGGTGTGAATAATAAAGTATCTTTAAATTGTACATTGCCTCTTATCTGCATCTGTATTAATTTGTTGCCTCTTTTCAATGGATCACCTGTAAATATCTCAGAGGATTCGTGTTCAAGCAACTCCTTATAAAGGAACTGGCGTGTCAAACTTGCCCCGTTATGGGCGAGAATATACACAGTCATTTTTTTGAACTGTCGGCTAACTTGACAATATAGGGCACAAATAGTTTCACAGGACTATCGCTGACATTCGTTTTAAAAACGTTTGTCCGTTTACCACATTTGGGGCACTCGTCACATTCGATATCCATACACTCATCACAGATAGTCTGGCTCACAAGTAAATGTGGAATTACCTTCTTTGGTTTCAGCGTTCGTATATGTTTCTATATCGTAGTATACAGTTATACCAGGGGTTATTTTTAGGCTTAGCATCTTTCATATAACATACATGCTTTACTCCATCCGCCTTATATTCCTCCGGCATGTAGGACAGTGAATTCGTCACACTTGTGCTTAAATTTTCCCCAATTATCCATTGTGTGAAATACCACATTCACAGATTCTCATTTTCTGCACGTTGCCAATTGATTTATGGAAATCAAAACATCTATTATTGAAAAATGTGCGTCTACACACATCACAGTCTCTCTTCTCAGCTTCACTACACGCTTTCACATTTGGTGCTTTTACACTGCTCACATACCATGTGACATTCTTTACAATGTCTCACTATATCATCCGCAAACTCGAGCACCCCTTACACAAATCATGATGTCTCCCATATTTTCGACTTTTGTCATAACTCGCGTAAAGCCACCTTATATTACGGATGGGGAGATACGTTGTCCCCGACAATCCTAAATAAGTAGGGGCCTTGTACGATCTCTCACACAGCTTTTAAAAACATACATCAGTCCTACGACGATCATCCAACCCCAAACACAACTATGCGGACATTCATTTCCTGTTCTACCCTTCTCAGCTCTTCAGGACCATATTACAGTCAAATTCAAGTTCACAGTCTTCAGCTAGTTTTACGGGCATGCTCCACGACTGTAGGCAACCAAATTTTTTGAGTTCGTGTATTTTGTACAGTAAACATACGTGCTAGAGTTCTGCTATAAAGCCGCAACCACGATCGACGTTTATATGCCGTCTATAAATAGCTTGAGAATTGAAGTTAAGAGTATACGGTATGGCACTATGACCCGCAACACGGTATACATGGTCAATATTTACCGTGTAGTTGTCCATATTGAAGGCTATACTACTTTGGCGGCTTGCTTATACGCCCTAATATATATTCTACATCTTCAGCCGCCAAACGTCTAAATGGCACTATCACCCAATAATCGTCTACATCACCGTCATCTGACCCGAATCCAAAGACATACTCGTCCTGACTTCACGCTCGTCACGATTCTGAAGAGCAAACTTTATAATACGCTCTACAACCCGCGTAGTCCGCGCTCAATACCATTGCTATACATGACTCTAGGGTCGACCCTGACTCTATACCGATTTCTAGTCAAGGCTGGGGTGGGGGCCGCGGATCGCACAATTCCAGCGTTATACCATCCTCAACAGAACGGGGGGCGGATGAATTAGTGGATATATTAGCGGAAGGCTGCTGATGGGGGCCTGTTGCGTAGGAGGTTGATGGTTGGGCTCTATTATTGTAGACTTAACAGAACGGGGGGGCGGATGAATAAGGGGATATATTAGTGCTGCTGTGATGTTGTTGCGTAAGAGGTTGAGGGGTGGGGATCTATTACGCTGCAAACAGACGCGTATTTCGGTCGCTTTATACCTGACGTGGTATCTCATACCTCCGCTTGGACGTGTTACCGGTATCGCTGGTGAGGGTTCAGGGGGAGATCACAACTACACTGTCGTCGAGGTCATCCGTAATGATGGGGTGCTCTACCTCATCGTCATTCACGTTCTGTGGGAGAAGAAATATAAGGATCAGCACTCAAAATTTGTAATATTTTGGTAAATGACTCACTTAGGAGTGTGACGTGTTAGAAATGGACTCTGTAGAAAAATTCAGATTCACGAGCCCATCCACATGTATTATATCTGGACCTACAGGATGTGGTAAAACTGTGTTTATGCTTAAAATCATTAAAGAAAAGGGGGAGATGTTCTCGAAATTTGTGCATAAAGTTATATGGTCTATTCGACGTATCAATCAGTGTTCAACGAGTACCAAGATGATATTTTGTTCCACAAAGGCGTATATGACGTTAATTCGTTAAAGGGAAATGAACATACAGTCATTGTAATTGACGATCTCATGTTGGAGATGGATAAATCGTTTGCCGAGACATTTACAGTATTCTCCCACCATCTTAACATAAGCGTGTTCTTCATCAATCAGAATCTATTTTTCAAAAATAGATACATGCGCGATGTGTCGTTAAATACGCAATATCTAGTCTATTCGCGCAACGTAGAGATGTATCAAAATTGGGAATTAGTCAATCAAATGTTCCCGAATCAGCGTAAGGAGTTTTGGAAGTTTATAAAGAAGCTACAAGCACGTGTTACGGATATTTGCTTTGCGACCTTCACCCGCGAAACACGTTTAGAGTGCTTCTGCGAACGAATATATTTCCAAACGAGCTGAAACGGTGTATATTCCAGAATGACAAAGAGACTAAAGAAATACCGTGAATTAATAAAAATCTATCATCGACTGCCTCGGCAATGCAGCAGATGTTTATTAAAAATATCGATGCCGACTTTTTAAAATGCATCTGTGAAATCTGTCTTAACGTTATAAATTGCAATGTATCAATGAAAACCCATCAGAAGGCTCGCCTACGCCGCTACAAGAACATAATACGTGCACTCGCTCGTAAAGCCAAACTGTAGCGAAGAAAAAGCGAATTATTGTACAAACAGGAGGGTCATTTCTCCCCATCTTATTTTCAGTTTTGGGTCCTTTACTGACTAGATTAATATAATGAGAAAGTGGTAGTGATTCCCCACGAGGTGTACGCCTCACTGCAAAGAGACACGGATCTAGATCCCCGTAAAAGCAGACTTAAAAGAATGGAAAGCGAATTGTTAGCCCTATTAAACAGTGAAAAAACACCTGATGAGAAAAGAATCTTATACCAAGAAGCTCTGCAGAAAATTTCTTCACGAGTACGAAAAATTAAAGAGCCCTACAGAGATCCTGTGGTTATTAGGCACAGCACGGGGGACGATGGCGACATAGGATCTGTACCCGGCGACACAGCTGACCAACCAAAAAGATTAGCCACACAACATATCGAACATGTATTAAAAAATACTCTCCCACTTACATTGAGGAGTAAAGGCTTAAGTCTTTATAATCTATTGAATGAGGATCCCGCCATACAATGGACCGATACAGGGGAGATCATTGTGAAAGGATCAAAGGTACAGGATCGAATATCGTAGACATTGTCCATGACTGGTGAGAAAGTGGGATGGGCCATCACCATCAGGATGGAATTTAAAGCAAGACTACAACAAATAAATGTCCCTAAAACGTTGATAGGAAATCTGAACAGGTTAAAAGACTTGGAACATGCAACGCATGTGACACAATTGAAGGCGCCGTCACCCCCGGCGGTAACACCTTTGAAGAGGAGCAAGAAGAGGTTAAACCAAAGGTTCAGGAAGGAGAAAAATGTACCTGGTGAAATGGCTAGGGTACCCAGAAAGCTTCAACACCTATATAAAAGCTGATGCAATAATGAAGCTTAAATAGTATGCAACATGGCTCCTAACCATTTCTACGTCACACTCCCGTCCTCCTCGTCCCTGTCTGTACACCCTAACAACACGCTAGCCAACTTTGTAACAGAACTCCATGGGCACATTGAATTGGGTCGTGATTCGTATGAGGTGGGGATATGCGAAATTCAGCTGGACACCGTCTTTTTAAATATTGAACATAAAGAAACCGTTTTTACGATTCTTAGAGACATTGACGAGTGTGAAAAAGCTGGGGTAGCTATGGATGAAACTATGCGCATCGCTCGGACTAAGATTACACGGTATTACAGTACAGAAGTAAGACTAGGGCCGGGTCAATATGGTTCGGCCGAGGATGTTGTGAGAGGCTTAAACGTGAGTTTAAGAAACTCAAACCTTACGAATGATTTAGTATATGAAATCGTAAACAACCCTGCACATACACTAATCCTAAAATCAAAGACTAACAGACGTCTTAAAGAACATAGAAAGTTCAAAATTCTAACCAACGGCCGATATAGCGCAGCCTTCCAAAGAGACACATTTCACGAGACACAGTATAACTTGTCCAGATTAATGTATCAATTGAAGATGGAGAAATTGGCTGAAAGGTCCCCAGACATGTGCTATATTTACAGTAATATAGTGGAGCACCAGTTTGTTGGGGATACCCAGGCACGCCTGCTGCGCATTGCTCACATCCCCAACCATAGAGGAAGGAGTTTGAGTATTACATATGACAGGCCCCATTATGTGAATGTCGCAACTAATTTAATAACCAATATCACAATATATATAAGAACGATTGAGGGCGAAAACTTCCCATTCGGTAACGGGAGCTTACAGTGAAGCTACACTTTCGACGCGCTGAGTTATAATGGATAGAAAGCCCTTTCACTCTATCGAGGGATGCGATACCAGCGCGGTAGTGGACTTGGATCCATTTTTTCATCCATACTACGTACGCTGTTCCTTTGCTGAAGAGGGGTGCCAGATACCTTGGAAGGAAAGCGCTACAATCAGGCCTTAACACTGCAGAAGACATATTGGCCGGGGCTAAACCTAAAGAAGCTCTAAAAAACATTTAAAGCGTACACGGAACGAAATCATCAAAGATGCAAAGAGAAAAATGCGTGTTGGCGGAAGAGAGAGAGGGCTCCCGGAAGAAGAAGGGTCACGTGGTATTAAACGTAAAAGGCTATCAAAAAAGAAATGCTGTAAGCGAATGAAACCTATGGTTGACCACTTTTTTGACTGATATAAGCTAAGGATATTGATCTCATAATCATAGTTTGTTTACCACTTGTCGAGAGAGGAGTCACTATTTCGCCATGGCACGCTTCATCCACCCATGTAGTTCACAATGCTGTAAATCGGAGCTGTCCTTTTTGAGCTCCCCCAACCCAAGTTTCTATTGAGCACAGTGACTTTATTACAATTAACCCTTTAAACACAATTAGTTCACCGAGTGCACCTATAGAATTCGTGATACCCAGCTCAGGTCCTTACTTTTTTGATCCAAGCTGTGTGCACATGTACGCTAAGCTACGTATAGCCCATTCTGATGGAACGGCCTGCGATGACAATATGCTGTATACCCTGAAACAAACTTTCTGCACGCCATATTCAACCAGTGTGACGTATATTTAAATCAGACCAACATATCGGCAGGCACGGGGTACTATCATCTACGAGCCTATTTGGAAAATGTCCTCAACTTTTCAAAGAAGCGAAGGCTACCTTTTTAAGTGCGGAGGGATATATCAAACTAAAGATGAAAATAGTATAAAGGACAAATTTAAAAATTCTAAAAAGAAAATATACGAGTGTTTTGGACGGTTGCACACAGATTTCACTTTCCAGGAGAAGTTGCTTGTGAACGGGGTGGATATGAAAATAAAGCTCACCCGCACGAGTCCTGAGATCTGCTTAAATCTGGATGCGAATCAAGAAGAGGGGTGCAAAGTCCGTTGTGGTTCACATTATGGACACATACCTCCGCGTACGGCGAGTGAAATTAAGTTCACCAAAACAACTAGAAATTGAGAAAAATTTACTAAACGCTACAGTGAAATATCCTATTAACAGAGTGCAGATCAAACTATATACGGTTCCTGCAGGGTTGGCATCGAAGCAGATAGAAAACATTGCCCTGGGAAATCTTCCTAAAAGAATATTAATCGGCATGCAGGACCACGCTTCGGTGAATGGAAAATATAAAAAGAGTGCCTTTAAATTCGAGAATTTCGGACTTAAAAATATAACTCTATACGTTAATGGCACTGCTTTGGGTGGAACAATGGGTACGGACTATTCATCAGACGCTGTGTTACCTCTTTGTGCCAGAGCCTATAGTAATCTGACCCATATTGCAGGTGATTGTGATGAGCTTGGTAATGGGGTAACGCAGGAAGAATTCATTGATCAATTTAACCTTTATCCGCATGACATTACACCTGACTTATCTGCTAGCGTAAATACCCATTTAACACCACAGCAGAGCGGTAACATCTCAGTGCGGCTGGAATTCGCCAAGCCTATAGACGCTCCTATTAGTGTACTAGTATATCTCGAATCGCAAGCCCTAATAGAAGTAGATAGATTTAGAAGCGTTATCACTGACTTTTAAAATGGATGCTAATACACTTCAGAAAGTAATGGAGCGAGTCACACGTTCCAAATTTATCGGCGTGTTTGCGAAGAATGAAACATTGAGTTTGCCAAGTACGCGAGAATGCGGTAGTCTTATTGTGAACACAGACATCATCGGTAATGAAGGGATTCACTGGATCGCTGTCTATTTTAAAAATAGACAGCGCCTGTACTATTTTGATTCACTCGGTACTCAACCCTGGAGTGACCCTATTATTGTAAAATTTCTCGCTCAGTTACATATTCCCGAAGTTGTATGGAACCCATTTCGTATGCAGGGATATTTTACTAATGTTTGCGGAATGTACTGTGTCTCATTTCTCATGCATATGTCAAATGATAAAGAATTTATAAATTTTTAAATTTATTTGACCCGTGTCACACTCACCGAAACGATGAAATGGTGTGCAGACAGATAAAAAACCGTTTTCAAATTGTACGTACTCGTTGTATATTATAATGTTTTTGTTCGTATATTTGTAACGGTATATTCGTTTATTGTACTGATTTCTTTCATTTAATAAATTTATGAAATATATTGTGTCTTCTTATCCCAAAAAGATCGAAAAACACTTACATTATTTCGGTGTGACATTGTTGACTGATCAGTATACCCTCCTTATTCCGAGATTCTTCAAAAGATTGTATAACTCGTGTCAAATCCTCATCGGACCTTAAAGGAATAATGCTTTTAAAACATATACAGAGTATACAGACAGACAGATCCCCATTATGTGAAGATATCTTTGGTTCGAGGAGTGAACGCCATAAAAATTTCTATTTTAGCATAATGGGGAAATAACACTGATTGACATTTTTGGCGAGTATCTATTTGACGAGATACTACAACTCTCCATATATATATAAAATTCTAATTATAGACACTTACATTTCTATGGTAGTCCCTTGCGTCGGGTTGTAAGGAGCGTCACTGCAAATATCTTCTACGGTTTGCGTTGAAAATAATTCGCCACAATCAAGCGCATTGAAGAGACTAATTGTGGTTAATGCTGCAGTATCACGTTCTTCATACAAGTCTGGGGAGACGTACAGGTCCATGGTGGAGGATGTGTGACACTGCTGACTGATCAGTATATCATCCATATTCCGAGGTTCTTCAAAAGATTGTATAACACGTGTCAAATCCTCATCGGACCTTAAAGGAATAATGCTTTTAAAACATATACAGAGTATACAGACAGATCCCCATTATGTGAAGATATCTTTGGTTCGATTACCAATTTCGATTTTAGCATGATGGGGAAATAACATTGATTGACATTTTTACTAGTATCTATTTGACGAAATACTACAACTCTCCATATATATATAAAATCGAATTATGGACACTTACATTTCTATGGTAGTCCCTTGCGTCGGATTGTAAGGAGCGTCACTGCAAATATCTTCTACGGTTTGCGTCGAAAATAATTCGCCACAATCAATCGCATTGAAAAGACTAATTGCGGTTAATGCTGCAGTATCACTTTCTTCATACAAATCTGGGGAGACGTACAGGTCCATGGTTGAGGAATGATTATTCACTGATGCGAAAATAGCTACTGTTACTCCCAACTGAAAATATCCCCTTTTATATGCACATTCGCCAAGCTCCGCCCAAAAGACCAGATGTCCGTCGTGATTGGCTGCCGATGTAGCTGGGTGGAGCTATGACGTGTACCATTCCGCTATAACGGGTACGAACGAGTAATTGCATCTTTATATTTTCACTAATAGAATTAATGCTCTTATTCTCCTTTGAAAATTATTTGGTGATTCGTATAGAACGTTTGATATTGATTCCAAATATGGTTTCAGAAGTTTTCTATCACCCATAGTTTTCGAGAAAATAATATTTCCATTTACTCAATTTCCCGCATCATTAGTCACTAATGTAATCGAGAGGGTATAAAGAAATATATCATAATTATATTTTAAAAATAACATTCGGTTTCAACGTTAAACTGTAGGTCTAAGGTGGTCATTACACATAATAAAATAAAGTGGTTGGCAGATAAATGGGCACCCTACGTGTCCTAGTGGTTAAGACGCGGGGCTGTTGATGGTTCGGAGTTAAACTGTAGGTCTAAGGTGGTCATTCCACATAATAAAAGAAAGTGGTTGGCAGATAAATGGGTACCCTACGTGTCCTAGTGGTTAAGACGCGGGGCTGTTGATGGTTCGGAGTTAAACTGTAGGTCTAAGGTGGTCATTCCACATAATAAAAGAAAGTGGTTGGCAGATAAATGGGTACCCTATGTGTCCTAGTGGTTAAGACGCTGGGCTGTTGATGGTTCCACGTTAAACTGTAGGTCTAAGGTGGTCATTACACATAATAAAAGAAAGTGGTTGGCAGATAAATGGGTACCCTACGTGTCCTAGTGGTTAAGACGCGGGGTTGTTGATGGTTCCACGTTAAACTGTAGGTCTAAGGTGGTCATTACACATAATAAAAGAAAGTGGTTGGCAGATAAATGGGTGCCCTACGTGTCCTAGTGGTTAAGACGCTGGGGCTGTTGATGGTTCCACGTTAAACTGTAGGTCTAAGGTGGTCATTACACATAATAAAAGAAAGTGGTTGGCAGATAAATGGGTACCCTATGTGTCCTAGTGGTTAAGACGCTGGGCTGTTGATGGTTCTACGTTAAACTGTAGGTCTAAGGTGGAGTGGAAAGCTTGACCTTCGTCAGAATGAACAATTCGGGCGGAAGCTAACCAAAGGTTATCCAAAGGGTATATATATATATATATATATATATAATATATATATATATATATATATATATGGGATGAAATTCACAATAAAACACGTGAAATGAATGAATGCTGAAAACAAGGAGTGAGGTGAGGTTTTGTTTGATTTGACTCGTAGAAAGGTAAAATATGGTCGACCGAGTTGGGCAGATTCTCGGAAATCCTTTCCTCTATCGGATTATGTTTTGGGTATTTCCAACTTTCTTCGTTTTTTTAAATTTCGTTTTTCAATTTTCTTCGCAGGGATGAAGCTCATGTGTTTCGAATTGTATCGCGAAATCATGAAAATATTTTAGAGATCTGGTTTTAAAGCTTTTGTTAATGAAGAATATTAAATATACTCGTATTTATAGTAAATATTGATGTAGTCTTATGATAATATCTTTCTGAAACATGAAATCATTGTTCAAAGGCTTTATTTGCTGGATCTATTTAAACTCCTTCGCGTGCAGTTTAGGTAATTACATTTATTCAAGTAGAGTTTGCAACCTCTCCTTTCTTCAAGCGAATACTGCAACGTTATACATATTGATGCAGCTTAGATAATTTTTTTGGTTATTTCCAACTTTCTTCGTCTCTTTAATTTCGTTTTTCAATTTCTTCGCAGGGGATGAGGCTCATGTGTTTCGAATTGCATCGTTCTATAATTCTGTTTTCTATGGTTGGTTGGATAACTACGTTATTTGTTCCGTCTTTGAATCTTCCAATTGAATATCTATATAAACATAGTTATTTTATATGTTTGATTCTTCCAACTGATTAACTATATAAATATATATATTGTGGTTTACGTATAGTTTAAAATAATATACGTTTGGTATGACTTTCATAATATATATATATATATATATATATATATATTTCTATAATTCTGTTTTCTATGGTTGGTTGGATAACTACGTTATTTGTTCCGTCTTTGAATCTTCCAATTGATTATCTATATAAACATACTGTTATTTTATATGTTTGATTCTTCCAACTGATTAACTATATAAATATATATATTGTGGTTTACGTATAGTTTAAAATAATATACGCTTGGTATGATTTTCATAATATATATATATATATATATATATTTCTATAATTCTGTTTTCTATGGTTGGTTGAAATTATGGATAACTACGTTATTTGTTTCGATAAGTTCAACTTCAAGGAAGCTCAAGTTAATGTTATATTTTGCATATAATCCACTATATACATCTATTGTAAAACACTATATACATCTATATTTCAATTAAGTGTGTAATTATTTAATTCATCTACCATATTGTGGTACACAATGCTTATTAGAATACATGGTGCGATCTGGCAACTCAGCACCCCAATACAAGGCGTGATCTGGCAACTCAGCCAGAATAGAGGCTTATAAAAGATCGAGAAGCTGGTGAAGACTCATTCCCAGCTCGGCTCCAGCCGAGCAAGGACCTCTGGTCCTTCTTTTTTTGGCCCTTTGGTAAACCCCTTAGTGGCCTCTTAGGTTAGGAAAACGAAAATAATATGCCTTAAAGGCAACTACTCTCTCTCTCTCTCTCTCTCTCCTACAGGCGTCTCTCTCTCTCTCCTACAGGCGTCTCTCTCCCTCCTTCAGCTCTCTCTCTCTCTCTCCTACAGGCGTCTCTCTCCCTCCTTCAGCTCTCTCTCTCCTGCATGTGTAACTACTGCATGTGTACCTCCTCCATGTGTGCGTATGTGTGTGTACCTCCTGCATGTGTACCTCCTGCATGTGTACCTCTCACCCCTTGGCTGATTAGACGTATATAATAATAATGTATACAATAGTACTGCTAAAAAGAGGTATCTGACAACCATTTACAGCCAACTGGCTGATTAGGAGTCTATAATAATGTATACAATGGTATCGCGGTATCTGGCAACTCAAGCCATTTACGCCAACTGACTGATTAGGAGCCTATAAAACAACGCCAACTCGGCTGAAGTCTTAATGTGCACTTGGCTCCTGCCAGGTGAACACCTCTCCTCCTTTCTCTCCTTCTTTCTCTTGGGGGATAACGCCGCCTCCAAGTTTCCCCCCCACCCCACTTTGCAACAACCCCCTCTTTGCAACAACCCCCTCCCCGTTTGCAACCATCCCCCTCCCCTACTTTGCAACAACCCCCACCCCCTTTGCAACAGCCCCCACCCCCCTTTGCAACATTACATAATAACCTGCAACATTCTTGCACTCTCCCCTTTTTCGGCTATACTACTAACATTCTAATTCTATATACACAGGGTGTTTCAGGAGGAAAGGCCAATACTTCGGGAGGTGATAGTATCAGTCATTGTGAGAAAAAAAGTTCATATGAACATGTCTAATTCTGAATGGTTACGGAGATAGAGTTGTTTGAATCTACAAATACAAAAGCATTGTTAATGGTAATCAAGAAAGAGAAACCAATTACTGTTTCTAACATTTAATGTTTAAACATTGGCATTTTGAATGGTATCAGATACAGAAATGACAAATTTGTTACAGTTTACAATACGTTTTCGAAAATCCCAGTCAACCTCAATGCACTTTGCAACTCGTGTGCGAAGATCGCGTGTTGTTCGTCTGAGTTGATCTTGACGTTCCTTTATGCGGGCAGCAGCATCCAAAATGCGCGCGAGCAATTCGTCTTGTGTATCCACCTTTCTTTTGTAAACTTGACTTTTCATCCACCCCCACAAACAATAATCTAACGGAGAGAGGTATGGAGACCTTGGTGGCCATTGAATGGGATCACCGCGGGGGGAGGAAGAGCTGCGCGCGCATCAGATTCAAAAAGCTCTATCTCCGTAACCATTCAGAATTAGACACATGTTCATATGAACTTTTTTTCTCACAATGACCGATACTATCACCTCCCGAAGTATTGACCTTTCCTACCGAAACACCCTGTACGTATATATTATGGTATTAAAAAAAAATATATATATATATTATATATATATATATATAAGTGGCACTTATTCCTTTTCCCCACACAATTTCTTTTTTCCCAGTTAGGTCAAATGTACGCCCTTGACAATGGGTTAGGTTAAGTCATGATATTTTCGTTAAAATGAAAAGGAATAAGTGGAATATTTTAATGGAAATATCATGACTTAACCTACCCAATTGTCAAAGGCGTACAGTTGACCTAACCGGGAAAAAAGAAATTGCGGGGTAGAAAAGGAATAAGTGCCATATATATATATATATATTTTGCTTTCTTTAATTTACCGCCGATTCGTACCTAATGTGGTACATATCTCGGCGAGGCAGTAGGTAGGTGATGTCACTGAGTTGAGGATGGTAGACTATGGGGTTGAGTAAGGTTCAGTTGCTGGGTAGTGGGTAGGAGGGGTATGGTCTTAGACACACACACACACACACACACAAACACACACACACAACATATATACATATATATATATATATATGAAAAGAAGGATCAACACAACGGCAAACATTTTCATTTATTTGTACATCAGACGTTTCGACAAATCTTTTGTCATCATCAGTGAGTTAAGTCTTAAAACCTTAAAACAAAATTGAAAAGTGAAAGTTACATCAATACAATATTAAGACCATTAAAATTAAAACCTTAAAGCAAAATGAAAATTGCATCAATACAAAATTAAAAACATTTAAATTTCATCACTATAAAAACTAAAATTAAATTAAATTTCATCACTATAAAAACTAAAATTAAATTACCTCAATAGGTAAATACACAATGTTTACATCCACCTCCATACTTGGCAAAGTCTAAGTGAACACTGGGTGGTCAGAGGATTAGGAAGGGTATATCTGTGAAACACGGTTGGTTGTCAAAAGAGTCGTAATTTGTAGGATGAGCTATTATTATTAAGGGAGGGTTTGTTTCTATAGATGTACAAAGATTACGACTCTTTTGAAAACCAACCGTGTTTCACAGATATACCCTTCCTAATCCTCTGACCACCCAGTGTTCACTTAGACTTTGCCAAGTATGGAGGTGGATGTAAACATTGTGTATTTACCTATTGAGGTAATTTAATTTTAGTTTTTATAGTGATGAAATTTAATTTAATTTTAGTTTTTATAGTGATGAAATTTAAATGTTTTTAATTTTGTATTGATGCAATTTTCATTTTGCTTTAAGGTTTTAATTTTAATGGTCTTAATATTGTATTGATGTAACTTTCACTTTTCAATTTTGTTTTAAGGTTTTAAGACTTAACTCACTGATGATGACAAAAGATTTGTCGAAACGTCTGATGTACAAATAAATGAAAATGTTTGCCGTTGTGTTGATCCTTCTTTTCATCTGTAAGCTCCGGTTCCCTAAGGAGAAGTCAATAGCTTTGATATATATATATATATATATATATAATATATATATATATATAAGGTCCGCTCTTGTGACGGGACCCTTATCACAATGTTTCTCGAAGGTCACTGCGAAGGATCGATAAGTAAATTGAAATTATAATAAATCTTTCTCTTAATTTAGTAACCCTCTGCTCGAATTCTTTAGCCTCCGCTTACTTCTGTACCCCAATTTTAGTGTGTATTTGATAATGAAATAGTTTCTTTGAATAGCTTTTAATCAATAAATTGAAGTCACATTGGGTACAAGCAGTCTCAAATTCAAAATATAATACAATTAAGTTCAGGTTTTTTTCTTAAACTAGTTTTAACATTAATTAAATAAGTCAAGATTTGTCGTTGCCCGTCCTTCTCTCGCTGTAGTTTAGGTTAATGGCTCTCAATATTCTCTCATAAACTCTCAATATTCTCTCGTAACTCAATATCTCAAAAACTCAAATCTCACTGAATGGAAGTCTCAATTTTAGTCTTTAACGAGCAAACCCTCTCAAAGCCCACTCGGAAAATTACTAGATCGCCACCCGGCCTATGTCTCGTTCCCGACGAAGCGCAAGTTATATTCTGGGGTTTTTTGTCCTTGCATCTTTTTTTATATACTCAATCCCTACTACGTCAAAGTCCGAGGCGCACTGAGACGAGCCCAATGAAAGGAGGCTAATTGGTAGGGGAGAGCGCAACTTAGGGGTTTGTGTCCTGTTGATGAACTGTTCAAGCGTCTAAAAGAGAGGGGGCGTAGCACGAGATAATGAGAACACTCGTAGTTTGTCTCAAGAGCTGTCTTAAACATTGAAGATAAAACATGGTGGATTATGAGTAACTAATATGGCTCGTGTATAATATATATATATATATATATATATATATATATATATATATATATATTAGTGGTGGACCGGATATCAGTTTTTCAACATCTGCGGATGCGGATGCGGATATTTAGTTAATCTATCAATATACTATAGAATTATGAATATATGACATAATTTTTCAAATTTCGTGATATTACTATTACGGTAGGCAATGCATAAGAATTAAAATTAATATTAATGTTTTCATTAAGATAAAAATAATAACTTTCTCAAGAGTTTCAGCCACAGAAAATTCAATGAAACATGTTTCATTCAATTTTCTGTGTTACCAGAAGTGCGGATGCGGGTGTTAAAAATGATGCAGATATCCAGTCCACCACTAATAGACCTATATATATATATATATATATATATATATATATATATATAATATATATATATAAGTTTTGAGGACGCCACTTTTTTTTACA
Organism: Bathynomus jamesi; assembly: GCA_023014485.1. Lineage (NCBI taxonomy): Eukaryota > Metazoa > Arthropoda > Malacostraca > Isopoda > Cirolanidae > Bathynomus > Bathynomus jamesi. The sequence goes on along the minus strand of JAJOZX010000055.1, from coordinate 365,966 downwards.
TTCCCGAAATTTTTTATATATACACTGCTAAAGCTCAAAAAGCATTTGCATAGATCTGTTCTAGTTTATTTTTAAATTATCTTATTACATCCTCGAATTTTATTATCAGAGCTGAGCTGTAAGAAAATCTTTTACAGTCAATTGTATCATGTCTCTTCTCAATCATTGACCCTCAAATGAAAACGTCTCTATTTTAATTTTGTTAAAGTATAGGAAATAAAATCAGTTGTTCTACGTTGTATATTTTCTGTCATATCTGTACCGTGTAGCGTCCTCTATACAATTTCTAACGTATCATTTATGTAATGTGGTGACCTAACCACGTTAAATCTAACTTAACATTTGTACAATCTGTGTAGATCATTACCTTGCTTTTGTAATTACATTTCTATTTTTTGGATCAATGAAAGAAAACCACCCCAGCCTTCTTTAGTTAGCTTTATAAGGCTAACTAACGAAAATATAACGACCAAACCTAACCATTCGTCAAGGGCGTACAGTTGACCTAACGATTGGTTAGGTTAGGTCGTGATATTTTCATTAGTTAGCTTTATAAAGCTAACTAAAGAAGGCTGGGGGTGGCTTTCTTTCATTGATCCCTATTTTTTATGATACCTTACCTTTGGTAATCTTTGGTTAGCTTCCGCACAAATTGTTCATTCTGAAGAAGGTCAAGCTTTTCACTCCACCTTAGACCTACAGTTTAACGTGGAATCCGAACCACGCCGCATCAGCAGCCCAGCGTCTTAACCACTAGGCCGCCTAGGGTATCCATTTATCTACCAACTACTTTCTTTATTGTGTGGAAGGATGAACAGCTGGGCTTTGCTGCGCGCCGGCTGCCGTCGGGTCTCGAACTCAGGGCTGATGGATTCGTAGTCAGCGACGCTAACCACTACACCACCGAGGCGCATATATATATATATATATAAAAGTAAAAATCTTCCAAAGAACTTAATTTTTTAATTGAAATTGAAAAGAAAAAGTTTCCCCGGTACTTACATATTATCGGGACTACCTACCTTCTACCATGGAAGAAAAGTGTCTTAGAATTGTCGAAACTACTTATCTTTACTATAGGTAGTTTCGACAATTCTAAGACACTTTTCTTTTATGGCAAATTTGTCGCAAATGAATATTAAGAAAGTTACAGCTACTTAAATATTTCAGTACCATTTTGCGTCTGGCAGCGTTGCGTGGGTAGTTTTTATTTCCAGTGTATTGTGAATCATGTCGTGTGAAGGTTGTGAGATTGCACACACATTTGGAAAGAGGAGCTAAAACTACGCTAGAAACAAAAAACAGAAGTGGGTTCACTAGTTGAGTACTGAACGACAATTTTACTTGTTTATTTGTTGCCTGCTTAGACCTAGTTTAGTTTGAATATTATTGTTGTAGTGCAAGCATGTGATAATGCAGTGTTGTGATCTATCTACTTGTGAGTTGCCCCCGGTTAATTGAATGTCAGGTTAGTGCAACTGAATGCCCGGTTAGGTCAAATAAATAACCGGTTAGGTCAGTTGAATGCCAGGTTAGGTCAACTGTACGCCCTTGACGATTGGTTAAGTTGTCATGATATTTTCTGTAGTTTTAACGAAAATATTTGGGTAAACTTTAAAAAGCTGTAACTTTTTTAATATTCATTTGCGACAAATTTGCCATAGAAGAAAAGTGTCTTAGAATTGTCGAAACTACCTATTGTAAAGATAAGTAGTTTCGACAATTCTAAGACACTTTTCTTCTATGATAGAAGGTAGGTAGTCCCGATAATACTAAGTACCGTTTCTCCTTAATATATAAAACATTACAAAATAATTTTTCTTTTTAAATTTTTTAAATTATAAACACACTTAAATTTCTTATGTAAAATTTTCCTAAATATTTAAATATTGAAAAAGAGAAAAGGAAATTAATATTTAAAATCACCTTTCAAATGTAAACAATATTTAAAAGTATATAAACTATTTTTTAGCTTCGTCCGAGGCAAATTCAAATCATTACAATAAAAAAAATACACTACTTTTGTTGTTCGATCGGTTTATTTAACTTCTGTAACATCCCCGATTCTATGACGAAAAGGACCTACTATAGCTTTACGTGGGATCTGAACTACTGGTGGCTACATTATCTGGACGCGGAGGACGGCCCCTCATCTGACTTGTACACAGACCCAATGTCACAACTTCAGGGCTCCCACTATTAAGGTAATTACCTTAGTTTAGGGTAATTTGGGTACATTTTAAGGTACGGGAATTTTTAAGGTAAATCTCAGGTAATTCAGCTCGAAAGCAGTTTCTCATAATCTGTTGAAAAAATATAAAATAAAATAGTGAAAAATAATATAAAATATAGGAAATAAATTTAAATGAGTATATATTGAAAAAAAAACATTATTTTTTCTACCTACAATTGCGCCCTCTTGCGTTACAGTTGCGTATTAAAGATATAAACAAAGCTGGACCTAACTTTTTCAGTGCTTTCGTTAGGCCTATGGTGACAACTGTGATTCATTTCACATTACAGTGATTACATTCACCGCAGTTTTGGGTTAATAAGTTTTAAATGATATGGGCTGGACCTGTAAATCAAAATAACTTTTTATGGGGTAGTTTTAGTCGCTTTATTCAAATTTGTCACTCATTTTTGTGCAAACTATTGTAGAAAGTAATAATAATAATATATATATATATATTTAGTGTATTTGTAGTCGGGGGTGGTATGACGTCATGTTACTCTGCGACTTAATTAGTTTGTTGGTTTCTGTTCTGGCTATTTTTTTTTGTGATAGAATTATGACGTGCCGTTCGTGTGGTTTCGAGTTTGAGAACTTGATTCGTCATGTGCCCTAGATGATAATACGAAACGATCAGAAGATATTTAGGTGAAATAACCAATATTAACCTGTTAGGTTAATTGAATGCCCGGTTAGGTCAACTGTACGCCCTTGATGATTAGTTAGGTTAAGTCGTGATATTTTCGTTAGTTTAAACGAAAATGACGAGAGCAAACTTTTCTGGTTAATTTTGAGGTGTTTTGCACGTTTCCTGTGGTAATGCGTCGTTTACAAGATCTCGTAATATGAACATATTAGGTTATGCTTTATTGTATAAAATGTAGTCAAAAATATATTTTTCAAGTGTATTTTGGTGTGCTTCGTTCGGATATGACCTTCATTTCTTGCGCAAATGAACAGAAATACAGTTGTCATTGCATGGCCCAAACACGTATTTCTGTTCATTTACACAAGAAATGAAAGTTATATTTGAACAGAGCACACCAAAATACGCTAGAAAAATATATTCTTTATTTCAACTTCAGGCCATGTCATTTGCCACATAATTACCCAGTTTTGTAGATAACTTTACAATAAAAGTGAAAGTAAGTTTATGATAAATGGCATCAAAAGAAATGAGAATGACGAAGAAAGTGATTACAATACAGATGATGAGCGTCAAGAAACGTCAAAAATCAAGAAGTTGAAAGTAAAGCAGAATGCAAATACAGTAGTAGCGCAACTGATGAAGTATGTAAAGAAATTATGTTAAAGCAATTTGAGTAGATTTTTCATTTCAGATCTAGCTTTTCAACTTATTTGAAACAAGTTTTTATTAATTTCCTTAAGTTCTATTGAAGTTTTGAGTTTATTCATTTTTGCATAATAAAAATGCATATCTGTTTTAAAATAAACTTCTATTTTTCAATACGGTATACTATTGCTTTTCAACTTTGTTTTAAGATGTTTACTTTTGGAAATAAACTTTTTTTTCAATATAAAGGGTGTCAGGAAATGGTTGCCCCCCCCCCCTGTACAGAAGAAACTGAAAGGAATAGAAAAAAACAGACGAAACCACGCGAAAGTGCGTTTAATTTTGAATAAAAAACACTTGTTTTAATATCGGGTGTTGCCCCCATTTGCAGTTCTGACGGCCATTAATCGACGGGGATATGATCCCAGAAGTGTCTCAAAGAGATCGGTATCATGACTCATTTCTTCAAGAACTTCGTTGATCTTTGCAGTCATAATTTCTGTTGAATACCGATTCTGAATGGGTTGTTCCAGCATTAAAGACTCCACCCGCTCCTTCATGATGGATCCGACATGTTCACAGTCATTAAGATCGGGAGAATTGCCAGGTCATTCATTATTTCCGAAAAAATCAATGTTATTTCCTTAAGCAGTTGTTGAGTCGCAAGTGCTTTCATACAGGGGGCTTTGTCGTGAAGAAAGGTTGCCTGTTCAACATCCAAAACACACTCGGGGTCTTTCAAAAACGGAATTACATATTGGGCTAAAATTACATTTCGAAAATAAGGCCCATCCCAACTGGTTCCTCTTGGTTTGATAACGCAGATGAGCTTCCGAATAGAGAACATAATGAAAACACCCACACATGCTGGATTTTTTACTATTTCTCGATACTTCTGGTCGTCTGGGACTTCATCAGGAGTTGTTGCCCAAACCCGATCATTCTGAAAATTTGCTTTTCTGGAGACATAAACGAAGAATTCATCGCTGACAACCAAGTGAAGGAAATCGTCTTCCGTCCATTCCTCAAGATAATCACAAAACCATAGCCGATCTTCAATATTAAGATCACTCTTCCGTGGCTTAGCTATTTCATGCCAAGCACTCAAGCCTTGGCGAACTCGAAATTGATGCACAAGTTGCCGATTGACTATCTTACCACGACGGATAAGTATATCTTTCGCTACCTCAGAGCAGCTCTTCTTTCGGCGCCGTGATGCAGCAAGCACAATGTCTTTCGATTCTTGAGATAATTTCTCCGGTCTTCCTCCTCGAAATTCTGTTTCACAATCTTCAGTATTCTTATTCCAATTCCTTTTGACAAAGTCTTCTGATCTTTTTAATCTCTCAGCTACCCAGTGTCGAGTTATGAAAGTTGCACCAGCTTCCTTTGCTTCACGAAATGTGACAGCTCGAATGCGGTCAAGAACTCGCTTTTTCTCTGAATCGTTCAAAATAGATGATGCCATGGTTTCTGTGGGGAAAAAAATGGTAAGAATTAAAATCACAGGAATAGAATATAATGGTTTTTATTCAGATTTTAACGCTCTTTCAAGTGGTCTCGCCGGTTTTTATCTATCTCTTCTAGTTTTTGCTCTACAGGGGGGCAATCATTTCCTGACACCCCGTACTACAGTAGGGTATTTTATAATCCGAATATCTTGGTACCATGATAGTCATTATTAATATATTATATATTATATATATATATATATATATATATATATATACACACACACATACACACACATACACACACACACACACACACACATACACACACACACACACACACACACACACACACACACACACAAGTAAAATATTTAAGGCAATTTTTAAGGACATTTCCCTTTCAGATGTAAGCTAATTTTGCTGATTTTAAGGTAGAGTCTAAGGTAATCCTTGCTGGCAGCTCTGGGAACCCTGCTTAACTTCTCTCATTGTCGGGAAGCGGTGTTACGAAATTGGCCATGACGTAGCACACCTCAACCCGAGTTTACAAAGCTACCAAAGTATTAGTCTACATTACTTAAGTCTTACCTAAATATATATATATATATATATAACAGGTGGGTAAAAACCGTAACCCCTTAGAGGTAAACTGTCATATTAAAAAAAGTAAGGGGACTGGAGCTCCCAAACTTCATAGATGCTTACCTTAGCATGTTGTTCGTCTTAATTGAGAAGTTGCTCGATATGTCCCCCTTGCTGCTCAACGCAGGCCTCCAAACGTGGACGCCACTGATCAATGCACCTGTTTACATATCGTTGAGACACCTTCTCCCAGCCGAGCAGAATTCTTTCGCGTAGTTCATCTATGTCTCTTATATTGGTACCAACGATGTAAACTTTGGACATCTAGTGGTGAAAGATCGGGGCTACTAGCCGGCTACATATTGGATTCGATAAAATCTGGTGTTTCGTTCTCAAGGAATGTGACAGTTTGGCGTGCTCTGTGAGCGGGGGCTCCATCTTGTTGGAAACTATATCTTTCACTGTATCTAACTGATATTCGACGAATTAGTGGTGAAGATATAGTTTCCAACAAGATGGAGCCCCTGCTCACAGAGCACGCCAAACTGTCACATTCCTTGAGAACAAAACACCGGATTTTATCGAATCCAATATGTAGCCGGCTAGTAGCCCCGATCTTTCACCACTAGATTATGGTGTTTGGGAAGCCCTAAGTCCAAAGTTTACATCGCTGGTACCAATATAAGAGACACAGATAAACTACGCGAAAGAATTCTGCTCGGCTGGAAGGTGTCTCAACGATATGTAAACAGGTGTATTGATCAGTGGCGTCCACGTTTGGAGGCCTGCGTTGAGCAGGAAGGGGGACACATCGAGCAACTTCTCAATTAAGACGAACAACATGCTAAGGTAAGCATCTATGAAGTTTGGGTGCTCCAGTCCCCTTCCTTTTTTTAATATGACAGTTTACCTCTAGGGGTCACTTTTTTTACCCACCCTGTATATGTATATATATATATATATATATATAATAGTTATATTAATATATATTAATTAACTATGCCTCGGTGGTATAGTAGTTAGCGTCGCTGACTACGAATCCATCGGCCCCGGGATCGAGACCCGGTGACGGCAGCCGTCGCGCAGCAAAACCCAGCTATTCTTCCTCCCACACAATAAAGAAAGTGGGTGGTAGATAAATGAGTACCCTGGGTGGCCTAGTGGTTAAGACGCTTGTCGTATGGTTCGGATTCCACGTTAAACTGTAGGTCTAAGGTAGAGTGAAAAGCTTGACCTTCGTCAGAATGAACAATTCTGGCGGAAGCTAACCAAAGGTTACCAAAGGTTATATATAATTTTACACAGCTTACTGTTTTGTTCATTTTTGAAAGTGTCTATTTGTTTCTTAAGATTATCTAAAACTACTTTTTACTTTAATTAATTTTCTTTTATTTACGTTAAATTTTGTTTTCATTTTTTTTTTTTTTTTTTTGCAAATTTTATTCCAGTTAATTAATATTAAGAACAATTTAATTTTGGAACAATAAAAAGTATAATAACTGATTATAATAATATGCTTCCTACGATAAACAGATAATAATAATAATAATAATATAATGAATCGTTGATCAATATCTACTAAAAACTTGGAATGATGATACAAATATTGAGTTTAAACACACCAACCCAAATGAGATTTCTCAATAAACATTTCAATCAAACATTTTAATGAATAAACCATAACAAAACAGACGATGTGACCAAGACAATAAGGAAAAGAAACGAAAGAGTAAGAAGAGAAAGGATGCCGCTCTCAAGCGCGCGAAATTAGTAAAACCCAATTATTTTGTAAACGAATGGATGTTTACCTCAAAACTGCCGAACCTAACAAAGATCTTCGACAAAATATCACCTCGAGAAGAAATTAAAAAAATGATTTTGGGTTCATGAAGAACCTTTAAAAAGTAGCAATTAATAATGCACAAGACAATTAGAATAAAAGATGAATGTATAATTTTAATAATTACAAATTTCCAACTACTTATCTTTTAACAGCAGTAGACACCTTTTGGATTGGATTAATTTCTTGTAATTACATTCGTTATCAATACTCTTTCTCTCTCTCTCTCTCTCTCTCTTATAAACTATATACAGTATATATGACGGATAAGGACAAAGGATTTGTAAAACGGATTCTTTCGCGCTTTTTACGTCTTGATTTATTCGAGTCAAGCTCGTTTTCCTTACTCGAAATTAGGGAAGACTTAGTTTGAGCCTATTCAGTTTTGTGAGCCACATACTTTCTTTATATTAAATTGTAGGGTGAACTAATTTATTAATTTTACTTCAAAACCTTAACATGGAGGTTTTTTTAAACTTTACTCCGTCCCCCGAAGAAATGTACTGTTCTCCTACCCGCCGCTAGCTGTGTTTCTGCCTTCGATTAATAATTATCAATGAGATTTTTGTGTTCCTGTAATGGGTTACCTTCTTTTCGCCGTGGTAGTTTCGCCGCAGTTGTTTCGCCGCAGATTGAATTCGCCGTGAATTCATTCGACGCTGTGCTATTCGCCGCAGCCTAATTTTTCTATTTTTTCTAGATTTTAATTTAAAAGGCAAACATTAAAAATTCTCAAAATTTATTTGTTAAAAATGTACTCCAATTAAAAATTATATAAAATTTGATTGTTAAAAGAGTACTCCTAATTAAAATTCATAAAATTTTAATTAAGTTAATGGTTTGATTTTCCTACTCTAATGTCCTTGCTCCGATGCAAGTTCAGTTTTAAATTAAATAAAAATAAGAATAACTTAAAGATGTCCATTTAACTTTATTCTAAACATAATTTCTCATATGTGACTGTATACATTATATACTGTATTGCTCGAAAGGAATACGAGTTTCGATATTGCTTGGTAATGCCGTAACATTATATACATTCAACTGCAAAGAACACGCAGTATAAACAACGTAAAGAACGACGCTTGTATAGGAGATATTCCGCACAAGACGAGAGAGAGAGAACGAAACAAATGAAAAAATGAGGTAACCACCCGGGAATCGAACCCGGGATCTTCCGATTGCCGGTCAGATGCGATACCATTACACCATGGGCCTCACTCTTCCAAATGCCGTAATTCTTCTACATACTCGCAGAAACCAATGCCCCAATCTCCTATACAAGCATCGTTCTTTACGTTGTTTATACTGCGTGTTCTTTGCAGTTGAATGTATATAATGTTACGGCATGCGGGAGGTGCCCCCTTGGGGCATTGGTTTCTGCGAGTATGTAGAAGAATTACGGCATTTGGAAGAGTGAGGCCCATGGTGTAATGGTATCGCATCTGACCGGCAATCGGAAGATCCCGGGTTCGATTCCCGGGTGGTTACCTCATTTTTTCATTTGTTTCGTTCTCTCTCTCTCGTCTTGTGCGGAATATCTCCTATACAAGCGTCGTTCTTTACGTTGTTTATACTGCGTGTTCTTTGCAGTTGAATGTGTGTGTATATATATATATATATATACAGGGTGGGCCGTAAGTTTCCATACATAGGAAAAATAAACATTTTTTTATGGACAACCATTTTTATTTATATAATATGCTCTACATGGTTGCCATTGTTTTGAAAACACATTTCAATACGTGTTCCCCACTGTTGATGAACACGCATTAGCACAGTTGACGTTATGCTTGTAATGGCGTTGGTGATACGTTCCTTTAGATGATTTATGTCTCGTATCTTTTCCTGATACACCATGGCCTTCAAGTGCCCCCAAAGATAGAAATCAAGGGGGGTGAGAGTAGTATAGCCGCAAAAGGGGAGAGTGCAGGAATGTTGCAGGTTATTATGTAATGTTGCAAAGGGGGGTGGGGGTTGCTGCAAAGGGGGGATGTTGCAAAGGGGGGATGTTGCAAAGGGGGATGTTGCAAAGGGGGGGGGGAAAGGGGGGGGGGGGAAAACTTGGAGGCGGCGTTATCCCCCAAGAGAAAGAAGGAGGAGGAGAGAAAGGAGGAGAGGTGTTCACCTGGCAGGAGCCAAGTGCACACTGAGACTTCCAGCCGGTCTGGCGTTGTTTTATAGACTCCTAATCAGCCAGTTGGCTGAGTTGCCAGATAGCGCCATGTATTCCATTGTATACATTATTATCCTAATCAGCCAGTTGGCTGAGCCAGAGACGCCTGAAGAAGAGAGAGATGCCTGTAGGAGGGAGAGACGCCTGTAGGAGGGAGAGACGCCTGAAGAAGAAGAGAGAGACGCCTGAAGGAGAGAGGATAGGTGCACATGCAGGAGTACACATGCAGGAGTACACATGCAGTAGGTACACATGCTGGATGTACACATGCAGGAGTACACATGCTGGAGGCAAACATGCAGGAGAGAGAGAGAGAGAGAGGCGCCTGAAGGAGAGAGAGAGAGAGAGAGCTGAAGGAGGGAGAGAGACACCTGAAGGACAGAGTGGAGTTCTCCCCCAATTTATTTTCGTTTCCCTAACCTAAGAGGCCACTATGGGGTTTACCAAAGGGCATGAAATAGAAGGGGCAGAGCTCCTTACTCGGCCGGAGCCGAGGGGGGAATGGTTCATCAACTTCGCGATCTTTTATAATCCTCTATTCTGGCTGAGTTGCCAGATAGCGCCATGTGTCCCATTAATCGTGTAGCGATTCAATTATTATTATTATTATTTCTACAATGAAACGGGTTCGGGTCGAAGAACGGGCGAGAGATCTTCCCCCCCCCAATATATATATATATATATATATATATATATATATATATATATATATATATATATATATTATTTATTTTATAACATTGAACTTAAAGAAACAAATAACATAGTTTACCTTCGAAAACGTCATAATAGAAAACTTCATTTTACGGTAAACTATGTTATTTCGATGAATGAAACAAATAACATAGTTTACCGTAATTCCAGATAGCGCCGTGTGCCCCATTAATCGTGTAACACATATATAACGGCTGTTATTCCCTTGTATATAATAAGCTAATGAATCATATAAAATACCACAATATATGGTTATACAAGATTCGACCGTATAAAATAACACAAGCACCTCTTTCATTACGCTTTAATAGAATTAGTAAAGTTACCCAATAAATAAATCGTTAGACGATTTTTATAAGGGAAACCCAACTAATTATCCACCATTCAATAAATAATACGTGAATAAAGAGTTCCAATTCATGTGAATGAGATAACTAAAATTTTAGTTATTGTATTATCATAAGACTACATCAATATTTACTATAAATACGAGTATATTTAATATTCTTCATTAACAAAAGCTTTAAATCCAGATCTCTAAAATATTTCCAACTTTCTTCGTCTCTTTAAATTTCGTTTTTCAATTCCCTGCGAAGAAAATTGAAAAACGAAATTTAAAGAGACGAAGAAAGTTGGAAATACCCAAAACATAATCCGATAGAGGAAAGGATTTCCGAGAATCTGCCAAAATCGGTCGGCCATATCTTACCTTTCTACGAGTCAAATCAGGCAATACCTCGCCTCACTCCTTGTTTCAGCATTCATTCATTTCACGTTTTATTGTGAATTTCATCCCATATATATATATATATATATATATATATCTAGGACACGTAGGGTGCCCATTTATCTGCCAACCACTTTCTTTTATTATGTGTAATGACCACCTTAGACCTACAGTTTGAACCATCAACAGCCCCGCGTCTTAACCACTAGGACACGTAGGGTACCCATTTATCTGCCAACCACTTTCTTTTATTATGTGGAATGACCACCTTAGACCTACAGTTTGAACCATCAACAGCCCAGCGTCTTAACCACTAGGACACGTAGGGTGCCCATTTATCTGCCAACCACTTTCTTTTATTATGTGTAATGACCACCTTAGACCTACAGTTTGAACCATCAACAGCCCCGCGTCTTAACCACTAGGACACGTAGGGTGCCCATTTATCTGCCAACCACTTTCTTTTATTATGTGTAATGACCACCAAAACACCAAATATTTGTCCCCCGAACCCCATCTATCTATCTATCTATCTATCTATCTATATATATATATATATATATATATATAATCGTACATTCCCCAGCTATGTTTGTATATTAACATATCACACACACACACACACACACACACACACACACACAGACACAGACCACAAACCAATGCATTTTTCATATCTCCTGGAGACCTTTTGAAAGGATTGTCGAATCACAGTTTAATGTGGAAATGAATCCTCTTTTAAAATATAATTAGAAGGTGTATATATATATATATATATATATATATATATGAAGGAGTGTAGTATCACGTTTCACCGAAATAAACCAAAACAAGCGATCGTGTACGGCACACACACACACACACACACATGCACACACACACACACACACACACACACACGCGCACACGCACACACACACGCGCACACACACACAGACCAGAAACCAATGCATTTTTCATATCTCCTGGAGACCTTTTGAAAGGATTATCGAATCACAGTTTAATGTGGAAATGAATCCTCTTTTAAAATATAATTAGAGGGTATATATATATATATATATATATATATATATATATATATATATATATATATGAAGGAATGTAGTATCACGTTTCACCGAAATAAACCAAAACAAGCGATCGTGTTCGGATCTTCGATTCGCCCTAGAGAACTTTTTCGGGCCCAGGGCCTGATAAATCTCTCTACATTCGTCGAAATATTACCCCTCCCCATACATACCCCATTATATATATATATATATATATATATATATATATATATATATATAAATTGAATTTACCGTGGAACACCGTGTTTGGCAAACGGTTTAGTGGTGTAAGCCACATTTACTGATGCATATTATATCTATCGGGCAAATAACTTTTAATTCAGTCACTGATTAATCCTCTAATACCGCAACAGCACAAATTATTGAGTAGAATGTTGCGCTCTATTACATCAAACAACTTACTCATACCCACTGTCATAATTTTCTTTTATCATAACTCCAACTACGTTAAGCGACGTTGGATCTGAGTGGTAGTTGGATGGGGAGTCATCCACCGCAGCAGATAAATGTAATTAAAAAATATGCACTTATTTTTATATCACGGATGGAATCGATGTAGACAATGCAATTAGCGCCTAAATTATCTAAAACCATAACAATACAAATTATTTCAATAGAATATTATGGTCTATTACATTATTACGCCTTGCCCAGATCCAATAACCTCAATTTAGTAATAATAACAATTATCTCTCATACACTATATATATATATATATATATATATATATATATATATATATATATATATATATATATATATATATATAGAAAGAGAGCGAGAGTTTTGCTCAAATAAAGGATTCCATTTATAATGAAAAGGTAAGACTTGGGGTGTCATTCGATTACTGAGAGTTATTAGCAATGAAGTTCAGTAGAGATTCCCCCAGCTAATATGTATCATACTTCTGAGAAAGTCGAAAACCATACCTGCTTTAGTGGTGTAAGCCACATTTACTGATGCATATTATATCTATCGGGCAAATAACTTTTAATTCAGTCACTGATTAATCCTCTAATACCGCAACAGCACAAATTATTGAGTAGAATGTTGCGTTCTATTACATCAAACAACTTACTCATACCCACTGTCATAATTTTCTTTTATCATAACTCCAACTACGTTAAGCGACGTTGGATCTGAGTGGTAGTTGGATGGGGAGTCATCCACCGCCAGTTACCTGGCACCTATGATCCGCCAACCACTTTCTTTTATTATGTGTAATGACCACCTTAGACCTACAGTTTGAACCGCGGGTCGATGCAAGACAGTCGGCAGGAGACCTACCGTTGATATCTCCGGTGACTCCGCACTCAGGACGGGGGCATCCATGCCACCAGCAACCGTTAAAGGAGTACACAGTCTTCACACCAGTGACACGGTTTTCACTTAACCCATCAACCCAAAAAACACGTCCATTAATCTTAATGGGTACTTCACCCGTGTTGTGGGCGTGCTTTATGTATACACCTGTCTGTTGCTGTAGGTGTATGAGCCAGTAAATAGCCTTGTGCCCGTAACTGCGGGGATTGTTTCGGTGAATAATGGCTAAGGTGTCTTTCGGCATGAAGTTATTCTTGAACACCGTAAAACATAATGATGCGATGATGGTTGCGACTTGCAGTGGATCGCATTTGAAACGGGATATGTACATCCTTCTAAAGGCCTGGAAACATACTCTAAGCACGCGCACATCATTCACGCAATAACGCTCACATTCATCAGCTATATTATAAGGGTTACTTTCATTAAAACTGTCGTAGTATCGATCAAAGTCTTCATCCATGCAGTCAAAATAATGTTTGGGGGGTGGTGGGCCTACGTAGTTTAAAGTCTCGCTGGTGAGGAAAGTGTATGGGAAGTACCCTTTGGAAACTTCAGCTGCTACTCCCATCACCTTGGGTAGCTTTGCTAATTTACAAGGTGTGAATAATAAAGTATCTTTAAATTGTACATTGCCTCAGGGAATCACAGATAGTAGCATGACTCACGGTCTTACAGTGGGCGGAGCTTAGAATTTTCGCCTGTGCACACACAAAGGAGAAAGTGAAACGCTAATTGAAACATGAGTTATTTAATAAACGAGATATTCAGTTAACACAAGAAATAACAGAAAACACAAGAAAAAACAAATGCTTAGATTTGGTGATCACGAACAACAGAAACCTAAAGAAACCTGTACTCGATATGAAGGGCTTTCATATCGTTCAGTAGTATTTTTGTTCCCAACAACCGGATGGTAAGTCATCTTTAAATACGTCTAGAATACAATCAAAAGCACGCACAAAGAGTTCATCGTTAGTTACATTATTAAACAAGTTTATAAACACGCTTTTCCAATCGAGGGTTTATTTCTACCGACCCGAGCTTTTCAATCGTGAACACGTCTTCACTCAACATAGCGGCATTTGAAATAATCTTCTAAATCGTTACGACAACTGCCCGTTATATAAAGAAATAGTTCTTCAGTATAATTTTCACGAACTAGGCATATTTTATAATGTTTTACTAAACATCTTCATACACCGGCGCATTATTTGAGAGGAACATATGCTCATATTTTTCCTTTCTGCCCGTCAAACGATACTCATCTCTAAAGTCTGTTAAAAACTCACGCAGGACACTAGCCACAACCTCACTACGAACCTCGTCATGATATACATTAATATAGTGATAAAAATACTTAAGATTGTCCATGCTCACGAGATTCACATTTTCAGTCGTAGGGCATGAGTAATCGACATGGTGTAGCATGACGTAATGCGGCTTGTCACACCACCCATCCGCAAGACTCATTATCCATACCTGCTGCTTCTCTTCTGCACACGCTGTTTCTTTTACTTTAGACTTTATAAAGTTTAGATCTGCAGCATACTTCAGCACATCGTCAGTGCAACGAAAGCCTTCAATGGTCTCACCAGAACATCCGTAGAGTATTTGCGCATCTTGGAACTTCACACAATCCAATGTGGTTTTAAAAGAGGCATAGGAGGGGGGGGGAATAGGAAGTTTTTCGGTATCCGCCACATCCTGGCAGGGAATCACAGATAGCAACATGGCTCAAGGTCTTACAGTGGGCGGAGCTTAGAATTTTCGCCTGTGCACACACAAAGGAGAAAGTGAAACGCTAATTGAAACATGAGTTATTTAATAAACGTGATATTCAGTTAACACAAGAAATAACAGAAAACACAAGAAAAAACAAATGCTTAGATTTGGTGATCACAAACAACAGAAACCTAATACTTTAAAGAAAGCATTCTATTAAATACTTTTAGCCTATGTTCACGAATTAATACCTGTTTTTAAATAGACTCGACAAGAAGACCGGCTGGACTGATTTTATAGAAATTCAAGGATTCCAAGTTGATCACGAGAGAAGCTATGTAGTCATCTTCCATGCTGCAAAATCTCGTCGTTAGCCTGCCTGCTCAGAGCACCGACAAGAGGTAAAATCGAATCCACATCAACACAAAATTTTAGTCGCTAAAATAACAGCCTGAGTATTGTTCATGTTCTAAATTATCTTTGATTCGTTTTGATAAAATTGAGTAAACTGCAGCCTTTGTTTCCTGATCAGAAACTCTCCGTCTTTTTCTGGTATGGTGCAAGGCTTCGTTGCAACCATATTCACTGCACGAGTCTACTTCACAGTCGTTGCCTTCTAATCTAGATTTACACTCTTCACTAATGCATTCGATGGGTGAATAATCATCTTGGTTGATATTATTGACACCACATTCGAGAGGGCTCACTGGGGTAACGGACACTTCAGGTAATGGCGCGGACGCTTGAGGTGGGTCGGGGACAATCTCCTCAGGTTGCCCTTGTGGCGGGGCAAATATTGTGTGGGGGTAATTATGTGTTGCTTCTAAGTAAGCAAAACGGGCCTTATGTAACACAGTGGCAATTAATAATGATTTATGCAAAGATGCACCAGCTCTTCTGGAATGTCTGGATGCAATTTTACCGAGCGATATATTTATCAACTTGTATGCTTCAAACCCGTTTGGAACGTCAGATATCATGTTCACCACCTAGGAAATGGTCAAGGCACAGAGAGCTAACTAACACGACTCTATCCTCTATTACCAATCTTGTAATGAGTTAAAGTGAAAGTTTCGCCTGCCTTTATACAATGTCGTTCTGACGTCGTTATCAAGCTCCACACAGGGAATTTCCAGGAAGTAACATGAATCACGTTGCTGTTCTTTCACCTGTACACACACACACACACACACACACACACACACACACACACACAAAGGAGAAAGTGATACGTTGGTTGAAACATGATTTATTTAATAAAATAAATATTCAAGCTATATATATATATATATAATATATATATATTTACAAACACGTGTAATAAATAAGTTAACAACAGCATCAATGATTATATTCAAGACATATTTACAAACGTGTGATAAATAAGTTAACAATTGAATTTCTGTAACCCGAGAGACGACGGACGGAGTCATTACAAGCTCAGCTCCGCCGTGCTTGTAATGACTCCGTCCGTCGTCTCTCGGGTTAACATAATTTCATTGTTAACTTGTTTATTACACATGTTTTTAAATATATATGTCTTGAATATAGCCATTGATGTCTGTTGTTAACTTATTTATTACACGTGTATATATATATATATATATATATATATATATATATATATATATATAGCTTGAATATTTATTTTATTAAATAAATCATGTTTCAACCAACGTATCACTTTCTCCTGTGTGTGTGTGTGTGTGTGTGTGTGTGTGTGTGTGTGTGTGTGTGTGTGAAAGAACAGCAACGTGATTCATGTTACTTCCTGGAAATTCCCTGTGTGGAGCTTGATAACGACGTCAGAACGACATTGTATAAAGGCAGGCGAAACTTTCACTTTAACTCATTACAAGATTGGTAATAGAGGATAGAGTCGTGTTAGTTAGCTCTCTGTGCCTTGACCATTTCCTAGGTGGTGAACATGATATCTGACGTTCCAAACGGGTTTGAAGCATACAAGTTGATAAATATATCGCTCGGTAAAATTGCATCCAGACATTCCAGAAGAGCTGGTGCATCTTTGCATAAATCATTATTAATTGCCACTGTGTTACATAAGGCCCGTTTTGCTTACTTAGAAGCAACACATAATTACCCCCACACAATATTTGCCCCGCCACAAGGGCAACCTGAGGAGATTGTCCCCGACCCACCTCAAGCGTCCGCGCCATTACCTGAAGTGTCCGTTACCCCAGTGAGCCCTCTCGAATGTGGTGTCAATAATATCAACCAAGATGATTATTCACCCATCGACTGCATTAGTGAAGAGTGTAAATCTAGATTAGAAGGCAACGACTGTGAAGTAGACTCGTGCAGTGAATATGGTTGCAACGAAGCCTTGCACCATACCAGAAAAAGACGGAGAGTTTCTGATCAGGAAACAAAGGCTGCAGTTTACTCAATTTTATCAAAACGAATCAAAGATAATTTAGAACATGAACAATACTCAGGCTGTTATTTTAGCGACTAAAATTTTGTGTTGATGTGGATTCGATTTTACCTCTTGTCGGTGCTCTGAGCAGGCAGGCTAACGACGAGATTTTGCAGCATGGAAGATGACTACATAGCTTCTCTCGTGATCAACTTGGAATCCTTGAATTTCTATAAAATCAGTCCAGCCGGTCTTCTTGTCGAGTCTATTTAAAAACAGGTATTAATTCGTGAACATAGGCTAAAAGTATTTAATAGAATGCTTTCTTTAAAGTATTAGGTTTCTGTTGTTTGTGATCACCAAATCTAAGCATTTGTTTTTTCTTGTGTTTTCTGTTATTTCTTGTGTTAACTGAATATCACGTTTATTAAATAACTCATGTTTCAATTAGCGTTTCACTTTCTCCTTTGTGTGTGCACAGGCGAAAATTCTAAGCTCCGCCCACTGTAAGACCGTGAGTCATGTTGCTATCTGTGATTCCCTGCGTGATCAGTCGATTGCAGTAAGACCGAGAGATCAGACGTGTATTCAGAAGAAAAATCAGACGTGTATTCAAATGGCTACCTTTAATATTGTTTGTACAACGTTTATGAAATGGTATTCAGCAAAGTGCCAGGATGTGGTGGATACCGAAAAACTTCCTATTCCCCCCTCCTATGCCTCTTTTAAAACCACATTGGATTGTGTGAAGTTCCAAGATGTACAAATACTCTACGGAAGTTCTGGTGAGACCATTGAAGGCTTTCGTTGCACTGACGATGTGCTGAAGTATGCTGCAGATCTAAACTTTATAAAGTCTAAAGTAAAAGAAACAGCGTGTGCAGAAGAGAAGCAGCAGGTATGGATAATGAGTCTTGCGGATGGGTGGTGTGACAAGCGCATTACGTCATGCTACACCATGTCGATTACTCATACCCTACGACTGAAAATGTGAATCTCGTGATCATGGACAATCTTAAGTATTTTTATCACTATATTAATGTATATCATGACGAGGTTCGTAGTGAGGTTGTGGCTAGTGTCCTGCGTGAGTTTTTAACAGACTTTAGAGATGAGTATCGTTTGACGGGCAGAAAGGAAAAATATGAGCATATGTTCCTCTCAAATAATGCGCCGGTGTATGAAGATGTTTAGTAAAACATTATAAAATATGCCTAGTTCGTGAAAATTATACTGAAGAACTATTTCTTTATATAACGGGCAGTTGTCGTAACGATTTAGAAGATTATTTCAAATGCCGCTATGTTGAGTGAAGACGTGTTCACGATTGAAAAGCTCGGGTCGGTAGAAATAAACCCTCGATTGGAAAAGCGTGTTTATAAACTTGTTTAATAATGTAACTAACGATGAACTCTTTGTGCGTGCTTTTGATTGTATTCTAGACGTATTTAAAGATGACTTACCATCCGGTTGTTGGGAACAAAAATACTACTGAACGATATGAAAGCCCTTCATATCGAGTACAGGTTTCTTTAGGTTTCTGTTGTTCGTGATCACCAAATCTAAGCATTTGTTTTTTCTTGTGTTTTCTGTTATTTCTTGTGTTAACTGAATATCTCGTTTATTAAATAACTCATGTTTCAATTAGCGTTTCACTTTCTCCTTTGTGTGTGCACAGGCGAAAATTCTAAGCTCCGCCCACTGTAAGACCGTGAGTCATGCTACTATCTGTGATTCCCTGAGGCAATGTACAATTTAAAGATACTTTATTATTCACACCTTGTAAATTAGCAAAGCTACCCAAGGTGATGGGAGTAGCAGCTGAAGTTTCCAAAGGGTACTTCCCATACACTTTCCTCACCAGCGAGACTTTAAACTACGTAGGCCCACCACCCCCCAAACATTATTTTGACTGCATGGATGAAGACTTTGATCGATACTACGACAGTTTTAATGAAAGTAACCCTTATAATATAGCTGATGAATGTGAGCGTTATTGCGTGAATGATGTGCGCGTGCTTAGAGTATGTTTCCAGGCCTTTAGAAGGATGTACATATCCCGTTTCAAATGCGATCCACTGCAAGTCGCAACCATCATCGCATCATTATGTTTTACGGTGTTCAAGAATAACTTCATGCCGAAAGACACCTTAGCCATTATTCACCGAAACAATCCCCGCAGTTACGGGCACAAGGCTATTTACTGGCTCATACACCTACAGCAACAGACAGGTGTATACATAAAGCACGCCCACAACACGGGTGAAGTACCCATTAAGATTAATGGACGTGTTTTTTGGGTTGATGGGTTAAGTGAAAACCGTGTCACTGGTGTGAAGACTGTGTACTCCTTTAACGGTTGCTGGTGGCATGGATGCCCCCGTCCTGAGTGCGGAGTCACCGGAGATATCAACGGTAGGTCTCCTGCCGACTGTCTTGCATCGACCCGCGGTTCAAACTGTAGGTCTAAGGTGGTCATTACACATAATAAAAGAAAGTGGTTGGCGGATCATAGGTGCCAGGTAACTGGCGGTGGATGACTCCCCATCCAACTACCACTCAGATCCAACGTCGCTTAACGTAGTTGGAGTTATGATAAAAGAAAATTATGACAGTGGGTATGAGTAAGTTGTTTGATGTAATAGAACGCAACATTCTACTCAATAATTTGTGCTGTTGCGGTATTAGAGGATTAATCAGTGACTGAATTAAAAGTTATTTGCCCGATAGATATAATATGCATCAGTAAATGTGGCTTACACCACTAAAGCAGGTATGGTTTTCGACTTTCTCAGAAGTATGATACATATTAGCTGGGGGAATCTCTACTGAACTTCATTGCTAATAACTCTCAGTAATCGAATGACACCCCAAGTCTTACCTTTTCATTATAAATGGAATCCTTTATTTGAGCAAAACTCTCGCTCTCTTTCTATATATATATATATATATATATATATATATATATATATATATAGTGTATGAGAGATAATTGTTATTATTACTAAATTGAGGTTATTGGATCTGGGCAAGGCGTAATAATGTAATAGACCATAATATTCTATTGAAATAATTTGTATTGTTATGGTTTTAGATAATTTAGGCGCTAATTGCATTGTCTACATCGATTCCATCCGTGATATAAAAATAAGTGCATATTTTATTTAATTACATTTATCTGCTGCGGTGGATGACTCCCCATCCAACTACCACTCAGATCCAACGTCGCTTAACGTAGTTGGAGTTATGATAAAAGAAAATTATGACAGTGGGTATGAGTAAGTTGTTTGATGTAATAGAGCGCAACATTCTACTCAATAATTTGTGCTGTTGCGGTATTAGAGGATTAATCAGTGACTGAATTAAAAGTTATTTGCCCGATAGATATAATATGCATCAGTAAATGTGGCTTACACCACTAAACCGTTTGCCAAACACGGTGTTCCACGGTAAATTCAATTTATATATATATATATATATATAATGGGGTATGGGGAGGGGTAATATTTCGACGAATGTAGAGAGATTTATCAGGCCCTGGGCCCGAAAAAGTTCTCTAGGGGCGAATCGAAGATCCGAACACGATCGCTTGTTTTGGTTTATTTCGGTGAAACGTGATACTACATTCCTTCAATAATATATATATATATATATATATATATATATATATATATATATATACACCCTCTAATTATATTTTAAAAGAGGATTCATTTCCACATTAAACTGTGATTCGATAATCCTTTCAAAAGGTCTCCAGGAGATATGAAAATGCATTGGTTTCTGGTCTGTGTGTGTGTGTGTGTGTGTGTGTGTGTGCGTGCGTGTGCGCGTGTGTGTGTGCGCGTGTGTGTGTGTGTGTGTGTGTGTGTGTGTGTGTGTGTGTGTGTGTGCCGACACGATCGCTTGTTTTGGTTTATTTCGGTGAAACGTGATACTACATCCTTCATATATATATATATATATATATATATATATATATATATATATAATATACACCTTCTAATTATATTTTAAAAGAGGATTCATTTCGACATTAAACTGTGATTCGACAATCCTTTCAAAAGGTCTCCAGGAGATATGAAAAATGCATTGGTTTGTGGTCTGTGTGTGTGTGTGTGTGTGTGTGTGTGTGTGATATGTTAATATAAACATAGCTGGGGAATGTACGATTATATATATATATATATATATATATATATATATATATATATATAGATAGATAGATAGATGGGTTCGGGGGACAAATATTGGTGTTTTGGTGGTCATTACACATAATAAAAGAAAGTGGTTGGCAGATAAATGGGCACCCTACGTGTCCTAGTGGTTAAGACGCTGGGCTGTTGATGGTTCAAACTGTAGGTCTAAGGTGGTCATTCCACATAATAAAAGAAAGTGGTTGGCAGATAAATGGGTACCCTACGTGTCCTAGTGGTTAAGACGCGGGGCTGTTGATGGTTCAAACTGTAGGTCTAAGGTGGTCATTACACATAATAAAAGAAAGTGGTTGGCAGATAAATGGGCACCCTACGTGTCCTAGATATATATATATATATATATGGGATGAAATTCACAATAAAACGTGAAATGAATGAATGCTGAAACAAGGAGTGAGGCGAGGTATTGCCTGATTTGACTCGTAGAAAGGTAAGATATGGCCGACCGATTTTGGCAGATTCTCGGAAATCCTTTCCTCTATCGGATTATGTTTTGGGTATTTCCAACTTTCTTCGTCTCTTTAAATTTCGTTTTTCAATTTTCTTCGCAGGGAATTGAAAAACGAAATTTAAAGAGACGAAGAAAGTTGGAAATATTTTAGAGATCTGGATTTAAAGCTTTTGTTAATGAAGAATATTAAATATACTCGTATTTATAGTAAATATTGATGTAGTCTTATGATAATACAATAACTAAAATTTTAGTTATCTCATTCACATGAATTGGAACTCTTTATTCACGTATTATTTATTGAATGGTGGATAATTAGTTGGGTTTCCCTTATAAAAATCGTCTAACGATTTATTTATTGGGTAACTTTACTAATTCTATTAAAGCGTAATGAAAGAGGTGCTTGTGTTATTTTATACGGTCGAATCTTGTATAACCATATATTGTGGTATTTTATATGATTCATTAGCTTATTATATATACAAGGGAATAACAGCCGTTATATATGTGTTACACGATTAATGGGGCACATGGCGCTATCTGGAATTACGGTAAACTATGTTATTTGTTTCATTCATCGAAATAACATAGTTTACCGTAAAATGAAGTTTTCTATTATGACGTTTTCGAAGGTAAACTGTTATTTGTTTCTTTAAGTTCAATGTTATAAAATAAATAATATATATATATATATATATATATATATATATATATATATATAATATATATATTGGGGGGGGGAAGATCTCTCGCCCGTTCTTCGACCCGAACCCGTTTCATTGTAGAAATAATAATAATAATAATTGAATCGCTACACGATTAATGGGACACATGGCGCTATCTGGCAACTCAGCCAGAATAGAGGATTATAAAAGATCGCGAAGTTGATGAAGAACCATTCCCCCCTCGGCTCCGGCCGAGTAAGGAGCTCTGCTCCTTCTATTTCATGCCCTTTGGTAAACCCCATAGTGGCCTCTTAGGTTAGGGAAACGAAAATAAATTTGGGGAGAACTCCACTCTGTCCTTCAGGTGCTCTCTCCCTCCTTCAGCTCTCTCTCTCTCTCTCTCCTTCAGGCGCCTCTCTCTCTCTCTCTCTCCTGCATGTTTGCCTCCAGCATGTGTACTCCTGCATGTGTACCTACTGCATGTGTACTCCTGCATGTGTACTCCTGCATGTGCACCTATCCTCTCTCCTTCAGGCGTCTCTCTCTTCTTCTTCAGGCGTCTCTCCCTCCTACAGGCGTCTCTCCCTCCTACAGGCATCTCTCTCTTCTTCAGGCGTCTCTGGCTCAGCCAACTGGCTGATTAGGATAATAATGTATACAATGGAATACATGGCGCTATCTGGCAACTCAGCCAACTGGCTGATTAGGAGTCTATAAAACAACGCCAGACCGGCTGGAAGTCTCAGTGTGCACTTGGCTCCTGCCAGGTGAACACCTCTCCTCCTTTCTCTCCTCCTCCTTCTTTCTCTTGGGGGATAACGCCGCCTCCAAGTTTTCCCCCCACCCCCCTTTCCCCCACCCCCCTTTGCAACATCCCCTTTGCAACATCCCCCCTTTGCAACAACCCCCCTTTGCAGCAACCCCCCACCCCCCTTTGCAACATTACATAATAACCTGCAACATTCCTGCACTCTCCCCTTTTGCGGCTATACTACTGGTGAGATCTGGGGATCTGGGAGGCCACTCCACAGGACCACGCCGACCAATCCAAGCATCCGGAAACTGCTGATCCAAATACCGACGCACGTGAAGACCATAATGAGGTGGAGCTCCATCTTGCTGGAAGTAAACTGGGAAGTTACCTTCCTCGTTTAGCAGGGATGGGAAAATCTCTTCTTGCAACATGTTAAGATACCTTTCGGCATTAAGATTTCCACTGACAAAAATTGGTCCAATAATTCTGTCACCCCATATCCGGCCCACACCATCACTTTACCGGCACCTTGCATCTTCGTCGGACTCAGCCAGTTAGGGTTAGCATTACTCCAATAACGTATGTTTTGCCGATTAACCTCTCCATTGACGTAAAAATTTGCTTCATCAGTAAACAAGATCTTACGTCAAACGCATATTCTTAGGGTATCTGAAACATAAAAACAAACGTTTAATTTTTCCTATGTATGGAAACTTACGGCCCACCCTGTATATATATATATATATATATATATATATATATATATATATATATGTCACAACCATGCGACCTGCCATTTCTATGGTTGAGTGATATCCATGTTTGTGCTATTAGAAATTCGGGATCACCTGATGATCAGGGTCCCCAGCCTTCTTTAGTTAGCCTTATAAGGCTAACTAACGAAAATATCACGACTTATCCTAACCAATCGTTAGGTCTACTATACACCCTTGACGAATGGTTAGGTTAGGTCGTGATATTTTCGTTAGTTAGTCTTATAAAGCTAACTAAAGAAAGCTGGGAGCCCTGATCTTCAGGTGATCCGGCTTGCTCAAAATCACAATGAATAGAAAGGGGATTAACGAATTTTTAATGTTTGCCTTTTAAATTAAAATCTAGAAAAAATAGAAAAATTAGGCTGCGGCGAATAGCACTGCGTCGAATGAATTCACGGCGAATTCAATCTGCGGCGAAACAACTGCGGCGAAACTACCACGGCGAAAAGAAGCATCCCCCCTGTGGGTTACCTTCTTTTCGCCGTGCCCTGTAATTGCATCAATCCCGTTTCTAACTATTATGAAAGTTATGACAGTTATTCGGTAGTATGTAAAGATTATTTTAGTATGAGATTTATCTTTTTTAACTGCTTATAGGTTTAATTTACTTTTTTACAATACCGTCTCTTTGTGGGCCTTCTTGGTCCGACGCTGTCGGGCGTAAGATTTAAATTCCCCATTACAGATTCCAATTTCTTCATTCTACAATTATTTTATAGGATTAAGAATGACCAGCATGCCAGAAATAAGTAATCTACTAGGTTAACAATCTAACTCTAACGGAATTTTCCCGTTTTATGCAAAAGTATAATTTATAAGTGACGTCTCATTTTTAAGCGCAACGTGGCATCATGAAAGAAAGTCAAATTTTCATGGTTAATCTTTTGTTTTTAAATTAACTTTTAATTTATTTATGTCCCTAGTTTTTTGGGTAATTGTACATGGTACTTTTATCTGAAATTATCCAGAATTAAATAGACAATTGAATTCATGTCTTATTTCTAAATTACATGGGTATTTAACATGCATATGTTTTAAGTTATGTACTGAAGAATTTACACAATTTTCTTTTCACAAACGAAAAGAGAGGCCGCCATTGACTGCGTTAGATATATATATATATATATATATATATATATGATTGAACTCAGAATGGTCCGCTGAGGTTTTTTATGGTACACACAGACCGTGCATGGAACAAGGAACTCTTTTGGGAAAATTAAATAATAATAAAAAAAAAATATATCCAATTGTTTGTTGATTAATATCAACTCAAAACTTGCAATTATTCATTGATGATGAATGTTGAGTTTAGACCCAGCTGCCCAAATGTGGCTTTTCACAAAACAATTAATTAAAACAAACCTTTTAATAAATAAACCATAGAGGACAGCCGACACTAGCAAGTGCATTTCTTTGCCATTACGAAGAAATTTGGCTGAAAAGTTGTCCCAATAGTTTTAAACCCATATATTACAGAAGATATGTGGATGACACTTTCTTAATATTTAAACACCCTTCACACGTAAAACTTTTTCTTCATTATCTAAATAAACAACATATTAATATTAAGTACGCATGTACTTGGGAACCAATTATTTAAGTTGTATGTCTTATAAATATAAGATTAGCGCTATACTAACATTATTAACAAGAAGTTACCGAATTTGTTCAGCTTACTTTTCATTCAACGAAGAATTCCAATTTTTAAGACAGTACTTTATTAATAATTACTACCCTTCTAATCTTTTTGACACCCAATTAAAGAAATTTTTGAATAACACTTTTAATACTAAATTCCCCATAACCACAGTACAAAAAGAAACCAGATATATTAAATTACTTTTTTATGGTTATTTATCATTACGTATTCGAAATGAAGTATCCAAACTACTTAAGTCTAGTTATCCCCAAATAAATTTTAGATTCGCCTTAAATTATCAAATTTTTTAAAGTTCAAAGACAAATTCCCCAAAACTGTATGCCCTAATGTTGTTTATAAATACACGTGCGACAGCTGTAAGGCTGCGTATATCGGCAGTACTTAACTCCAACTGGAGGTACGCCTTTCTCAACATTTGGGCTTATCAGTCCATACCAACCGTCCCCTCAGTAACCTACCACAATCCGCAATTAGAAACCAGAGTAATGATAACAACCATCCCCTTCACAAAACTCGCTTCGAAATTCTAACAAGAACCAATAACCTTACAGAACTCCGAATTTTAGAATCTTTGTACATCTATAGAAACAAACCCTCCATCAACAACAATAGTTCATCTTACAAATTACAGCTCTTCTAACCAGGGCCAGCGAGAGCTGCCACGGGCCCCGGGGAAGGATTGGTATGTGGGCCCCCCTGTTTACTCAGTATTTTATTTTGAATGTTTTTTGTGTACATAACAAGCAAACTGATTATATGTCCAAGTCACTATTCAAAACATACAGTATGATAATCTCTATAAAATGTATGTTCATTAATTATATTTCCTCTCTGTTATTTAATCAATTGTTTTATTAATATTTTTAGATTTTATCCCCCCTCTTTCCAGGCCCCCTAGAGGTTTGGGCCCCGGGGATATAACCCGGCCTCCCCGCCCTCTCAGCGGCCCTGCTTCTAACTAACCAACCAACCTACTCTCATAGATATATCATACCTTTCAATGCAACCGACAATCATAAAGTTTTCTCTCAGTATCTGCCGAATATGGAGGGTGACGTAATCATTGTGTATTTACCAGTTGAGGTAATTTTAATTCCTTTTTGTATTGCTGTAATTTTAATTATTATTCTTATTTTTGTTTTAAGGTTTATAATTCACTGATGATGACAAAAGATTTGTCGAAACGTCTGAAGTACAAAAAAAACACGAAAATGTTTGCTGTTGTGTTGGTCCTTCTTTATATATATATCACCTCGCTATATATGCGCCTCGGTGGTGTAGTGGTTATCGTTGCTGATTAGGAATCCATCGGCCCCGGGTTCGAGACCCGGTGACGGCAGCCGGCGCGTAGCAAAACCCAGCTGTTCATTTTTCCACACAATAAAAGAAAGTGAAACTGTAGGTCTAAGGTGGAGTGAAAAGCTTGACCATCGGAATGAACAATTCGGGAGGAAGCTAACCAAAGGTTATATATATACAGGGTGGGCCGAAAGTCTGGATCCATAGGAAAATATTTATTTTAATACATAAATTACAACAAATGGTAAATACTTAAAATGAATATCAACTTTAACTCGTAAATGCGTATCCGTGATACTGTACAGTAGGGTGGATCGATTTTACATTTTTTTCGATTTCCATATTCTAATAGAGACAAAAACTTGCGCATGCATGAGAAAATAGCCTCTGCAAAATCTTAGCTTAATAGGTAATCATCTTCTGCCCCCGGCAGAGCGATGAAAATCATATTTTAGTAGTCAAAAACGTATTTTTAAACCCTAGCCTAGAGTCATAAAATTTTGCGTGTGTGTTATTTCATGCCTAAGCAACGATATAAATGCTATGGGAAATATATAAATGCATTATTTAAGACAAAGAGCCGATCTGAAAATATGTATATTATACATATTTTCAGATCGGCTCTTTGTCTTAAATAATGCATTTATATATTTCCCATAGCATTTATATCGTTGCTTAGGCATGAAATAACACACACGCAAAATTTTATGACTCCAGGCTAGGGTTTAAAAATACGTTTTGACTACTAAAATATGATTTTCATCGCTCTGCCGGGGGCAGAAGATGATTACCTATTAAGCTAAGATTTTGCAGAGGCTATTTTCTCATGCATGCGCAAGTTTTTTTCTCTATTAGAATATGGAAATCGAAAAAAATGTAAAATCGATCCACCCTACTGTACAGTGGTTCGTACTCCAGTATAAACAACAAATTATAACAAATGCTCAAATTGGCGGCCTCTGACATCGAGACACTTAGGGATGGAATTTATGATTTTTAATAATTCTTCGAATTGACGTTCTCGAGATGCGTGTTTCATTTGATAATCTTCTTGTTGACTTTACTGGACTATTCGTTAAAGTTTCACATACCATTGCAGAGGTATTTTCATCAGTTGCAGTTTTTGGACGACCAGAACGTCGTCGATCATGTACACTTCCTGTTTCTTTGAAACGTTTAAACAACTTGCCAACAGTCGCATGTGTTACTGGATGCTTATCAGGATGATTTCTATTGAATTCGGTAGCAACTTCTCTGTGTGTAGCGCCCTGTCTTGCGTACATGAGCACAAGTTCTACCCGGTCTTCTGTTGTTAGATTCGAAGCCATTTCTGGGCTGAAATAAAAAAGTATTTGAGTATTTATACTGGAGTACGAACTACTTACTGTACAGTATCACGGATGGAGCAAGGAACATGTCTGGAGAAATTAAATCCATTGCAGTCCGAATAAGTAAT
The DNA here is from genome assembly GCA_023014485.1 of Bathynomus jamesi. Lineage (NCBI taxonomy): Eukaryota > Metazoa > Arthropoda > Malacostraca > Isopoda > Cirolanidae > Bathynomus > Bathynomus jamesi. The sequence goes on along the minus strand of JAJOZX010000055.1, from coordinate 337,170 downwards.
GGTAAATGGTAATCCATGATAATGAACTACCCTTCAAACACTTACAAAAACACTTAGCATGGAATTATAAAAGTAGCGAGCTTTACTCGTACAAAAAATAACCTGTTCAATAGTATGTACAATTTATTATTATAAAAGTGTTTTGTTGTTTATTCTGTTTAAGGTGTTTCAACTCTCATTATTATTACACCATTTTTTTTTTTGTCTCCCCGAAGGAAGATTGCAAAATATACTAAATTTGATAGGACAATTTCTATATAAAAGGGTGATGTTGAAGAAGTTGGTTTTTAATTATATTAAAGCAAATTTAAATTAAAAAAATTGATGTTAATTTATGTACAAACTTTCATCAATTTTAATAAAGTTTTATATTTTTTTGGAAGATTTCTAAAACGTAAAATTTTTAGTTTAAAGAAATCAATAATTATGGGTAACTTTTAATTTTACAATACTCCTGTTTATGATATAGAAAATGTAAAATATATAAATAAAAGCTAATTTATTTCAGACACATGTTTACAATCAAATTCATTGAAAAATTAACATTTTGAAGTACAACGTAGGATAATCACTTAAGATTGTGCCAAAATTATTAAGAAACTTAAAATTAATGTAGTTTTTAATTAAAAAACAAAAACGATGCAAGATATAGTCCCCCCAAATTAGGTTGTTTATAGTCCTGTTTGTCAAGATTGCAATTCCATTTATATTTATATTTGATTTAGAATCATCGTGTAGATTCTTTATCTTCTTTAACTCTCATCAGGAACCATGCGCTCTATTCGACTCCACTTTTTTTTAAATGTTACTGCTAACTGACCAGGCAGTGTGGCGACCTCCACTTCCATGTAATCTTACATGTCACTTTTTCTGTGATATATCAAAATTTCATTGCTTTTACTGAATACCTTCAGGAGGATTGTTATTTTATTTACTTGGGGTCAAATTGACCTCATAGTTCCTCTCGTGTTATTTGGTGTAGCCAATATTTCATTTAAAGTAATTATTTTTATGAATTTTACTTTATTTCCGAGATATTTCTTTTTATTCATAGATTAATTTTATAAATTTTGATAAAAATCTCAGACACTAATACTTTGATGATCGTGAAATTATAAAAAGGCTAGAATCATTGCACTACCAGAATGGTTGGTTTACTTTTACTCAACGTCATTTCCAATCTTATCCACGACTTTCCCACTTTGGTCCAGGTTAGGTTAACTTAGGTTTGTTTAGGTTACGTTAGGCTAATATTGTTAGGTTAGGTTAAATTAAGTTAGGCTAGCAAATATTAGCTATTCCCATTGGCGTCTTTGCCGCAAATGCGAATGGGAATGAAATTGAGTGGGCAGTAATCTACTTGAATCACTACCATTAAGATTATTTTTTTTATCTTTGTATTTTGTATCAGCAGTCAAAACTTTGAAAGAGATGATATTATTCGATAAAAGTTCTTAATTAACTATCAAATACAATGTTTCATTCATGTGATTGTTTCATTACAGACTTTTTATAGTATCATTTTGTAAGATTTTAGGCCTGTGATCATATAGACCTCATGGTTCCAACACTAAATAAACTGAAGGTTCATGACGAGGGTTGATTTTTGTTCATTCTTTGAGAAGGTGGTTTAAAAGATGAAAACACTCCGATTATCGTCACTACCTCGTACGATGATGCGTTGAATTGTAGTAACGATGTCGCACGAGTCTGTGTATACATAGGATCCACATGGTTTATATGAAGGATCAAAATAACTCGTCTAACACAATAAGGGGTTCCAAAAAACCTTAGCCCCCCCATTTGCAGCTTACATGTTTACTTATATCGAAATAGTTTTTAGTGATTATAAAAATATATAAAATTCTTTATTTATTGCAGGTATTAAAATTACTCTAGCTGATAAAGTGATAATATAATGACTTCTCAATTAATTGGTGATTTGGAGAGGCAACGTGTGATAGATCACATACGATCAATAACATTTCGGGAAGCTCGTGATGCTGGAGCCACCTTTACAACACGTTCATGGGTTGCCAAAACGTTGCGAAGAAGTGAGGACTTCGTCAAAAGAAATTGGAATAAAACTTTGGATGAATGTGAAATGGATACAACCAAATCTGGGCGCCAAATTTGCCACTCTCTCAGGAAACAAAGGACATCATTGAAAGCGGTACGCGTAAGCGGAAAAACAGCTGTGCTAAACTTTCTAGAGAGATCGAAGTGTTGAGAGGAAAGATCGTTAGTGGTGAGATCATTCGACTGTACCGTCATAGGCAAGGTTTAAAGCCTTGGCATGAACTTCCAAAGCCAAGAAAAACTCGACTTAACATAGATGACAGAATGTGGTTTGCCCATTATCTTGAAGATTGGGATGTGGATGATTTCATGCATTTAGCTGTCTCCGATGAATTTTTTGTTTACGTAACACGTCGGCCTAACTACCAAAATGATCGAGTGTGGGCCACAACACCAGATGAAATCGATGACAAAGAACATTATCGCGAATTATTAAAAAGTCCAGACTGTGTTGGTGTGTTTGTTTGGTTCACTGCAATGAAGCTCATGTGGGTGCTGAAGCCAAATGGTCAGAGTTGGGATGGACATTATTTTCGTGATATTATTCTATCCCAGCATGTCATTCCTTTTCTAAGAAACCCAAACAATGTTATGGAGGTCGATCAGGTCACACTTCTGCACGATAAGGCCCCCTGCTTTAAGGCATTAGTCACTCAACAGTTGTTGCGGAACCATGAGATCGATTTCTTTGGAAATGAAGAATGGCCAGGAAATTCTCCTGACCTGAACGTCTGTGAACACATTGGATCAGTTATAAAGGACAAGGTTGAATGTCTCTTGTTTCAAGAACCTGCAGCAAATCGATTTTCGAAGGATACAATGACGCAACACATTGAAACTGTTTTAGCAAATTTGCGTAACGATGAAGATCTATTGACGTCACTTTTGGCAAGCTACCCAAAGCGAATTCAGGCTGTCTTGGAAGCCAATGGCGGGAACACCAAGTTTTAATTGTTTCTCATTAAATGCAGGATTAAATTCTCTTTTGTAAGGTATGTTTAGTTTTACTGTACCTCTAATGGTTTAGGCCATGGGTGGGGGCTAAGGTTTATTGGAGCCTCGTATATCATTCATAACAATGAGTGTGTACTTGGAGACCGTCACAGTGTTAACTATGAATTTGACCTCTCTCTCCCTCTCTCTCTCTCTCTTTCGCTTTACACATTGAAAATGATTGAAAAACTGGTTCCTAACCCATTTTTAGAACTACTTTTTAAATGTTTTATTTCTTTGGTTAAGTATTACTTTCACGACTCCACGAAAATCAACTTTTTAGTTATAAAAGTCATGTATTTATATAGATATATAGTAAGTAAAAACCCTGCTATCTCTGATTTTTTTTTTAAATTTCTCCAAAAATTTTTAATTAATGTTTTTAATAAGAACTACTTTGTGCCATTCCGCCGCATGATTGCCTATAAAATGTGGCAATGAGGTGGAAATGCGTCAGTTTGGAGTGTAATGTTGTTGATGAAAAATGTATGCACTGGATGTTCCGTCAGTGAGCTTAAACTACGTAGTTACAGAGGATTGTGTTAAATTTAGCCAACATAGCAGCTCTGTAAAAGTGGCAGAAAAAAATCAAGAATTATCACCAAATAATGCAGAAAAACAATAATTATCACCAATTAAATAACTAAGGTTAATTGAATGCCAAGTTAGGTCAATTGAATGCCAGGTTAGGTCAACTATACGCCCTTGACGATTGGTTAGGTTAAATCGTGATATTTTCGTTAGTTTTAACGAAAATGTCACAACTTAACCTAACCAATCGTCAAGGGCGTACAGTTGACCTAACCGGGCATTCAGTTAACCTACATTAAATATCTTATTTTCAACAAAATCGGAAACAGTACATGAAACGGAAAAGATCCAAATGGTGTAAGCTATGATAGGTCTAGTAACATCTTTATAGTGTTATAACTTTGTTATGTTCTAATATTTTCAAAATGATACATAGCTGCTTGCACCATTTTTTCTTCTCTATCGATTGATATACAGTATGTTTCGTTACTGTAGCATGTTTTATGGCAATGCGGGTGTTTTGTAAAGTTTTACCTTAATCGGTGATAATTATTGTTTTTTCTGCATTATTTGGTGATAATTCTTGATTTGGTACTTAGTATTATCGGGAGTACCAAACTGTTTATTATGTATTTTTGCTCTCGTCATTTTCGTTTAAATTAACGAAAATATCACAGCTTAACCTAACCAATCATCAAGGGCGTTCAGTTGACCTAACCGGGCGTTCAGTTGACCTAACAGGTTAATATTGGTTATTTCACCTAAATGTTTTCTGATCTTTTCGTATTAGGCACTCACTGTCACATTTCGGGCAATTTAAGGATGAGAGAATAACGCCGTTAGCCGGTTAGCTACGAAAAACAAAATGAAACAGAAAATGCCCGGTTAGGTCAACTGAATGCCTGGTTAGGTCAACTGTACGCCCTTGATGATTGGTTAGGTTAAATCGTGATATTTTCGTTAGTTTTAACGAAAATATCACAACTTAACCTAACCAATCGTCAAGGGCGTACAGTTGACCTAACCGGGCATTCAGTTAACCTACATTAAATATCTTATTTTCAACAAAATCGGAAACAGTACATGAAACGGAAAAGATCCAAATGGTGTACAGTAAGCTATGATAGGCCTAGTAACATCTTTATAGTGTTATAACTTTGTTATGTTCTAATATTTTCAAAATGATACATAGCTGCTTGCACCATTTTTTCTTCTCTATCGATTGATATATGTTTCGTTACTGTAGCATGTTTTATGGCAATGCCGGTGTTTTGTAAAGTTTTACCTTAATCGGTGATAATTATTGTTTTTTTCTGCATTATTTGGTGATAATTCTTGATTTGGTACTTAGTATTATCGGGAGTACCAAACTGTTTATTATGTATTTTTGCTCTCGTCATTTTCGTTTAAATTAACGAAAATATCACAGCTTAACCTAACCAATCATCAAGGGCGTTCAGTTGACCTAACCGGGCGTTCAGTTGACCTAACAGGTTAATATTGGTTATTTCACCTAAATGTTTTCTGATCTTTTCGTATTAGGCACTCACTGTCACATTTCGGGCAATTTAAGGATGAGAGAATAACGCCGTTAGCCGGTTAGCTACGAAAAACAAAATAAAACAGAAAATGCCCGGTTAGGTCAACTGAATGCCTGGTTAGGTCAACTGTACGCCCTTGATGATTGGTTAGGTTAAATTGTGATATTTTCGTTAGTTTAAAAGAAAATGACGAAAGCCAAAATACATAATAAACAGTTTGGTAGTCCCGATAATACGTAAGTACCCTTGATTTTTTTCTACTACTTTTACAGATCTGTTACTTTCACAGATGGAGCCGCGAATGTAATACTTTACCATTTCTTTTTCTGAAGAAACCCAAAATGAATTATATATTTATTATAAAGCTTTTATATATATATATATATATATATATATATATATATAGCACTTCATAATCATAACCACGAAGTTTGTTTTATATTATAATTAATCATGTATTTATACTACCAAATCATAACTACCTACACATGAAATGTTTTTATCTTGTAAAATCTGAGAGCGCAGTAAACCCTAAATCTTAAGATCCCAACTACAAAATGTAAATTGAAAAAAAAAGGTTTAGTTCCTGCTTTAATTCGGTTTTCTTCAGTAATTTAGCCAAATTTACACAGAAAACGTGATATGAATACGTGCAACAATGATATTAATATTTCTTTTTTATTAGGTCCCCAAAAAAGTTTTTTCGTGTTTTAAATAATCACTTTAAACAAGTTTTTAACATGTGATGAAAAATGGGTTATGTACAGTACAGTAATACTAAGCGATCATACCAATGGCTGTCGCTCAACGAGAATGTATCACACACGCCGAAGCCCAACCTGCACCAAAGGAAGATTTTGATTTGCGTATGGTGGGCAACAGCCGGTGTCACACATTGAGCTTCTAAACCCAGACCAAACGATTACTGCGAACGTATACTCGGCACAACTTCAACGGGTTCAGGACAATTTGCTCGAAAAGCAAATCACAAAGATGTGTTCCTGCAGGATAATTCGTGCCCACATACTGCAATAATGGCGATAGAAAAGCTCATTACCCTTGGTTGGGAGATTTTGTCACATCCACCTATTCACCTGACCTTTCCCTTTCCGACTATCACCTTTTCCTCTCGCTGGATAACCACATGCGGAATAGGCAATTCAAAACACAAGTGGGCCTTGAAAAGGAATTGAAGTCTTTCTTCGCTTCTAAAGACCAAGATGTCTTCCGACGCGGCATTTACAGTACTGTTTCTCGTTGGGAAAAGGTTGTAGATTGTAATGGCGACCACTTTTCCGAATAAAAAATACCAACAATTTTATTTTGTCTCATTTAAAGTTCAATATTCAGTCGAATATTAAAAACGCAATGACAAAATTTATGTTTTTACAATAAGCAAAGTTACATAATGTTTATATGCAACATAGTTGAGTTCACCTTGGATAGAATCGCAAACCAACCAAGACACCTTCGTGTATATCACAGTGTAGGTATACATACAATGTTAGGCTTACGGCACTCTCAATCTGTGCAAAAATCTCTTTTTGTCAGAGCGAGCAGCTCGGTCACTGAACGACTGTTGAGTGTTCCCCCAAAGCAGAGCCACCGCTCTCCCGGTTTCTTTTTACGTCATTGTTGGCACACACACACACACACACACACATACATATATATGATGCAAACTCACAAGGAAAAAGAAAAATGAATCTAAGGCCTTTCGTGTATTCAGAAGTACACCTCGTTAGGGTACTTTTGAATACACGAAAGGCCTCGGAATCATTTTCCTTTTTCCTTGTGAATTTGCATCATTCATTTATTTCACTGTTCAGTTTAAACAAGCAGTAGCTCACTATCGCCCTCCGGGCAGGTAGCAGTATATGTCACAGCTAGCTGTATATGTATATTGTATATATGTATATTGGTAGTTACGTATTATCGGGACTACCAAACTGTTTATTGTATTTTTGCTCTCGTCATTTTCGTTTTCGAAGTACTTACATTCACTCGTAATAGACATTAAATAGCTCGTGCTCGGCCGCGGAGTGACCTAGGACCGGGAAACTTGACAGAGCACATCGGCAGCTCATGGGCTATCAGTTGGTGGTGGTGGTTGCAGAATTTTCCGATGTGCCGTTTAGTCTGTGCACGTTCCGAAGAAAGCGGACAGACACACCGACACATTTTAGCTCAATAGTATATAGGATGAAAGTATGAAGAGTTAAACACCCTTTCACATAGAGCACCATTCCCTCCATACACTCATATCAGGGTACGAGCAGCTCGCAGCAGCATTGCCAAGCAAATATGGGGGTCAAATCACTGATGAGGTTTTTGTACGTGGTTCATCACCACTGATCCTATGTGTGTATATATATATACACACACACACACACTCGTGTGTGTGTGTGTGTATATATATATATATGATCTGACGATCATACCGCATACGTACGTACATAATTTGTTAGTCTGACCAAAGATTAAAAAGACCTAGTGTATTTAAGTAATTATGTAGCCTACGCCCTACAAGACATTTAAAAAATTATGTAAGCAGCGTACATAATAGTTAAATAATGAATTAGAACTGGTTACAAGCCGCTAGGCTATGTATCATTCTCCGGAGTTTAACCAAGCCTAGTCAGCCCTAACACAGTTTTAAGGCCTATTTTTTTATTTAATAACCGTTTGCTATCAATCCTGATAAAATTACTAATTCATTTACTACATCTAAAATTGACTGTAATGAACATAGGTCTACAGTAGGGACCGAAAACTGGTCAGTTATCTACAAAATATTACTATTCATTTTAAGTTAGAACTAAATTTTAGATTCAGTCTTCCGCAATTTGGCTCCCAGATATTGAAAAGAGTTTTGTTTTTAGGGAAATTAAAAAAAAAATTGCTTGTGAAGGCTTCTACCTTATTACAGAGTACCGCAGCACACTTTATCAGGGGCGTGCGGTGATGTATTGTGATAGGGAATCAATTTAATTGGATTACCAAAAGTTTATATTTTTTAGCAAAAACTATATATCAGGTGGTGAATCAAGGTCCATATTAATTGCATGTAAACATCAATTATATTAAAGATTAAATGGATACCTAGGTAATGATAAAAAAAAGGAAATATTTACCTTATTTATATGTTAATTCAATCTTATCCTTTCGATTGAATAAATTTACTACGTCTTCACAGAAACGATCGTTCTTCATTTCTTTGAGAAGCTTTCTCTCAATCGAGATTAAAACTAGACTATTAAGTCTATCTTAACCTTGCGCATTTCTTGCGTAGCTGTGTATTCTTTTCATATGGGAGAAAGAACGCTCAACTGATGCGCTCGTCGCTGGAAGACTCGAAGCTAATTTAGAAAACTTCATCAGTTGATGTAGGGCTGTATCTTGCTTGACATTTCGCAACTAGTGAAGTAACGCGTTCACAGGTTTTTCCTTTCGAATCGGATTCAGCACACAAAACCGAAAGCTCACTTCTCAAGCGAGGAATATAAGAATATTCTCCATAATTATCTTGCAATGATTGAAAAGCTGACTCAGGAAATTTCCTTATGTTGTCGTCACTTGTCTTCCTGTTTTTAAATATCCAGGAGCTGAAGAAAGGCTATATTTTTCAAACTTTGAAACCTAGTTTCGATTTGGCCGCAAATTGCATCCAAAAATTTCATAAAATAGCCAAAGGGAAAGAGCTATACATTTTCAGATGTCCCTAGAAATTTAATTATAGAATTATATCTTGAATTTCTCGTAGTTATTTGTTTATTGTGTTTCATGAATAGATAAAATAGTAATTATGAATAATTTATCACTCGTGTTATCTTTTCTCCATCTTTAGTTTAAGATTCCAGCTCACAAAAAGCATATTAATATACGGTTGCCAGACGTCCCGTATATACGGGATTGTCCCATATTTCACTACTTTGTCCCGTTGTCCCCGAAAAGTTCGTCGGGACGCCTAACTGTCCCGTATTTGAGTGACTTTGTAAAAAATCCTCAATCATGAGCCTATTTACGGCTACATCATTTGTTATATGGGTCCTCTTCCAATATGTGCTCTACCGCGAAATTTACATTCCAATACGTGATCTACCTTAGATTATTCGGAGTAGCAGCAGGTACGTTAGTTAGCCTTATAAGGCTAACTAACGAAAATATCACGACTTAACCTAACCAATCGTCAAAGGCGTATAGTTGACCTAACGATTGGTTAGGTTTAGTCATGATATTTTCGTTAGTTAGCCTTATAAGGCTAGTTTCACGGTAGAGCACGTATTGGAATATGGTAGATCACAGTTTCGCGGTAGAGCACATATTGGAAGAGCACCGTTATATGTTTATTATCAATTAAGAAATGCCAATAATATATATTAATAGCTTTTACAGTTTTACTTAAATAAATTGATTTTGAAAAGTTGTTGAAAGCCATCTCGCAAGTTGAGGGATAGCTTTCAGCGACTTGGTTGAGCGGTGACGTACCCTCTTAAAATACGTACAGGCCTATAAAAAACAATTTTTAATCAATTTGATTAGCCTAATATGAACTCAGAAATTTTCTGTGATGACCGCTGATGTGTAATACACTGGATGATAAAAAAAAATTCTTGAAAAAGAAAATTCAATTTTCTTACGATATATATAATTTAATTCACTATATTATCATGTTTATCTGGCAACTGCGCATGGTGCATGCCGCATGAGTTGGAGTCAAGTGCATGCAGCATCTCAGTAGTGTCGAAGTTCAGTTTGCAACTGACTGCAATGTGACGGTGCTTTTTGTTTTATGTGTTACTGAAAAAATACTGTTTATTCATTATGCCAAAACGCAGTTGTGTGTTTAATGACGATTACTCTAAAGAGTGGAATTTTATTAAGAGGGGGAAGGGGCATAATGAGGCTGAATGCGAGTTATGTAGTTCAGTTTTTAGTATTGCTCACGGCAGAAAGTCAGACATTTTACAGCACATCGCCACGCGCAAGCATAAATTAAGCATATCTTCTGCAGGATGTTCAAAGTCCATTGATACTTATTTTGTAAAAAATGATTCTGTTGAAGAATCTAAAATCATTACTGCTGAAGTTACTATGGCTTTTAACGCTATTAAACATCATCACTCTTTTAACTCGACTGATTGCATAAATAAACTGTGCCCAGCTGTCTTTTCCGATTCCAAAATTGCTAGCAAATATTCATGTGGTAGAACTAAGTCAACAGCCCTTATTAAAACTGTATTAGCCCCATATACTATCAAGGAAACTGCTAAAGAATTAATTGACTCGCAGTACTATGGAATATCTACTGATGCAAGTAACCACAATGCTGAGAAAGTTTTCCCATTAATTTCTCAATATTTTACTCGTGAAAAAGGTATGCAAGTCAAATTATTGTCGCGTGTGTTCCTTGTCTAATGAAAAATCTGAAACTATTGCAGAATTTTGCAAAGAAACTCTACAAAATTTAAGTAATGATACCATAAAATGTGTTGCTTATTGCGGAGATAACGCTGATACGAATTTTGGTGGGCTTCTTCGGCATGGAACGAATAATGTGTTCACAAGACTTGAAAATAGTGTGAATGAAAACTTGGAAGGAATTGGGTGTCCAGCTCACGTGCTGCATAACACAATGCAGTCTGCCTCTGACGTTCTTTCTACTGATGTTGAAGTGATTGATATGAAACTGTTTTCTCACTTCAGCATCTACACTGTGCGAACTGAGCGTCTCAAAGATTTTTGTCAGTTTATTGGCGTAGAATATCAAGCAATTCTCTCCCACTCAAAAACACGGTGACTTTCTTTAGCAAATGCAGTGGAAAGGATCCTTAAACTCTACAATGCAATAAAATCTTATTTTCTTTCTGAAGAAAAGGCTCCTAAAATACTGGTAACATTTTTTAATGATCCATTGAGTGAAGCCTATCTATACTTGGTCCACAGTCTGATGAGTGTGTTCAACAGAAAGATCCTACAAATTGAAGGAGGAAAGTGTTATCGAGGTACTGTCTATTTTACAGGAGACTGCCGAATGCGTAAAGGAGAGATTAGAAGCAAAATTTATATCACTAAGTGTAAAATCCATACTTCGTAAGGATGAGGTTACTGAATCAGTGGAAAAGAGATTCCGGTCAGAAGTAGAATGTTTCTATCAGACGGGTTATGATTACCTAATAAAATGGATTTATCCCCTCAAACACTTTGACACATTTGCATGGATGTGTCTAATTAGTAAAGTTCCAACTTGGGAACAACTTGAGGACACCTGTATTTACCTCATGGAAAAGGGAATAGAAGTAAACGATAATAATCAGCGTTTCAGTCAGTGGAACATTCTAAAGAAAATCACGAGAGAGGAGCTCGATTCTAATGCAGAAAATTGGAATAAGAAGCTCTGTCACGAGAAGTGGTCAGATATTCTTCAACGAATTGAGTTCCGAGAACAATTCTCTCAATTGCTACTCATCTGTCAATTTATACTTAGTATTGCTGCCCACAATGCACATGTCGAGCGCATTTTCTCATTAATGACAATACAATGGAGCAAAGAGAGGAACCGACTGGAAATTTCTACGGTGGAGGCAATTTTGCAATGCCTAGTAAATTTAAATATGACCTGCAGTGAATTTTATCATTATATGCTTCAAAACAAGCAATTGCAGAAAGATGCAAAATCTTCAGAAAAATACAACTGAACCGATGCATCGACTGTAACCCTGGGTCCAAGTCTTCACCACATATATTTGTTCTACATTTTCAGGTACCGTACTATACTTATTCATTATATATACACACACTCCTGCCCACAATCCTCTCCAAAAATTGTCCCGTATTCTTAATTCCAAAATATGGCAACCCTATATTAATATCTTTTAGGTTCGTTTAATTTCTGTAGTCAGTGTGGCAAGTGGCAGAGTGAGCCTTAACTTCCAACCGGTCACGCGAGTTTGGTATCAATGAATAGATTCTATTAGTACCAAATTTGCGTGAAATTTTTTTGGAGTTAAGCCCCATTGACATTTTACTGTCGATGTCCGCATTTCTAAAACTGCTTCCTTTTTAATCATAGTGGAACAAATGATACTAGAATTTGAAGATTTATGTTAATTATGATTTCGTTTATTCAAAAAATTATTGATGTAGGTAACATTTTGAAAACCATCCAATATTCTTTGTCAATAAATGATTTTTGTTGTCAATAATGCTCTTATTCTAAGATAGCCAATTTTCCAATGAAGGAAAAAAGGCTCAAATCGAGTCTCGGAAAAGGATGCATATCTGAGATTGTATTACCCTACCTTTCCACTGCATACTCTCGCGCATATTCGGGTAGTGGACCATCATAGGTCGGGCTGTGAGTTCGTACAATCTCAATTTTGTTGATGATGGAAAAATAGTGTCACATTCAAACATTGCAAAAGACTTTTTTCCTTTGCACATTTTTATAATAGGGAAGCATTCCCTCCCTTGCTTCCACTGACTGCACGCCCCTGCACTTTATAGGCATTTTGCATTTATTTACAACAATAAACAAGCTTTAATTGACTTTGAATGCTTTGAATACGATTCCATCAATTTTTAATTTACAATTGAGTCATTACGTCATCCTCCTCCAGCATTTATGATTGGCTGCAAAAATAACCACCGGCCGAGTTCCTGTAATATTGCAATTTTTAAGAATATCAATTAACTAAGAAATTATAAAATAAATACATGCTTTTACAAAAATAAATTTATGCTTTGAATTTACATAATAAAACTTCCCCCTCATTTTAAAAATGTGTATCTCTATTTTTAAATTTTTATTGCTCCTAAACGAAAAGGGATATGAAAACATTTCTTTAACTGAAATGAAGCTTATTTATTAACCTTTACTTTATTACAAAATTAAAAAGCTTTAATGCAAAGATAAAGTTCAACGTAGGTTCCAGCATTGTCCACATACTGGAGAATTGCTCTTTATGCAAGATATATATATATATATATATAAAGGTCCGCTCTTGTGACGGGACCCTTATCACAATGTTTCTCGAAGGTCACTGCGAAGGATCGATGAGTAAATTGAAATTATAATAAATCTTTCTCTTAATTTAGTAACCCTCTGCTAGAATTCTTTAGCCTCCGCTTACTTCTGTACCCCCGATTTTAGTGTGTATTTGATAAAGAAATAGTTTCTTTGAATAGCTTTTAATCAATAAATTGAAGTCACATTGGGTACAAGCAGTCTCAAGTTCAAAATATAATACAATTAAGTTCAGGTTTTTTTCTTGAACTAGTTTTAAGATTAATTAAATAATTAAAGATTTGTCGTTGCCCGTCCACTACTTCTCTCGCTGTAGTTTAGGTTAACGGCTATCAATATTCTCTCATAAACTCTCAATATTCTCTCGTAACTCAATATCTCAAAAACTCAAATCTCACTGAATGGAAGTCTCAATTTTAGTCTTTAACGAGCAAACCCTCTCAAAGCCCACTCGGAAAATTACGAGATCGCCATCCGGCCTATGTCTCGTTCCCGACGAAGCGCATGTTATATTCTGTTTTTTTTTGTCCTCGCATCTTTTTTTATGTACTCAATCCCTACTACGTCAGAGTCCGAGGCGCACTGAGACGAGCCCAATGAAAGGAGGCTAATTGGTAGGGGAGAGCGCAACTTAGGGGTTTGTGTCCTGTTGATGCACTGTTCAAGCGTCTAAAAGGGGGGGGGCGTAGCACGAGTTAATGAGAACACTCGTAGTTTGTCTCAAGAGCTGTCTTAAACATTGAAGATAAAACATGGTGGATTATGAGAAGCTAATATGGCTCGTGTATACTATATATATATATATATATATATATATATATATATATATATATTAATGGTGGACTGGATGTCAGTTTTTCAACATATGCGGATGCGGATATTTAGTTAATCTATCAATATACTATAGAATTATGAATATATGACATAATTTTTCAAATTTCGTGATATTACTATTATGTCAGGCAATGCATAAGAATTAAAATTAATATTAATGTTTTCATTAAGATAAAAATAATAACTTTCTCAAGAGTTTCAGCCACAGAAAATTCAATGAAACATGTTTCATTCAATTTTCTGTTACCAGAAGTGCGGATGCGGGTGTTAAAAATGATGCGGATATCCGGTCCACCACTAATAGACCTATATATATATAAGTTTTGAGGACGCCATTTTTTTTTTACATTCCCAAAATTTGTTAAAAAGAGACCTGATTGGCCGAATTTAGTAATGCTGGAAATCACTAACCATCTAGGACGACCATTTCATGTAGTGTAATCTAGTGTCCGAAAATTAATATATATATATATATATATATATATATATATATATATATATATATATATATATATATACACTGCTAAAGCTCAAAAAGCATTTGCATAGATCTGTTCTAGTTTATTTTAAATTATCTTATTACATCCTCGAATTTTAATAATTATCAGAGCTGAGCTGTAAGAACATCTTTTACAGTCAATTGTATCATGTCTCTTCTCAATCATTGACCCTCAAATGAAAACGTCTCTATTTTAATTTTGTTAAAGTATAGGAAATAAAATCAGTTGTTCTACGTTGTATATTTTCTGTCATATCTGTACCGTGTAGCGTACTCTATACAATTTCTAACGTATCATTTATGTAATGTGGTGACCTAACCACGTTAAATCTAACTTAACATTTGTACAATCTGTGTAGATCATTACCTTGCTTTTGTAATTACATTTCTATTTTTTGGATCAATGAAAGAAAACCACCCCCAGCCTTCTTTAGTTAGCTTATAAGGTTAACTAACGAAAATAAACGACCAAACCTAACCAATCGTCAAGGGCGTACAGTTGACCTAACGATTGGTTAGGTTAGGTCGTGATATTTTCGTTAGTTAGCCTTATAAAGCTAACTAAGAAGGCTGGGGGGGCTTTCTTTCATTGATCCCTATTTTTTATGATACCTTACCTTTGGTAACACAGGTCAACAAAAAACATTTTTTTTTTCGTTGCCAAGGAAATTCGTACGAATTTAGGGTATTTTGGGGTTGCTGAATTCCAAAATGAAAGTAGTTTTTCCGATTTGGCTCTAGTTCTTGAGATAATGAATACCCTCAATTAATAGGAAACGTAACCATAACGCGTGCATATGGGAAACTACCGGAACATTCTAGATGGTGAGACCGAATAAAATGCCATTATGTATTTCATGTGTTTACTTTTGTATGATTTGAGACAATTTCAATGCGATTTGTAAGTAGGCTCCGCCTGACCATTAAATTTTTTGCATTTTTACGTGTTTCAATGGGGTACCAATTATCTCATAAATTAGAGCCAATCTAGCAAAACAGATGTCATATTCGGAATCAGCACCACAAAGTTACCCCAAAATCACTCTAATATGATTGGCAATAAAATGAGTGTTGACCGGTGTAATCTTTGGTTAGCTTCCGCCCAAATTGTTCATTCTGAAGAAGGTCAAGCTTTTCACTCCACCTTAGACCTACAGTTTAACGTGGAATCCGAACCACGCCGCATCAGCAGCCCAGCGTCTTAACCACTAGGCCGCCTAGGGTATCCATTTATCTACCAACCACTTTCTTTATTGTGTGGAAGGATGAACAGCTGGGCTTTGCTGCGCGCCGGCTGCCGTCGGGTCTCGAACTCAGGGCTGATGGATTCGTAGTCAGCGACGCAAACCACTACACCACCGAGGCGCATATATATATATATATATAAGTAAAAATCTTCCAAAGAACTTAATTTTTTAATTGAAATTGAAAAGAAAAAGTTTCCCCGGTACTTACATATTATCGGGACTACCTACCTTCTACCATGGATGAAATGTGTCTTAGAATTGTCGAAACTACTTATCTTTACTATAGGTAGTTTCGACAATTCTAAGACACTTTTCTTCTATGGCAAATTTGTTGCAAATGAATATTAAGAAAGTTACAGCTACTTAAATATTTCAGTACCATTTTGCGTCTGGCAGCGTTGCGTGGGTAGTTTTTAGTTCCAGTGTATTGTGAATCATGTCGTGTGAAGGTTGTGAGATTGCACACACATTTGGAGAGGAGCTAAAACTACGCTAGAAACAAAAAACAGAAGTGGGTTCACTAGTTGGGTGCTGAACGACAATTTTACTTGTTTATTTGTTGCCTGCTTAGACCTAGTTTAGTTTGAATATTATTGTTGTAGTGCAAGCATGTGATAATGTAGTGTTGTGATCTATCTACTTGTGAGTTGCCCCCGGTTAATTGAATGTCAGGTTAGGGCAACTGAATGCCCGGTTAGGTCAAATAAATGCCCGGTTAGGTCAAATAAATGCCCGGTTAGGTCAGTTGAATGCCAGGTTAGGTCAACTGTACGCCCTTGACGATTGGTTAAGTTGTCATGATATTTTCTGTAGTTTTAACGAAAATATTTGGGTAAACTTTAAATAGCTGTAACTTTTTTAATATTCATTTGCGACAAATTTGCCATAGAAGAAAAGTGTCTTAGAATTGTCGAAACTACCTATTGTAAAGATAAATAGTTTCGACTATTCTAAGACACTTTTCTTCTATGATAGAAGGTAGGTAGTCCCGATAATACTAAGTACCGTTTCTCCTTAATATATAAAACATTACAATATAATTTTTCTTTTTAAATTTTTTAAATTATAAACACACTTAAATTTCTTATGTAAAATTTTCGTAAATATTTAAATATTGAAAAAGAGAAAAGGAAATTAATATTTAAAATCACCTTTCAAATGTAAACAATATTTAAAAGTATATAAACTATTTTTTAGCTTCGTCCGAGGCAAATTCAAATCATTACAATAAAAAAATACACTATTTTTGTTTTTCGATCGGTTTATTTAACTTCTGTAACATCCACGATTCTATGACGAAAAGGACCTACTATAGCTTTACGTGGGATCTGAACTACTGGTCGCTACATTATCTGGACGCGGAGGACGGCCCCTCATCTGACTTGTACACAGACCCAATGTCACAACTTCAGGGCTCCCACTATTAAGGTAATTACCTTAGTTTAGTGTAATTTGGGTACATTTTAAGGTACGGGAATTTTTAAGGTAAATCTTAATTCAGCTCGAAAGCAGTTTCTCATAATCTGTTGAAAAAATATAAAATAAAATAGTGAAAAATAATATAAAATATAGGAAATAAATTTAAATGATTATATACTGAAAAAAAACATTATTTTTTCTACCTACAATTGCGCCCTCTTGCGTTACAGTTGCGTATTAAAGATATAAACAAAGCTGGACCAAACTTTTTCATTGCTTTCGTTAGGCATATGGTGACAACTGTGATTCATTTCACATTACAGTGATTACATTCACCGCAGTTTTGGGTTAATATGTTTTAAATGATATGGGCTGGACCTGTAAATCAAAATAACTTTTTATGAGGTAGTTTTAGTCGCTTTATTCAAATTTGTCACTCATTTTTGTGCAAACTATTGTAGAAAGGGTAAATGTACAGTATTACACCCGTCGCCCTTTCGAGGTGAAATTTATGTTTTTCCTATGGTTTTTGATGTGTTTTGAACGAATCTGACCTTCAAAACCGTCGGAAATGACTCGTTTTTGAGACCCCCCCCCCCCGCCGGCAATGTGGGGAAAATCACAGAAAACGAGTCATTTCCGACGGTTTTGAAGGTCAGATTTGTTCAAAACATCAAAAACCATAGGAAAATCAAATTTCACCTTCAAAATTGACCTATCCTGACCTAACCTAACCTATCCTAACTTAACTAAACCTAACCTATCCTAACCTAAAAGAAAAACAGGAATTACCTTTATAATCTAAGACAGAATAATCACAGTACCGTCTTTTCTCGTTTTAAGCACAACGTGACTTTTTCTACAACGCCACAGTTTCTGGTCTTGACGATATGTGCACTCCATTTTACAATGTGGACACTTCACTACTGTCGGTAGAACACTGTGAGCACGCAGAAACTCAACATTTTTTTCTAAATTTTCATAGAAAGCGACAATACAGCGGTAATAATTCGAACGAACACATGTCACACGAAGCCATTCCGGTAGCAAACTAATTCAAATTCGAAATGGATGGAGCGCTCTGATTGGGCAGACATGTGACGGCAACACAAACGAACACACAAACGAAGGTACGAACACACGAACGAACGTACAAACACACACTAGATACACACCAAACAAATGTTTATATCTCGAAAACGAAGCATTCGCGACGGAAACGCTATAGAAGGGAAGTGTCTTAGAATTAAAAAATCTACTTAATGCACATATAATAATTGCTGGACGTTAGACGGGTGTAATAGTAGAGAATACCGTAGAAAGTAATAATAATAATAATAATAATAATAATATAAATACATATATATATATTTTAGTGTATTTGTAGTCGGGGGTGGTATGACGTCATGTTACTCTGCGACTTAATTAGTTTGTTGGTTTCTGTTCTGGCTCTTTTTTTTTGTGATAGAATTATGACGTGCTGTTCGTGTGGTTTCGAGTTTGAGAACTTGATTCGTCATGTGCCCTAGATGATAATACGAAACGATCAGAAGATATTTAGGTGAAATAACCAATATTAACCTGTTAGGTTAATTGAATGCCCGATTAGGTCAACTGTACGCTCTTGATGATTAGTTAGGTTAAGTCGTGATATTTTCGTTAGTTTAAACGAAAATGACGAGAGCAAACTTTTCTGGTTAATTTTGAGGTGTTTTGCACGTTTCCTGTGGTAATGCGTCGTTTACAAGATCTCATAATATGAACATATTAGGTTATGCTTTATTGTATAAAATGTAGTCAAAAATATATTTTTCAAGTGTATTTTGGTGTGCTTCGTTCGGATATGACCTTCATTTCTTGCGCAAATGAACAGAAATACAGTTGTCATTGCATGGCCCAAACACGTATTTCTGTTCATTTACACAAGAAATGAAGGTTATATTTGAACAGAGCACACCAAAATACACTAGAAAAATATATTCTTATTTCAACTTCAGGCCATGTCATTTGCGACATAATTACCCAGTTTTGTAGATAACTTTACAATGAAAGTAAAAGTAAGTTTATGATAAATGGCATCAAAAGAAATGAGAATGACGAAGAAAGTGATTACAATACAGATGATGAGTCAGGAAACGTCGAAAATCAAAAGTTGAAAGTAAAGCAGAATGCAAATACAGTAGTAGCGCAACTGATGAAGTATGTAAAGAAATTATGTTAAAGCAATTTGAGTAGATTTTTCATTTCAGATCTAGCTTTTCAACTTATTTGAAACAAGTTTTTATTAATTTCCTTAAGTTCTATTGAAGTTTTGAGTTTATTCATTTTTGCATAATAAAAATGCATATCTTTTTTAAAATAAACTTTTATTTTTCAATACGGTATACTATTGCTTTTCAACTTTGTTTTAAGATGTGTACTTTTGGAAATAAACTTTTTTTTCAATATAAAGGGTGTCAGGAAATGATTGCCCCCCCCCTGTACAGAAGAAACTGAAAGGAATAGAAAAAAACAGACAAAACCACGCGAAAGAGCGTTTAATTTTGAATAAAAAAAATTGTTTTAATATCGGGTGTTGCCCCCATTTGCAGCTCTGACGGCCATTAATCGACGGGTGTATGATCCCAGAAGTGTCTCAAAGAGATCGGTATCATGACTCATTTCTTCAAGACTTCGTTGATCTTTGCAGTCATAATTTCTGTTGAATACCGATTCTGAATGGGTTGTTCCAGCATTAAGGACTCCACCCGATCCTTCATGATGGATCCGACATGTTCACAGACATTAAGATCGGGAGAATTGCCAGGCCATTCATTATTTCCGAAAAAATCAATGTTATTGTCCTTAAGCAGTTGTTGAGTCGCAAGTGCTTTCATACAGGGGGCTTTGTCGTGAAGAAAGGTTGCCTGTTCAACATCCAAAACACACTCGGGGTCTTTCAAAAACGGAATTACATGTTGGGCTAAAATTACATTTCGAAAATAAGGCCCATCCCAACTGGTTCCTCTTGGTTTGATAACCCAGATGAGCTTCCGAATAGAGAACATAATGAAAACACCCACACATGCTGGATTTTTTACTATTTCTCGATACTTCTGGTCGTCTGGGACTTCATCAGGAGTTGTTGCCCAAACCCGATCATTCTGAAAATTTGCTTTTCTGGAGACATAAACGAAGAATTCATCGCTGACAACCAAGTGAAGGAAATCGTCTTCCGTCCATTCCTCAAGATAATCACAAAACCATAGCCGATCTTCAATATTAAGATCACTCTTCCGTGGCTTAGCTATTTCATGCCAAGCACTCAAGCCTTGGCGAACTCGAAATTGATACCACGACGGATAAGTATCTCTTTTGCTACCTCAGAGCAGCTCTTCTTTCGGCGCCGTGATGCAGCAAGCACAATGTCTTTCGATTCTTGAGATAATTTCTCCGGTCTTCCTCCTCGAAATTCTGTTTCACAATCTTCAGTATTCTTATTCCAATTCCTTTTGACAAAGTCTTCTGATCTTTTTAATCTCTCAGCTACCCAGTGTCGAGTTATGAAAGTTGCACCAGCTTCCTTTGCTTCACGAAATGTGACAGCTCGAATGCGGTCAAGAACTCGCTTTTTCTCTGAATCGTTCAAAATAGATGATGCCATGGTTTCTGTGGGGAAAAAAATGGTAAGAATTAAAATCACAGGAATAGAATATAATGGTTTTTATTCAGATTTTAACGCTCTTTCAAGTGGTCTCGCCGGTTTTTATCTATCTCTTCTAGTTTTTGCTCTACAGGGGGGCAATGATTTCCTGACACCCGTACTACAGTAGGGTATTTTATAATCCGAATATCTTGGTACCATGATAGTCATTATTAATATTATATATATATATATATATATATATATATATATATATATATATATATATAATATATATTAATATATATATTATATATATATAATATATACACATACACACACACAAACACACACACACAAGTAAAATATTTAAGGCAATTTTTAAGGACATTTCCCTTTCAGATGTAAGCTAATTTTGCTGATTTTAAGGTAGAGTCTAAGGTAATCCTTGCTGGCAGCTCGGGGAACCCTGCTTAACTTCTCTCATTGTCGGGAAGCGGTGTTACGACATTGGCCATGACGTAGCACACCTCAACCCGAGTTTACAAAGCTACCAAAGTATTAGTCTACATTACTTAAGTCTTACCTAAAAAAAAATATATATATATATATATATATACACAGGGTGGGTAAAAACCGTAACCCCTTAGAATTAAACTGTCATATTAAAAAAAGTAAGTGGACTGGAGCTCCCAAACTTCATAGATGCTTACCTTAGCATGTTGTTCGTCTTAATTGAGAAGTTGCTCGATATGTCCCCCTTGCTGCTCAACGCAGGCCTCCAAACGTGGACGCCACTGATCAATGCACCTGTTTACATATCGTTGAGACACCTTCTCCCAGCCGAGCAGAATTCTTTCGCGTAGTTCATCTATGTCTCTTATATTGGTACCAACGATGTAAACTTTAGACATCTAGTGGTGAAAGATCGGGGCTACTAGCCGGCTACATATTGGATTCGATAAAATCTGGTGTTTCGTTCTCAAGGAATGTGACAGTTTGGCGTGCTCTGTGAGCAGGGGCTCCATCTTGTTGGAAACTATATCTTTCACTGTATCTAACTGATATTCGACGAATTAGTGGTGAAAGATATAGTTTCCAACAAGATGGAGCCCCTGCTCACAGAGCACGCCAAACTGTCACATTCCTTGAGAACAAAATACCGGATTTTATCGAATCCAATATGTAGCCGGCTAGTAGCCCCGATCTTTCACCACTAGATTATGGTGTTTGGGAAGCCCTAAGTCCAAAGTTTACATCGCTGGTACCAATATAAGAGACATAGACGAACTACGCGAAAGAATTCTGCTCGGCTGGAAGGTGTCTCAACGATATGTAAACAGGTGTATTCATCAGTGGCGTCCACGTTTGGAGGCCTGCGTTGAGCAGGAAGGGGGACACATCGAGCAACTTCTCAATTAAGACGAACAACATGCTAAGGTAAGCATCTATGAAGTTTGGGAGCTCCAGTCCCCTTACTTTTTTTAATATGACAGTTTACCTCTAGGGGTCACATTTTTTACCCACCCTGTATATGTATATATATATATATATATATATAATAGTTATATTAATATATATTAATTAACTATGCCTCGGTGGTATAGTAGTTAGCGTCGCTGACTACGAATCCATCGGCCCCGGGATCGAGACCCGGTGACGGCAGCCGTCGCGCAGCAAAACCCAGCTATTCATCCTCCCACACAATAAAGAAAGTGGGTGGTAGATATATGAGTACCCCGGGTGGCCTAGTGGTTAAGACGCTTGTCGTATGGTTCGGATTCCACGTTAAACTGTAGGTCTAAGGTAGAGTGAAAAGCTTGACCTTCGTCATAATGAACAATTCGGGCGGAAGCTAACCAAAGGTTACCAAAGGTTATATATAATTTTACACAACTTACTGTTTTGTTCATTTTTGAAAGTGTCTATTTGTTTCTTAAGATTATCTAAAACTTTTTACTTTAATTAATTTTGTCTTTTATTTACGTTAAATTTTTTTTTCATTTTTTTTTTTTTTTTTTTTTTGCAAATTTTATTCCAGTTAATTAATGTTAAGAACAATTTAATTTTGGAACAATAAAAAGTATAATAACTGATTATAATAATATGCTTCCTACGATAAACAGATAATAATAATAATAATAATAATAATGAATCGTTGATCAATATCTACTAAAAACTTGGAATTGATGAACAAATATTGAGTTTAAACACACCAACCCAAATGAGATTTCTCCATGAACATTTCAATCAAACATTTTAATGAATAAACCATAACAAGACAGACGATGTGACCAAGACAATAAGGAAAAGAAACGAAAGAGTAAGAAGAGAAAGGATGCCCGTGCTCAAGCGCGCGAAATTAGTAAAACCAAATTATTTTTGTAAACGAATGGATGTTTACCTCAAAACTGCCGAACCTAACAAAGATCTTCGACAAAATATCACCTCGAGAAGAAATTAAAAAAAAATGATTTTGGGTTCATGAAGAACCTTTAAAAAGTAGCAGTTAATAATGCACAAGACAATTAGAATAAAAGATGAATGTATAATTTTAATAATTACAAATTTCCAACTACTTATCTTTTAACAGCAGTAGACACCTTTTGGATTGGATTAAT
This sequence comes from Bathynomus jamesi, assembly GCA_023014485.1. Taxonomy (NCBI): domain Eukaryota; kingdom Metazoa; phylum Arthropoda; class Malacostraca; order Isopoda; family Cirolanidae; genus Bathynomus; species Bathynomus jamesi. The sequence goes on along the minus strand of JAJOZX010000055.1, from coordinate 313,758 downwards.
TTCTTGTAATTACATTCGTTATCAATACTCTTTCTCTCTCTCTCTTATAAACTATATACAGTATATATGACGGATAAGGACAAAGGATTTGTAAAACGGATTCTTTCGCGCTTTTTACGTCTTGATTTATTCGAGTCAAGCTCGTTTTCTTTACTCGAAATTAGGGAAGACTTAGTTTGAGCCTATTCAGTTTTGTGAGCCACGTGCTTTCTTTATATTAAATTGTAGGGTGAACTAATTTATTAATTTTACTTCAAAACCTTAACATGGAAGTTTTTTTAAACTTTACTCCGTCCCCCGAAGAAATGTACTGTTCTCCTACCCGCCGCTAGCTGTGTTTCTGCCTTCGATTATATCAATGAGATTTTTGTGTTCCTGTAATTGCATCAATCCCGTTTCTAACTATTATGAAAGTTATGACAGTTATTCGGTAGTATGTAAAGATTATTTTGGTATGAGATTTATCTTTTTTAACTGCTTATAGGTTTAATTTACTTTTTTACAATACCGTCTCTTTGTGGGCCTTCTTGGTCCGACGCTGTCGGGCGTAAGATTTAAATTCCCCATTACAGATTCCAATTTCTTCATTCTACAATTATTTTATAGGATTAAGAATGAGCAGCATGCCAGCAATAAAGTAATCTGCTAGGTTACCAATCTAACTCTAACGGAATTTTCCCGTTTTATGCAAAAGTATAATTTATAAGTGACGTCTCATTTTTAAGCGCAACGTGGCATCATGAAAGAAAGTCAAATTTTCATGGTTAATCTTTTGTTTTTAAATTAACTTTTAATTTATTTATTTCCCTAGTTTTTTGGGTAATTGTACATGGTACGTTTATCTGAAATTATCCAGAATTAAATAGACAATTGAATTCATGTCTTATTTCTAAATTACATGGGTATTGAACATGCATATGTTTTAAAAGTTATGTACTGAAGAATTTACACAATTTTCTTTTCACAAACGAAAAGAGAGGCTGCCATTGACTGCGTTATATATATATAGGATTGAACTGAGAATGGTCCGCTGAGGTTTTTTATGGTACACACAGACCGTGCATGGAACAAGGAACTCTTTTGGGAAAATTAAATAATAATAAAAAAAATACATATCCAATTGTTTGTTGATTAATATCATCTCAAAACTTGCAATTATTCATTGATGATGAATGTTGAGTTTAGACCCAGCTGCCCAAATGTGGCTTTTCACAAAACAATTAATTAAAATAAACCTTTTAATAAATAAACCATAGTGGACAGCCGACACTAGCAAGTGCATTTCTTTGCCATTACGAAGAAATTTGGTTGAAAAGTTGTCCCAATAGTTTTAAACCCATATATTACAGAAGATATGTGGATGACACTTTCTTAATATTTAAACATCCTTCACACGTAAAGCGTTTTCTTCATTATCTAAATAAACAACATATTAATATTAAGTACGCATGTACTTGGGAACCAATTATTTAAGTTGTATGTCTTATAAATATAAGATTAGCGCTATACTAACATTATTAACAAGAAGTTACCGAATTTGTTCAGCTTACTTTTCATTCAAGGAAGAATTCAAATTTTTAAGACAGTACTTTATTAATAATTACTACCCTTCTAATCTTTTTGACACCCAATTAAAGAAATTTTTGAATAACACTTTTAATACTAAACTCCCCATAACCACAGTACAAAAAGAAACCAGATAAGTATATTAAATTACTTTTTTATGGTTATTTATCATTACGTATTCGAAATGAAGTATCCAAACTACTTAAGTCTAGTTATCCCCAAATAAATTTTAGATTCGCCTTAAATTATCAAATTTTTTAAAGTTCAAAGACAAATTCCCCAAAACTGTATGCCCTAATGTTGTTTATAAATACACGTGCGACAGCTGTAAGGGTGTATATCGGCAGTACTTAACTCCAACTGGAGGTACGCCTTTCTCAACATTTGGGCTTATCAGTCCGTACCAACCGTTCCCTCAGTAACCCACCACAATCCGCAATTAGAAACCAGAGTAATGATAGCAACCATCCCCTTCACAAAACTCATTTTGAAATTCTAAGAAGAACCAATAACCTTACAGAACTCCGAATTTTATAATCTTTGTACATCTATAGAAACAAACCCTCCATCAACAACGATAGTTCATCTTACAAATTACAGCTTTTCTAACCAGGGCCGGCGAGAGCTGCCCCGGGCCCCGGGGAAGGATTGGTATATGGGTCCCCTTGTTTACTCTATTTTATTTTGAATGTTTTTTGTGTACATAACAAACAAACTGATTATATGTCCAAGTCACTATTCAAAACATACAGAATGATAATCTCTATAAAATGTATGTTCATTAATTATATTTCCTCTCTGTTATTTAATCAATTGCTTTATTAATATTTTTAGATTTTATCCCCCTCTTTCCGGGCCCCCGGGATATAACCCGGCTTCCCCGCCCTCTCGGCGGCCCTGCTTCTAACTAACCAACCAACCTACTCTCATAGATATATCATACCTTTCAATGCAACCGACAATCATACAGTTTTCTCTCAGTATCTGCCGAGTATGGAGGGTGACGTAATCATTGTGTATTTACCAGTTGAGGTCATTTTAATTCCTTTTTGTATTGATGTAATTTTATTTATTATTCTTATTTTTGTTTTAAGGTTTATAATTCACTGATGATGACAAAAGATTTGTCGAAACGTCTGAAGTACAAAAAAAACACGAAAATGTTTGCTGTTGTGTTGGTCCTTCTTTATATATATATATATATATATATATCACCTCGCTATATATGCGCCTCGGTGGTGTAGTGGTTAGCGTCGCTGACTACGAATCCATCGGACCCGGGTTCGAGACCCGGTGACGGCAGCCGGCGCGTAGCAAAACCCAGCTGTTCATCTTTCCATACAATAAAAGAAAGTGAAACTGTAGGTCTAAGGTGGAATGAAAAGCTTGACCATCGGAATGAACAATTCAGGTGGAAGCTCACCAAAGGTTATATATATATATATATATTTTAAGTTACACACATACCGCGCATGGAGCAAGCAACTCGTCTGGAGAAATTAAATCCATTGCAATCCAAATAAGTAACGGCGAACGGTAATCCATGATAATGAACTACCCTTCAAACATTTACAAATACACTTAATATAGAATTATAAAAGTAGCGAGCTTTACTTGTACAAAAAAAAATCTGTTCAATAGTATGTACAGACTCAGGGTTGCCAGATCAATTTTTAAAAAGTAGCACAAAAGTTAGAAAAAGTAGCGGATTTTGGTAGAAAGTAGCCCAATAAAGAAATTTATTTTTGAAAACTCAGGAAATATAGAAAGCATGATTTTTATATCATAGTCAAAGTGATTCTTACCTTTAAAAGTTAAAATTCCAACGTATCGAGTATTTCTTTCTCTTCACTCAATTCATTCTCGTATATACTTGAATTATAGTTCAGCATGGCCTTAGTTGGAGAAAAATTATAGCAACAAATATTTTGTTTTTCAAGCGTCATTTTCAGTCTCAATATTGAAGAAAGAAGATGCGGCCCCATCCTATTTCGTAGCTTAGTTTTGGTGGATGTTACCCTTGAGAACACCCTTTCAACGGTGGCATTGCTTATTGGTAAGCTACAAACAGTCAATGCAAACTTTGACAACTCAGGAAGTACAGGTTCTCCAGCTGCATTTTTAATTGTTACTGCCTTACACCAAAATTCCGACGCATCAGTAGGGATTTCTTCAGGAAAAATACTTGCCCAATCCAGAGTTAATAGTCTGCGCCACTGGTTCTCTATTTCTCCGATCTGAGATTGATCAGCCAAAGCTAATGGAAGAGCTGAAAATGGTTGGCGAGCATGACTTAAGCAAACACTAGGAGATAAACCTTTAACTTTTTGAAGGATTTCAATGTTTCTAGGGATACGTGTCAAAAGTTCTTTGCATGCTCTTTTCAAAAAATTTAGACACCGGTTTTGCACTGTGTTTCCTTGTTCTGGAGAAATTTCATTGGAAGCAACTTTATTAATCAAAAGGTTAGAAAATTCATATCCAAAGTCAATTTTCTCATAAGACAAGTATTGTGACTCAATATCTAAGTTTGTGTCAAGATTCACAAATTGAGGATGCAAGATTCTTCTTAGCATAGATAATGCAAAACTGCATAATTCATCGAGGATACTGGTATGAGTAGTATAGCCGCAAAAGGGGAGAGTGCAGGAATGTTGCAGGTTATTATGCAATGTTGCAAAGGGGGGTGGTGGGGTTGTTGCAAAGGGGGGTTGTTGCAAAAGGGGAGAGTGCAGGAATGTTGCAGGTTATTATGTAATGTTGCAAATGGGGGGTGGGGGTTGTTGCAAAGGGGGTGGGGGAAAGGGGGATGTTGCAAAGGGGGGTGGGGGAAAGGGGGTGGGGGGAAAACTTGGAGGCGGCGTTATCCCCCAAGAGAAAGAAGGAGGAGAGAAAGGAGGAGAGGTGTTCACCTGGCAGGAGCCAAGTGCACACTGAGACTTCCAGCCGGGGCTGGCGTTGTTTTATAGGCTCCTAATCAGCCAGTTGGCTGAGTTGCCAGATACCATTGTATACATTATTATCCTAATCAGCAGTTGGCTGGTTGTCAGATACCTCTTTTTATTATTGTATACATTATTATTATTATATACGCCTAATCAGCCAGTTGGCTGAGTTGCCAGATAGCGCCATGTATTCCATTGTATACATTATTATCCTAATCAGCCAGTTGGCTGGTTGTCAGATACCTCTTTTTTTTTATTATTGCATACATTATTATTATAGACTCCTAATCAGCCAGTTGGCTTAGAAGGCTTAAATATTGCCAGATACCTGTTGTATACAGAATACCGGTAGTAGAAGGCATAACAATAAACAACATTGCATCATTCTTTTTATTATAAATATATAGAAAATAAATATACATTTGAGGAATATGCGTATAACAAATATATACACACAATTATGGATATATATATATATATATATATATATATATATATATATATATATATATATATAAATAAAATATACATTTCATATACATTTGAGGAATATGCGTATAACAAATATATACACATAATTATATATAAAATAAAATATACATTTCATCAATATGTACATAACAGAAATATACACACACACACAAAATATGGTGATATATAAATAAAATATACATTTCATATACACTTCAATATGTACATAACAGTACAGGAGAAATATCAAGCAAAATGTATATATATATATATATATATATATATATATATATATATATATATATATATATAAACACAAATCAATAGAAATATGCGTATAATCAAAATATATATATACAATTCACTTTTTTTTCAAAATACTAAAATCGGTCTTAATCGAGTTTACAATTACATCATTATTGCTCTGCATTACGCAGTCTATGCGGCTTAATAATATTTCACCGCTTAAAGTATAGGGAAACCTGTATTCGATATGAATGGCTTTCATATCGTTCAGTACTATTTTTGTTCCCACTTTACAACCGGTTGGTAAGTCATCTTTAAACACGTCTAGAATACAATCAAAAGCACGCACAAAGAGTTCATCGTTAGCTACATTATTAAACACAAGTTTATAAGAGCGCTTTTCCAATCGAGGGTTTATTTCTACCGACTCGAGCTTTTCAATCGTGAACTCTTCACTCAACATAACGGCAATTGAAATAATCTTCTAAATCGTTACGGCAACTGCGCGTTATATAAAGAAATAGTTCTTCAGGGTGAACGGTGTAGGTGAGCTCAGCCTTGTACCGATCAATTGCTTTGTACCAAAGTTCATGGTATTTCAAAGAGTCTAAACTTTTTAAATAAACATCCAGCACTAGACCATTCTCACCAGTCCTACACTCGGTAAACCCATCGAGCAGAGCAGTGTATGCGTATTCAAGTACTGTATCAAAATAAAACATATCCGTAACACGCGCGTCTAATATAGGTTTCAGTTTACGGAATCCGACGATTTCAAACATTCTGTCGAGGATGAAACGGTTTCGCGTAGGAATAAGAGCGTTATTATCAGAAGCATTCTTCCACATAAGCCTTATATCAATGCACGGCCGATCGTTATTTATACACAACGTACATACAACGGCGTATGAGGGCGCGTCACTAATCTGCTCTCTTCTTGTACCTACGTTAGCAGGTATTTTATAACGATCTTCACACCACTTATCAACTATCACGAAGATTCTATTCATCTCCTCGATACTTAAATAAACCCGTTTGTTTGTCGGTCTACATTCCGTTTCCAGTACATAGCTAATGGTACCGGAATTACGCCTGAACACGCGCAACGATTTCGTCACGGACACATCGTACGAGGCGTTGAGAATGCTGCTCAAAGGAAGTTCCATCGTATTCGAGGAGCGCACGTCTACTCGGCTCAAGCTCTGAGATAACTATGAGCCGTGTGAGGCACAGGCAGGAACGGTTCGACGGGCGGCTGACTCGATGATACGTGAATGGGCATGTTCGTACGACTCGAATTGTTGCACATATTTGTTTTTCCGTTTCGTCACTACCAGCCTACGCACTTTGAATAAGAACTAGGCGCTAATCATCTCCACACTCCGGCGCACTATTTGAGAGGAACATATGCTCATATTTTTCCTTTCTACCCATCAAACGATGCTCGTCTCTAAAATCTGTTAAAAACTCACGCATGGCACTAGCCACAACCTCACTATGAACCTCATCATGATATACGTTAATATAGTGATAAAAACACCTAAGATTGTCCATGATCACGAGATTCACATTTTCAGACGTAGGGTATGAGTAATCGACATGGTGTAGCATGACGTAATACCGCTTGTCACACCACCCATCCACAAGGCTCATTATCCATACCTGCTGCTTCTCTTCTGCACGCGTTGTTTCTTTTACTTCACGGTGTATGTGAGACTTTATAAAGTTTAGCCCTGCAGTATACTTCAGCACATCGTCTGTGCAACGAAAGCCTTCAACAGTCTCACCAGAACATCCGTAGAGTATTTGTACATCTTGGAACTTCGCACAATCCAATGTGGTTTTAAAAGAGGCATAGGAGGGGGGAATAGGAAGTTTTTCGGTATCCACCACATCCTCACACTTTACTGAATACCATTTCATAAACGTTGTGCAAGCGATATTAAAGGTAGCCATTTCAATATACGTCTGATCTGAATACACGTCTGATCTCTCGGGCTTACTGCGGTCGACTGACCACGCAGGGACTCCCAGATAGTAGCATGACTCACGCAGTGGGCGGAGCTTAGAACTTTCACCTACACACACACACACACACACAAAGGAGAAAGTGAAACGCTATTTGATTTATTGAGATATTCATATATTTACAAATACGATTCAAGATATTCAAGTTATATATACATATATATTTACAAATAGATACGATTATATACAAGACGTGTGAGTTAGAAGCATCATTGGTATCCAAAGGGTACGGTATCATAGGTGCCAGGTAACTGGTAACGTTTCCTATAGGTGTTACGGCACACCATCGTACCCCTAAGTTCCTTCACGCCTCCCAGCTTCTGCGCCCGAAAATTGTGGGTGCCTACAATTAGTTGGTGAGGTTCCAAACATACTAGATCCTTCAACGACTCAAAGTTAACAACCTCCCGATTCGCATGGTTGAGCGTAATACCCTTTGCCTTCACGATATATTTCATTTCATCCCCTACCCTGACCCGTACCCCATAAGTCTTAGGTCCTGTTGAGATAAAAGAGTCGGCGTATGCGTCGTCCCCATACTCATCCTTGATCTCATCAGTGAGTTCGCCGAGGAACTCCCCAATAGCGGGCATGTAATCACCCTCCCTCTCTGTGAATATCACGCTATCTGTATCGGCATACAATACTCTCCGCCCAAGAGAATGCAATAGACCCAAAGTTTTATACGGGCGTAGGCTGTTGTGAAGCTCGCCACAGGTATGTTTGTAACCCTTGAGGTATCTGTGGCAAATTCAGTGTTGTTGTACTTTATTACGTAAGTATTACCTACATTCACGATCTCCATGACCTCTTTATCGGGGCATTGGCGTAATCCCAGACATCGCTATAACTTTGTGCCAAATGAATGTTCCCTCTGCCGGTATTCTGAGCAAATTTTCCCCATAGACTGTTTAGACATAACTTTGCACTAAAGCGCTTGCCAGGATTCTTTACAATTTGGCACGATCAAGTTGTATACCTTCGCGGTCGCGGTAACGTTGAATATAGGCCGACTTTTCATCTTCGGTTCAACTCCTCGCGGATACCCTGATGCTTCAACCTTATCCTTCAAAAAGGCGTTTATATATGGTGTGAAAAGGTTGGGGAGCTTCTGAAACCTCCACACCTCGTGTATCTTCAGTATTCTATAACCATGGCTTACGGCTAGGGCCAGCTCAGGACTTGTATATACGCCTCTGATCTTACGCTGGTGGGGTATATGGTTACATTCGCCGTTATCCTCTTCCGCGCACTTCACGCACAGGGGAAACATGAGCTTGTCGTCGATAACGACAGGTAAGATCGGCATCCAAAAATTGCGTGGGGGAGTACGTCTACGAAAGAGAGCCCAAAGTAATGATCATTCAAATTTTTTGAAAATTCATTGATGGAGGTGCTAGGTCCCACCAGTTTCTCAGGAGCGCCCACGGGGTACGGATTGCTCTTCATCACGTATGGGTATAAAGAACAGAAATCGTAGTAATGGAGCTTCACGCCCTCCGTAGGTGGGAAGTATAGTCTGAAAGGATTTGTACGTCCTCCAAACAAGCTATCACCACATTTGAGAGGATCCAGCACCATTGAACGCTTGATCTTTTATTTCCTCACGGTATACATCGTCTGTCTCCATCCGTGCATCATATTCATGCTCCCACAAGACTTTGTGAGTGAACTGTGATCCTATAAGTTGATCGCGGGTGCGGGTCTGCAAGACAGTCGGCAGGAGATCTACCGTGGATATCTCCGATACCGCACTCAGGGCGGGGGCATCCATGCCACCAGCAACCTTAAAGGAATACACAGTCTTCACACCAGTGACACGGTTTTCACTTAACCCATCAACCCAAAAAACACGTCCATTAATCTTAATGGGTACTTCACCCGTGTTGCGGGCGTGCTTTATGTATACACCTGTTGTTGCTGCAGGTGTATGAGCCAGTAAATAGCCTTGTGTCCGTAACTGCGGGGTTGTTTCGGTGAATAATGGCTAAGGTGTCTTTAGGCATGAAGTTATTCTTGAACACCGTAAAACATAATGATGCGATGGTGGTTGCGACTTGCAGTGGATCGCATTTGAAACGGGCTATGTACATACTTCTAAAGGCCTGGAAACATACTCTAAGCACGCGCACATCATTCACGCAATAACGCTCACATTCATCAGCTATATTATAAGGGTTACTTTCATTAAAACTGTCGTAGTATCGATCAAAGTCTTCATCCATACAGTCAAAATAATGTTTGGGGGGTGGTGGGCCTACGTAGTTTAAAGTCTCGCTGGTGAGGAAAGTGTATGGGAAGTATCCTTTGGAAACTTCAGCTGCTACTCCCATCACCTTGGGTAGCTTTGCTAATTTACAAGGTGTGAATAATAAAGTATCTTTAAATTGTACATTGCCTCTTATCTGCATCTGTATTAATTTGTTGCCTCTTTTCAATGGATCACCTGTAAATATCTCAGAGGATTCGTGTTCAAGCAACTCCTTATAAAGGAACTGCGTGTCAAACTTTGCCCCGTTATGGGCGAGAATATACACAGTCATTTTTTTGAACTTGTCGGCTAACTTGACAATATAGGACACAAATAGTTTCACAGGACTATCGCTGACATTCGTTTTAAAAACGTTTGTCCGTTTACCGCATTTGGGGCACTCGTCACATTCGATACCCATACACTCATCACAGATGGTCTGGCTCACAAGTAAATGTGGAATTACCTCTTTGGTTTCAGCGTTCGTATATGTTTCTATATCGTAGTACACAGTTATACAAGGGTTATTTTTAGGCTTAGCATCTTTCATATAACACACATGCTTTACTCCATCCGCCTTATATTCCTCCTGGCATGTAGGACAGTGAATTACGTCGCACTTGTGCTTAAATTTTCCCCAATTATCCATTGTGTGAAACATACCACATTCACAGATTCTCATTTTCCTGCACGTACCAATTGATTTATGGAGATCAAAGCAGCTATTATTGAAAAATGTGCGTCTACCACATCACAGTCTCTCTTCTCAACTACACGGCTTTCACATTTGGTGCTTTTACACTGCTCACATACCATGTGACATTCTTTACAATGTCTCACTATATCATCCGCAAACTCGAGGCACCCCTTACACAAATCATGATGTCTCCCATATTTTCGACTTTTGTCATAACTCGCGTAAAGCCCCTTATATTACGGATGGGGAGATACGTTGTCCCTGACAATCCTAAAATAAGTAGGGGTCTTGTACGATCTCTCACACAGCTTTTAAAAACATACACAGTCCGGCGGCGATCATCCAAACCAAATACAACTATGCGCACATTCATTTCCTGTTCTACCTTTCTCAGCTCTTCAGGACCCATATTACAGTCAAATTCAAGTTCACAGTCTACAGCTAGTTTACGGGCACGCTCAACGATCGTAGGCAGCCAAATTTTTTGAGTCCGTGTATTTTGTACAGTAAACATACGTGCTAAGAGTACTGCTATAAAGCCGCAACCACGATCGACGTTTATATGCCTTCGGTAAATAGTTGGAGAATTGAAGTTAAGAGTGTACGGTATGGCACTATGACCCGCAACACGGTATACATGGTCAATATTTACCGTGAAGTTGTCCATATTGAAGGCTATACTACTTTGGACGGCTTGCATTATACGCCCTAATATATATTCTACATCTTCAGCAGCCAAACGCCTGAACGGTACTATCACCCAATAATCGTCTACATCACCGTCATCTGACCCGAACCCAAAGGACAGACTCGTCCTGACCTCACGCTCGTCGCGATTCTGAAGAGCAAACTCTATAATACGCTGTACTACCCTGCGTATCCGCGCTCAATTCCATTGCTATACAGGGCTCTAGGGTCGACCCTAACTCTATACCGATTTCTAGTCAAGGCGGGGGTGGGGGCTGCGGATCGCACCAATTCCAGCGTTATACCATCCTCAACAGAACGGGGGGCGGATGAATTAGTGGATATAGGTGCTGCTGCTGATGGGGCCCTGTTGCGTAGGAGGGTTGGGGATCTATTATTGTAGACTTAACAGAACGGGGGGCGGAATAAGGGGTATATTAGGTGCTGCTGCTGCTGGGGGTTGTTGCGTAGGAGGGTTGGGGATCTATTATTGTAGACTTAACAGAACGGGGGGCGGAATAAGGGGAGGTGCTGCTGCTGGGGAGGTTGTTGCGGTTGAGGGTTGGGGATCTGCTGCAACAGGTACGTATTTCGGCCGCTTTATACCTGATGTGGGGTTCTCATACCTCCGCTTTGGACGTGCAACCTGTATCGCTGGTTCAGGGGAGGAGATCACACTGTCGTCGAGGTCATCCGTAATGATAGGGTGCTCTACCTCATCGTCGGTTCTGTGGGAGAAGAAATATAAGGATCAGCACTCAAAATTTGTAATATTTTGTAAATGACCCACTTAGGAGTGTGACGTGTTAGAAATGGACTCTGTAGAAAAATTCAGATTCACGAGCCCATCCACATGTATTATATCTGGACCTACAGGATGTGGTAAAACTGTGTTTATGCTTAAAATCATTAAAGAAAAGGGCGAGATGTTCTCGAAATTTGTGCATAAAGTTATATGGTGCTATTCGACGTATCAATCAGCGTTCAACGAGTACCAAGATGATATTTTGTTCCACAAAGGTGTATATGACGTTAATTCGCTAAAGGGAACTGAACATACAATCATTGTAATTGACGATCTCATGTTGGAGATGGATAAAACGTTTGCCGAGACATTTACAGTATACTCCCACCATCTTAACATAAGCGTGTTCTTCATCAATCAGAATCTATTTTTCAAAAATAGATACATGCGCGATGTGTCGTTAAATACGCAATATCTAGTCTTATTCGCGCAACGTAGAGATGTATCACAAATTGGGGTATTAGCCAATCAATGTTCCCGAATCAGCGTAAGGAGTTTTTGGAAGTTTATAAAGAAGCTAAAAGCACGCGTTACGGATATTTGCTTTGCGACCTTCATCCGCGAACACGTTTAGAGTGCTTCTGCGAACGAATATATTTCCAAACGAGCCTGAAACGGTGTATATTCCAGAATGACAAAGAGACTAAAGAAATACCATGAATTAATAAAAATCTATCATCGACTGCCCCGGGCAATGCAGCAGATGTTTATTAAAATATTGACGCCGACTTTTTAAAATGCATCTGTGAAATCTGTCTTAACGTTATAAATTGCAATGTATCAATGAAACCCATCAGAAGGCTCGCCTACGCCGCTACAAGAACAAATACGTACCTCGCTCGTAAAAGTCAAACTGTAGCGAAGAAAAAACGAGTTATTGTGCAAACAGGAGGGTCATTTCTCCCCATCTTATTTTCAGTTTTGGGCCCTTTACTGACTAGATTAATATAATGAAGAAAGTGGTAGTGATTCCCCACGAGGTGTACGCTTCAATGCAAAGAGACACGGATCTAGATCCCCGTAAAAGCAGACTTAAAAGAATGGAAAGCGAATTGTTAGCCCTATTAAACAGTGAAAAAACACCTGATGAGAAAAGAATCTTATACCAAGAAGCTCTGCAGAAATTTCTTCACGAGTACGAAATTATAAGAGCCCTACGGAGATTCCTGTGGTTATTAGGCACAGCACCGATGGCGACATAGGACTGTACCCGACGATACAGCTGATCAACCAAAAAGATTAGCCACACAACATATCGAACATGTATTAAAAATACCCTCCCACTTACATTGAGGAGTAAAGGCTTAAGTCTTTATAATCTATTGAATGAGGATCCCGCCATACAATGACCGATACAGGGGAGATCATTGTGGAAGGATCAAAGGTACAGGGATCGAATATCGTAGACATTGTCCATGATCTGGTGAGAAAGTGGGATGAGCCATCACCATCAGGATGGAAGCATATTAAAGCAAGACTACAACAAATAAATGTCCCTAAAACGTTGATAGGAAATCTGAACAGGTTAAAAGACTTGGAACACGCAACGTCTGTGGCACAATTGAAGACGCCGTCACCCCCTGCGGTAACACCTTTCAAGAGGAGAAAGAAGAGGTTAAACCAACCCTACCCACCTGCCTCTAAAATACGCAAATGGCTACGTATTAACTAAACGTTATTATGACATTTCTGCCCCATCCTCTTACGGCGGCGTAGATAGACTGCACGTTTACGGAGTAGGAAAAAAAGATGTTGAAAGATTTTTGAGGGAGCAGGACGCTTATACGCTTCATAAGCCTGTGAGAAAAAGGTTTAAAACAGCCAAGACAACGGCTTCCTCGATTGATTCTATTTGGCAAGCAGATTTAACAGACATGCAAAGATACTCTGTGTATAACGATGGTTACCGCTACATTCTATTCATAATAGACGTATTCTCTAGATATCTGTGGCTAGTTCCTCTGAAAAATAAATCACCTGAAACAGTTGCTAAAGCCACCAAAACGCTAATGTTAAAAGAAAACAGGGTTCCTGGCTATTTTTGTACGGATATGGGGAAGGAGTTTATAGGCCGTGCTTTTCAGAATATGTTGACAGAGTTTAATATCAGCTATTACACGACCAATTCTATACATAAGGCTTCTTTAGCTGAAAGAGTTCAGCGCACCATAAAGGAACGCATGCACCGTTATTTTACACATAAAAACACATACAGATTTCTAGACATTCTGGAACCATTGGCATCATCCTACAACCGCTCACACCATCGCACGATTGGGGCAACACCTAACGAAGTTTTAGAAAGAGGTACGCTCCCGAGAAGAGATGGACCACCACCACCACCACCACCACCACCACACTCTGTGCGCTTCAAAACCAATGATTATGTAAGGCTGTCGCGTTCGGGGAATAAATTCGCAAAGGGTTTTGAGCAAGGATGGACACGCGAGATTTTTAAAGTTAGGGCTGTGAGACCTAAAGGTGTGATAATGATGTATTACATTGAAGATTTGAATGGGGAGGAAATCTCAGGAGGCTTTTACCGCGAGGAAATGCAGAAAGTCGCGTTTAATTTAGAAAAAAATGTGTTTAAAATTGAGAAAATTTTAGGAAGCAAAGGTTCAGGAAGGAGAAAAATGTACCTGGTGAAATGGCTAGGGTACCCAGAAAGCTTCAACACCTATATAAAAGCTGATGCAATAATGAAGCTTAAATAGTATGCAACATGGCTCCTAACCATTTCTACGTCACACTCCCGTCCTCCTCGTCCCTGTCTGTACACCCTAACAACACGCTAGCCAACTTTGTAACAGAACTCCATGGGCACATTGAATTGGGTCGTGATTCGTATGAGGTGGGGATATGCGAAATTCAGCTGGACACCGTCTTTTTAAATATTGAACATGAAGAAACCGTTTTTACGATTCTTAGAGACATTGACGAGTGTGAAAAAGCTGGGGTAGCTATGGATGAAACTATGCGCATCGCTTGGACTAAGATTGCACGGTATTACAGTACAGAAGTAAGACTAGGGCCGGGTCAATATGGTTCGGCCGAGGATGTTGTGAGAGGCTTAAACGTAAGTTTAAGAAACTCAAACCTTACGAATGATTTAGTATATGAAATCGTAAACAACCCTGCACATACACTAATCCTAAAATCAAAGACTAACAGATGTCTTAAAGAACATAGAAAGTTCAAAATTCTAACCAACGGCCGATATAGCGCAGCCTTCCAAAGAGACACATTTCACGAGACACAATATAACTTGTCCAGATTAATGTATCAATTGAAGATGGAGAAATTGGCTGAAAGGTCCCCAGACATGTGCTATATTTACAGTAATATAGTGGAGCACCAGTTTGTTGGGGATACCCAGGCACGCCTGCTGCGCATTGCTCACATCCCCAACCATAGAGGAAGGAGTTTGAGTATTACATATGACAGACCCCATTATGTGAATGTCGCAACTAATTTAATAACCAATATCACAATATATATAAGAACGATTGAGGGCGAAAACTTCCCATTCGGTAACGGGAGCTTAACAGTGAAGCTACACTTTCGACGCACTGAGTTATAATGGATAGAAAGCCTTTCACCGTCTATCGAGGGATGCGATACCAGCGCGGTAGTGGACTTGGATCCATTTTTTCATCCATACTACGTACGGCTGTTCCTTTGCTGAAGAGGGGTGCCAGATACCTTGGAAGGAAAGCGCTACAATCAGGCCTTAACACTGCAGAAGACATATTGGCCGGGACTAAACCTAAAGAAGCCCTAAAAAAACATTTAAAGCGTACACGGAACGAAATCATCAAAGATGCAAAGAGAAAAATGCGTGGTGGCGGGAAGAGGAGGGCCCCCGGAAGAAGAAGAAGGGGTCACGTGGTATTAAACGTAAAAGGCTGTCAAAAAAGAAATGCTGTAAGCGAATGAAACCTATGGTTGACCACTTTTTTGACTGATATAAGCTAAGGATATTGATCTCATGAATCATAGTTTGTTTACCACTTGTCGAGAGAGGAGTCACTATTTCGCCATGGCACGCTTCATCCACCCATGTAGTTCACAATGCTGTAAGTCGGAGCTGTCCTTTTTTGAGCTCCCGCCAACCCAAGTTTCTATTGAGCACAGTGACTTTATTACAATTAACCCTTTAAACACAATTAGTTCCCCGAGTGCACCTATAGAATTCGTGATACCCAGCTCAGGTCCTTACTTTTTTGATCCAAGCTGTGTGCACATGTACGCTAAGCTACGTATAGCCCATTCTGATGGAACGGCCTGCGATGACAAATATGCTGTATACCCTGAAACAAACTTTCTGCACGCCATATTCAACCAGTGTGACGTATATTTAAATCAGACCAACATATCGGCAGGCACGGGGTACTATCATCTACGAGCCTATTTGGAAAATGTCCTCAACTTTTCCAAAGAAGCGAAGGCTACCTTTTTAAGTGCGGAGGGATATTATCAAACTAAAGATGAAAATAGTATAAAGGACAAATTTAAAAATTCTAAAAAGAAAATATACGAGTGTTTTGGACGGTTGCACACAGATTTCACTTTCCAGGAGAAGTTGCTTGTGAACGGGGTGGATATGAAAATAAAGCTCACCCGCACGAGTCCTGAGATCTGCTTAAATCTGGATGCGAATCAAGAAGAGGGCGCAAAGTCCGTTGTGGTTCACATTATGGACACATACCTCCGCGTACGGCGAGTGAAATTAAGTTCACCAAAACAACTAGAAATTGAGAAAAATTTACTAAACGCTACAGTGAAATATCCTATTAACAGAGTGCAGATCAAACTATATACGGTTCCTGCAGGGTTGGCATCGAAGCAGATAGAAAACATTGCCCTGGGAAATCTTCCTAAAAGGATATTAATCGGCATGCAGGACCACGCTTCGGTGAATGGAAAATATAAAAAGAGTGCCTTTAAATTCGAGAATTTCGGACTTAAAAATATAACTCTATACGTTAATGGCACTGCTTTGGGTGGAACAATGGGTACGGACTATTCATCAGATGCTGTGTTACCTCTTTGTGCCAGAGCCTATAGTAATCTGACCCATATTGCAGGTGATTGTGATGAGCTTGGTAATGGGGTAACGCAGGAAGAATTCATTGATCAATTTAACCTTTATCCGTTTGACATTACACCTGACTTATCTGCTAGCGTAAATACCCATTTAACACCACAGCAGAGCGGAAACATCTCAGTTCGGCTGGAATTCGCCAAGCCTATAGACGCTCCTATTAGTGTACTAGTATATCTCGAATCGCAAGCCTAATAGAAGTAGATAGATTTAGAAGCGTTATCACTGACTTTTAAAATGGATGCTAATACACTTCAGAAAGTAATGGAGCGAGTCACACGTTCCAAATTTATCGGCGTGTTTGCGAAGAATGAAACATTGAGTTTGCCAAGTACGCGAGAATGCGGTAGTCTTATTGTGAACACAGACATCATCGGTAATGAAGGGATTCACTGGATCGCTGTCTATTTTAAAAATAGACAGCGCCTGTACTATTTTGATTCACTCGGTACTCAACCCTGGAGTGACCCTATTATTGTAAAATTTCTCGCTCAGTTACATATTCCCGAAGTTGTATGGAACCCATTTCGTATGCAGGGATATTTTACTAATGTTTGCGGAATGTACTGTGTCTCATTTCTCATGCATATGTCAAATGATAAAGAATTTATAAATTTTTTAAATTTATTTGACCCGTGTCACACTCACCGAAACGATGAAATGGTATGTAGACAGATAAAAAACCGTTTTCCAATTGTACGTACTCGTTGTATATTATAATGTTTTTGTTCGTATATTCGTTTATTGTACTGATTTCTTTCATTTAATAAATTTATGAAAATATATTGCGTCTTCTTATCCCAAAAAGATCGAAAAACACTTACATTATTTGACATTGTTGACTGATTAGTATATCATCCGTATTCCCTTCAAAAGAGTGTATAACTCGTGTCAAATCCTCATCGGACCTTAAAGGAAAACATATACAGACAGACAGACAGACAGATCTCCATTATGTGAAGATATCTTTGGTTCGATTACCAATTTCGATTTTAGCATAATGGGGAAATAACATTGATTGACATTTTTGACTAGTATCTGAAATACTACAACTCTCCGTATATATATAAAATTCTAATTATGGACACTTACATTTCTATGGTAGACCCTTGCGTCGGATTGTAAGGAGCGTCACTGCAAATATCTTCTACGGTTTGCGTCGAAAATAGTTCGCCACAATCAACAGCATTGAAAAGGCTAATTGTGGTTAATGCAGCAGTATCACGTTCTTCATACAAGTCTGGGGAGACGTACAGATCCATGGTGGAGGATGTGTGACACTGCTGACTGATCAGTATATCATCCGTATCCCCTTCAAAAGATTGTATAACTCGTGTCAAATCCTCATCGGACCTTAAAGGAAAACATATACAGACAGACAGACAGACAGATCTCCATTATATGAAGATATCTTTGGTTCGATTACCAATTTCGATTTTAGCATGATGGGGAAATAACATTGATTGACATTTTTGACTAGTATCTGAAATACTACAACTCTCCTATAAAATTCTAATTATGGACACTTACATTTCTATGGTAGTCCCTTGCGTAGGATTGTAAGGAGCGTCACTGCAAATATCTTCTACGGTTTGCGTCGAAAATAGTTCGCCACAATCAACAGCATTGAAAAGGCTAATTGTGGTTAATGCTGCAGTATCACGTTCTTCATACAAGTCTGGGGAGACGTACAGGTCCATGGTTGATTATTCACTGATGCGAAAATAGCTACTGTTACTCCCAACTGAAAATATCCCCTTTTATATGCACATTCACCAAGCTCCGCCCAAAAGACCAGATGTCCGTCGTGATTGGTTGCCGATGTAGCTGGGTGGAGCGTGTACCAATCCGCTATAACGAGACCGGACGAGTAACATATATATAAAATCGAATTATAGGCACTTACATTTCTATGGTAGTCCTTATATTATATCTTACAAATTATTAGTATTGTTTGAATTGTTAACTTATTTTTCGGATATACTACTGCCTCGGGTAAAATGGTCCTGTTATTTTAAATCACGTATTTGTTAATTATTATTATTGCTACATAGAAATTCGTGCAGTTTTTTTCGATTATTATTTATTGAACAAAACTCTCGCTCTTTCTATATATATATATATATATATGTATAGAAAGAGTAGTCTGGAAGGAAGTTTGCCAATGATTAAATTCTCTTTGCGAGTGACCCGTTGCCCGCGTCGTTGCCCGAATTGTTCATTCTGATGAAGGTCAAGCTTTTCACTCCACCTTAGACCTACAGTTTAACGTGGATTCCGAACCACGACCCATCAGCAGCCCAGCGTCTTGACCACTAGGCCTCCTAGGGTACCCATTTATCTACCAACCACTTTCTTTATTGTGTGGAACAGCTGGGCTTTGCTGCGCGCCGGCTGCCGTCGGGTCTCGAACCCTGGGCCGATGGACTCGTAGTCCGCGACGCTAACCACTACACCACCGAGGCGGTATTTGTCATTACTTACTCTGACTATAGTGGATTTAATTATCCCAGAAGAGTTCCATGCACTGTCTGTGTGTGTGTAGCATATATATATATATATATATATATATATATATATATATCATTTATTTCTATATGACACCATAAAAAATAACGCGTAAATATTTGTAGAAATAATAATAAGAATAATAAAATTAATATCTGAAGCCAGTGGTGATTTCTGCTCGAATAGCTTGTAGAAAGATAATCTCTCGGCCCGAAAAGGTCTCTAGAGACCTTTTTCGTTCGAATTCTCCGAAACCAACCTCGCTATAGTGGCTTGGGCAATGAATAATTTCTTTATTTTACGTCATTTTTCATTTTTTTCGTCGCAGGAATGAGACTGTATGCATCGTTCATCTTCAAGTTTAATGAAGGTTGGTATTCCTTATAAAAATTCGTTTCTGTCTAACGAAATAGGGTAACTTTGTTAATTCTATTATTGCGTAAATCTCTCTAATGTGTTATTGAATAATAGAAGATATATATTGTGGTATTATATATATATATATATATATATATATATATATATATATATATATCAGAAGATATTTAAAAGACTGATATAATTATAGTAAACTTTTGTCGAAATAGTTATCCATAAAATTAATTGTTTTCTATTATGGCGTTTTCGAAGGTAAACTATGTTATTTGCTTCGTTCAACTTCAAGGAAGCTAAGTACTCAATGTTCCAAATATTAATATTACCATTATATACATCTATTGTAAAACACTATATACATCTATATTTCAATTAAGTGTGTAATTATTTAATTCATCTACCATATTGTGGTACACAATGCTTAATATATATATATATATATATATATATATATATATATATATATATATATAATTCTGTTTTCTATGGTTGGTTGAATTATGGATAACTACGTTATTTGCTTCGTTCAACTTCAAGGAAGCTAAGTACTCAATGTTCCAAATATTAATATTACCATTATATACATCTATTGTAAAACACTATATACATCTATATTTCAATTAAGTGTGTAATTATTTAATTCATCTACCATATTGTGGTACACAATGCTTATTAGAATACATGGCGCTATCTGGAATACCTTGCGCTATCTGGCAACTCAGCCAGAATAGAGGATTATAAAAGATCGCGAAGTTGATGAAGAACCATTCCCCCCTCGGCTCCGGCCGAGTAAGGAGCTCTGCTCCTTCTATTTCAAGCCCTTTGGTAAACCCCATAGTGGCCTCTTAGGTTAGGGAAACGAAAATAAATTGGGGGAGAACTCCACTCTGTCCTTCAGGTGTCTCTCTCCCTCCTTCAGCTCTCTCTCTCTCTCCTTCAGGCGCCTCTCTCTCTCTCCTGCATGTTTGCCTCCAGCATGTGTACATCCAGCATGTGTACCTACTGCATGTGTACTCCTGCATGTGTACCTCCTGCATGTGTACTCCTGCATGTGCACCTATCCTCTCTCCTTCAGGCGTCTCTCCCTCCTACAGGCATCTCTCTCTTCTTCAGGCATCTCTCCCTCCTACAGGCATCTCTCTCTTCTTCAGGCGTCTCTGGCTCAGCCAACTGGCTGATTAGGATAATAATGTATACAATGGTATCTGGCAACTCAGCCAACTGGCTGATTAGGAGCCTATAAAACAACGCCAACTCGGCTGATTAGGCGTATATAATAATAATAATGTATGCAATAATAAAAAGAGGTATCTGACAACTCAGCCAACTGGTTGATTAGGCGTATATAATAATGTATGCAATAATAAAAAGAGGTATCTGACAACCAGCCAACTGGCTGATTAGGACAATAATGTATACAATGGAATACATGGCGGTATCTGGCAACTCAGCCAACTGGCTGATTAGGAGTCTATAAAACAACGCCAGACCGGCTGGAAGTCTTAGTGTGCACTTGGCTCCTGCCAGGTGAACACCTCTCCTCCTTCTTTCTCTTGGGGGATAACGCCGCCTCCAAGTTTCCCCCCACCCCCCCTTTGTAACATCCCCCCTTTGCAACATCCCCCTTTGCAACAGCCCCTTTGCACAACCCCCACCCTTTGCAACATTACATAATAACCTGCAACATTCCTGCACTCTCCCCTTTTGCGGCTATACTACTGGTATGATCTGCCATTTCTCTTTGAAAAAGTAAATTTACCTTTTCAAACTCACTCAACACAGGTCTCATAAATGTAAAATAAAGTTTATTAGTTCCATCTGAGTACATTGCAGATAATTCTCTTGCATAATATTTGTCACAACTTGAAGAAACCATCTGAAAATGCAATTTCAAAGCATCCCACTGGTTAAGAATCCTTTTGAGACAGCTACTTCTTGCTAGCCATCGTGTGCCTGAAAGGGGAATCATTTTTAAGGGTTCCTCACCATCATTTATTAATTTATATATTTCCATGTAAGACTCGCTTCGAAGAGCTGATCTGTTGAACCAATTATAAGTTTCTCTCATCATGTAATCGATGTTAGAAGGCAATTCTTCTGCCGCATGTGAACATGCTAAATGGAGAGAATGACAAATACATTTTACGAGTATCAAATTTGAATTATCTTTTTTCATCAAGGTGTACAAAGAATTATTAACTCCACAAAGGTTAGAAGCTCCGTCTGTTGCAATAGTAAAACAGTTTTTAATATCAATTCCCACATCACTTAAAAACGTTTTCACAGCTTCATGCAGTACTTCAGCTGTAGTTTTTGTAACAGGAATTAATCCCAAAAACTGTAATACAATTTGATTTTGTTTTTTATTATAATATCTAACACACAGACATAGATGCCTTATACAGGCAATATCAGTCGACTCGTCCAGAATTAGAGAGAATTGACTATTGCTTATCTCTTCAACTTGTTCTTTAAGCGAGGCTAAACATGTTACATACATGTAAACTATAAATTCGAGCTCAAGATATTCGCTATTCACTAAATGTAATTAGATTAAACTTTAAACATAACATTTGAAATAATAAATTTTAAAATTATTTTGATAAATTTGGGAATGTATTATATTTCATTACAATAATATAGATGTCTGGAAATAGCTTAGATTCGAATAAAAACAATTTATTATTGGTAGCACTAGCATATTCTGTTTAATTTAGAAATTATTACTAATTTACAAAAAATAACTTGAATATTGAAATGAAACCGAAAGGTAGCGAGTAGCCCAAAATTAAAAATAAGTATCGTAATCCGCTACTTCTAGCCCAATCTGGTAACCCTGTGTACAGTTTATTACTATAAAAGAGTCTCACTCTCTCTCTTCTGTTTAAGATGCTTGCAACCCTGCTGAATTATTGACACCATTTTTTTTCTTTCTTTTTTCCTCCCCGAAAGAAGGTTACAAAATAGTTCTATTGTGTTGTATTTAGTGGTTATGAACATTTGGTTTTGAATTATATTAAAGCAAATTTAAATTTAAAAAAATTGAAGTTAATTTATGTAAAAAATTTCATCAATTTTAATAAAGTTTTATATTTTTTTGGAAAATTTCTGAAAAGTAAATGTTTTAGTTTAAAGAAATCAATAATTATGGGTAACTTTTAATTTTACAATACTCCTGTTTATGATATAGAAAATGTAAAATATATAAATAAAAACTAATTTATTTCAGACACAACATGTTTACAACGAAATTCTTTGAAAAATTAACATTTTGAAGTACAACGTACGATAATCACTTAAGATTGTGCCAAAATTATTGAGAAACTTAAAATTAATGTAGTTTTTAATTAAAAAACAATAAAAACGATGCAAGATATAGTCCCCCCAAATTAGGTTGTTTATAGTCCTGTTTGTCAAGATTGCAATTCTATTTATATTTATATTTGATTTAGAATCATCGTGTAGATTCTTTATCTTCTTTAACCCTCATCAGGAACCATGCGCTCTATTCGACTCCACTTTTTTTTAAATATTACTGCTAACTGACCAGGCAGTGTTGCGACCTCCACTTCCATGTAATCTTGCATGTCACTTTTTCTGTGATATATCAAAATTTCATTGCTTTTACTGAATACCTTCAGGAGGATTGTTATTTTATTTACTTGGGGTCAAATTGACCCCCCATAGTTCCTCTCGTGTCATTTGGTGTAGCCTATATTTCATTTTTATGTAATGATTTTCATGAATTTTAGTTATTTCCGAGATATTTCTTTTTATTCATAGATTAATTTTATAAATTTTGATAAAAAAAAACTCAGACACTAATACTTTGATGATCGTGAAATTATAAAAAGGCTAGAATCATTGCACTACCAGAATGGTTGGTTTACTTTTACTCAACCTCATTTCCAATC
This sequence comes from Bathynomus jamesi, assembly GCA_023014485.1. Lineage (NCBI taxonomy): Eukaryota > Metazoa > Arthropoda > Malacostraca > Isopoda > Cirolanidae > Bathynomus > Bathynomus jamesi. Next base: position 290,158 of record JAJOZX010000055.1, on the reverse strand, counting down.
TTATCTACGGTTTTCCCACTTTGGTCCAGGTTAGGTTAACTTAGGTTAGGTTTGTTTAGGTTACGTTAGGCTAATATTGTTAGGTTAGGTTAAATTAAGTTAGGCTAGCAAATATTAGCTATTCCCATTGGCGTCTTTGCCGCAAATGCGAATGGGAATGACATTGAGTGGGCAGTAATCTACCTGAATCACTACCATTAAGATTATTTTTTTTATCTTTGTATTTTGTATCAGCAGTCAAAACTTTGAAAGAGATGATATTATTCGATAAAAGTTCTTAATTAACTATCAAATACAATGTTTCATTCATGTGATTGTTTCATTACAGACTTTTTATAGTATCATTTTGTAAGATTTTAGGCCTGTGATCATATAGACCTCATGGTTCCAAGACTAAATAAACTGAAGGTTCATGACGAGGGTTGATTTTTGTTCATTCTTTGAGAAGGTGGTTTAAAAGATGAAAACACTCCGATTACACTGCCCAACACCAATTTTGCTGATTTAATTCTAACACCTGTTTTTAGGCAACTTTGGTGTGCTGATTTAAAAAATCACCTTCGTTTTTGCCTATCACGTCAGGTTTTCGAGCAATCAAATACGGATATTTTGGAGATATCACATTTTGGCAGGGTTATGCCCAATTTTTTTTCTTTTAAAAAAATAAGTTTTTACATACTCAGAATCAGCATGGAAAAGTAAACAATTGTGCAGGGAGTGAACTTTAATATACAATGGTAATATTGACACAGAAAGTGATTAAAAGTGTTTAAATAAGCAAAAAATGAATCCATATTAAAGCAAGCACGGGACCAGTTTTCTTAACATTCTTTTTCTTGTTTTCTTACTTTTTAGTGCTGATAAATTTTCTCTTATAGGACTTCCTAGAATGAGAGATGTCAAGACAATCTCTTTGTAGGCTCCAGCAGTAGTCAGCCATCATATGGGTATCCCATCTTCCTTGGTATCGTTCTTCCATCAGTTTGATATCTTGGTGGAACCTTTCACCTTGCTCTTCACTAACATCACCAAGATTTTCTGGAAATTTATCCAGATGACTGTTGACATAGTGAACTTTAATGCTCATGTTGCAACCCAACTGCTGAAAGTTTACAAGTAACGTCACTAGCGGAACCGGCTGCTCTCACTCCGCCAATGGGAAATCTCTCTCAGATCATGACGTCACGCTCACACCTGGGGAAATCACAGATACCCAAGATTTTAATATGTTGTACATGACCTTTAGATTTAATGCACAGATTTGCGTATTCCACAGATAAATTTAACAGCAAAACAGCTGTTAACAGGTCTCAAAAATCATCAATTTTGATAAGCGCCCTTCATGGATCACCCAAAATAGGCATATTGCATTGCACGAAAACCTGATGTGATGGACAAAATCTAAGGTGATTTTTGAAATCAGCACATCAATATTATCCAGAAACAGGTCTTAGAATTAAATCAGCAGCAAAAAATTTTTTTTTTTGTTGGGCAGCGTTATCGTCACTACCTCGTACGATGATGAGTTGAATTGTAGTAACGATGTCGCACGAGTCTGTGTATACGATAGGATCCACATGGTTTATATGAAGGATCAAAATAACTCGTCTAACACACTATATCATTCATAACAATGAGTGTGTACGTGGAGACAGTCACAGTGTTAACTATGAATTTGACCTCTCTCTCTCTCTCTCTCTCTCTACACATTGAAAATGATTGAAAAACTGGTTCCTAACCCATTTTTAGAACTACTTTTTAAATGTTTTATTTCTTTGGTTAAGTATTACTTTCACGGCTCCACGAAAATCAACTTTAGTTATAAAAGTCATGTATTTATATAGATATAGAGTAAGTAAAAACCCTGCTATCTCTAATTTTTTTTTAAATTTCTCAAAAAATTTTTAATTAATGTTTTTAATAAGAACTACTTTGTGCCATTCCGCGGCATGATTGCCTATAAAATGTGGCAATGAGGTGGAAATGCGTCAGTTTAGAGTGTAACGTTGTTGATGATGAATGTGTACACTGGATGTTCCGTCAGTGAGCTTAAACTAGTTCCAGAGGATTGTGTTAAATTTAACCAACGTAGCAGCTCTGTAAAAGTGGCAGAAAAAAACAATAATTATCACCAATTAAATAACTAAGGTTAATTGAATGCCAGGTTAGGTCAACTATACGCCCTTGACGATTGGTTATGTTAAATCGTGATATTTTCGTTAGTTTTAACGAAAATATCACAACTTAACCTAACCAATCGTCAAGGGCGTACAGTTGACCTAACCGGGCATTCAGTTAACCTACATTAAATATCTTATTTTCAACAAAATCGGAAACAGTACATGAAACGGAAAAGATCCAAATGGTGTACAGTAAGCTATGATAGGCCTAGTAACATCTTTATAGTGTTATAACTTTATGTTCTAATATTTTCAAAATGATACATAGCTGCTTGCACCATTTTTTCTTCTCTATCGATTGATATATGTTTCGTTAGTGTAGCATGTTTGATGGCAATGCGGGTGTTTTGTAAAGTTTTACCTTAATCGGTGATAATTATTGTTTTTTCTGCATTATTTGGTGATAATTCTTGATTTGGTACTTAGTATTATCGGGAGTACCAAACTGTTTATTATGTATTTTTGCTCTCGTCATTTTCGTTTAAATTAACGAAAATATCACAGCTTAACCTAACCAATCATCAAGGGCGTTCAGTTGACCTAACCGGGCGTTCAGTTGACCTTACAGGTTAATATTGGTTATTTCACCTAAATGTTTTCTGATCTTTTCGTATTAGGCACTCACTGTCACATTTCGGGCAATTTAAGGATGAGAGAATAACGCCGTTAGCCGGTTAGCTACGAAAAACAAAATAAAACAGAAAATGCCCGGTTAGGTCAACTGAATGCCTGGTTAGGTCAACTGTACGCCCTTGATGATTGGTTAGGTTAAATTGTGATATTTTCGTTAGTTTAAACGAAAATGACGAGAGCCAAAATACATAATAAACAGTTTGGTAGTCCCGATAATACGTAAGTACCCTTGATTTTTTTCTACTACTTTTACAGATCTGTTACTTTCACAGATGGAGCCGCGAATGTAATATTTTACCATTTCTTTTTCTGAAGAAACCCAAAATTAATTATATATTTATTATAAAGCTTATATATATATATATATATATATATATATATAGCACTTCATAATCATAACCACGAAGTTTGTTTTATATTATAATTTATCATGTATTTATACTACCAAATCATAACTACCTACACATGAAATGTTTTATCTTGTAAAATCTGAGAGCCAGTAAACCCTAAATCTTAAGAGCCCAACTACAAAATGTAAATTAAAAAAAAAAAGGTTTTCCTGCTTTAATTCGGTTTTCTTCAGTAATTTAGCCAAATTTACACAGAAAATGTGATATGAATACGTGCAACAATGATATTAATATTTCTTTATATATTAGGTTCCCCAAAAAAGTTTTTCGTGTTTTAAATAATCACTTTAAACAAGTTTTTAACATGTGATGAAAAATGGGTTATGTACAGTACAGCAATACTAAGCGATCATACCAATGGCTGTCGCTCAACGAGAATGTATCACACACGCCGAAGCCCAACCTGCACCAAAGGAAGATTTTGATTTGCGTATGGTGTATGGTGGGCAACAGCCGGTGTCACACATTGAGCTTCTAAACCCAGACCAAACGATTACTGCGAACGTATACTCGGCACAACTTCAACGGGTTCAGGACAATTTGCTCGAAAAGCAAACCACAAAGATGTGTTCCTGCAGGATAATTCGTGCCCACATACTGCAATAATGGCGATAGAAAAGCTCAGTACCCTTGGTTGGGAGATTTTGTCACATCCACCTATTCACCTGACCTTTCCCTTTCCGACTATCACCTTTTCCTCTCGCTGGATAACCACATGCGGAAAAGGCAATTCAAAACACAAGTGGGCCTTGAAAAGGAATTGAAGTCTTTCTTCGCTTCTAAAGACCAAGATGTCTTCCGACGCGACATTTACAGTATTGTTTCTCGCTGGGAAAAGGTTGTAGATTGTAATGGCGACCACTTTTCCGAATAAAAAATACCAACAATTTTATTTTGTCTCATTTAAAGTTCAATATTCAGTCGAATATTAAAAACGCAATGACAAAATTTATGTTTTTACAATAAGCAAAGTTACATAATGTTTATATGCAACATAGTTGAGTTCACCTTGGATAGAATCGCAAACCAACCAAGACACCTTCGTGTATATCACAGTGTAGGTATACATACAATGTTAGGCTTCCGGCACTTTCAATCTGTGCAAAAATCTCTTTTTGTCAGAGCGAGCAGCTCGGTCACTGAACGACTGTTGAGTGTTCCCCCAAAGCAGAGCCACCGCTCTCCCGGTTTCTTTTTACGTCATTGTTGGCACACACAGTGACACACACACACACACACATATATATATATATGATGCAAACTCACAAGGAAAAAGAAAAATGAATCCAAGGCCTTTCGTGTATTCAGAAGTACACCTCGTTAGGGTACTTTTGAATACACGAAAGGCCTCGGAATCATTTTCCTTTTTCCTTGTGAATTTGCATCATTCATTTATTTCACTGTTTAGTTTAAACAAGCAGTAGCTCACTATCGCCCTCCGGGCAGGTAGCAGTATATGTCACAGCTAGCTGTATATGTATATTGTATATAATTATGTATGTGTGTGTGTGTGTCTAAGACCATACTCCTCCTACCCACTACCCAGCAACTGAACCTTACTCAGCCCCCTAGTCTGTCATCCCCAACTCAGTGACATCACCTACCTACTGCCTCGCCGAGATATGTACCTAAATATAGAAGGCTGGGGGTGGCTTTCTTTCATTGATCCCTATTTTTTATGATACCTTACCTTTGGTAATCTTTGGTTAGCTTCCGCCCAAATTGTTCATTCTGAAGAAGGTCAAGCTTTTCACTCCACCTTAGACCTACAGTTTAACGTGGAATCCGAACCACGCCGCATCACCAGCCCAGCGTCTTAACCACTAGGCCGCCTAGGGTATCCATTTATCTACCAACCACTTTCTTTATTGTGTGGAAGGATGAACAGCTGGGCTTTGCTGCGCGCCGGCTGCCGTCGGGTCTCGAACTCAGGGCTGATGGATTCGTAGTCAGCGACGCTAACCACTACACCACCGAGGCGCATATATATATATATATATATATATATATATATATATATAAAAGTAAAAATCTTCCAAAGAACTTAATTTTTTAATTGAAATTGAAAAGAAAAAGTTTCCCCGGTACTTACATATTATCGGGACTACCTACCTTCTACCATGGAAGAAAAGTGTCTTAGAATTGTCGAAACTATTTATCTTTACTATAGGTAGTTTCGACAATTCTAAGACACTTTTCTTCTATGGCAAATTTGTCGCAAATGAATATTAAGAAAGTTACAGCTACTTAAATATTTCAGTACCATTTTGCGTCTGGCAGCGTTGCGGGTAGTTTTTAGTTCCAGTGTATTGTGAATCATGTCGTGTGAAGTTGTGAGATTGCACACACATTTGGAAAGAGAGCTAAAACTACGCTAGAAACGAAAAACAGAAGTGGGTTCACTAGTTGGGTGCTGAACGACAATTTTACTTGTTTATTTGTTGCCTGCTTAGACCTAGTTTAGTTTGAATATTATTGTTGTAGTGCAAGCATGCGATAATGCAGTGTTGTGATCTATCTACTTGTGAGTTGCCCCCGGTTAATTGAATGTCAGGTTAGGGCAACTGAATGCCCGGTTAGGTCAAATAAATGCCCGGTTAGGTCAGTTGAATGCCAGGTTAGGTCAACTGTACGCCCTTGACGATTGGTTAAGTTGTCATGATATTTTCTGTATTTTAACGAAAATATTTGGGTAAACTTTAAATAGCTGTAACTTTTTTAATATTCATTTGCGACAAATTTGCCATAGAAGAAAAGTGTCTTAGAATTGTCGAAACTACCTATTGTAAAGATAATAGTTTCGACATTCTAAGACACTTTTCTTCTATGATAGAAGGTAGGTAGTCCCGATAATACTAAGTACCGTTTCTCCTTAATATATAAAACATTACAATATAATTTTTCTTTTTAATTTTTAAATTATAAACACACTTAAATTTCTTATGTAAAATTTCCTAAATATTTAAATATTGAAAAAGAGAAAAGGAAATTAATATTTAAAATCACCTTTCAAATGTAAACAATATTTAAAAGTATATAAACTATTTTTTAGCTTCGTCCGAGGCAAATTCAAATCATTACAATAAAAAAAATACACTACTTTTGTTGTTCGATCGGTTTATTTAACTTCTGTAACATCCACGATTCTATGACGAAAAGGACCTACTATAGCTTTACGTGGGATCTGAACTACTGGTGGCTACATTATCTGGACGCGGAGGACGGCCCCTCATCTGACTTGTACACAGACCCAATGTCACAACTTCAGGGCTCCCACTATTAAGGTAATTACCTTAGTTTAGGGTAATTTGGGTACATTTTAAGGTACGGGAATTTTTAAGGTAAATCTGAGGTAATTCAGCTCGAAAGCAGTTTCTCATAATCTGTTGAAAAAATATAAAATAAAATAGTGAAAAATAATATAAAATATAGGAAATAAATTTAAATGATTATATACTGAAAAAAAAACATTATTTTTTCTACCTACAATTGCGCCCTCTTGCGTTACAGTTGCGTATTAAAGATATAAACAAAGCTGGACCTAACTTTTTCATTGCTTTCGTTAGGCCTATGGTGACAACTGTGATTCATTTCACATTACAGTGATTACATTCACCGCAGTTTTGGGTTAATAAGTTTTAAATGATATGGGCTGGACCTGTAAATCAAAATAACTTTTTATGAGGTAGTTTTAGTCGCTTTATTCAAATTTGTCACTCATTTTTGTGCAAACTATTGTAGAAAGTAATAATAATAATAATAATAATATAATATATATATATATATATATATATATATATTTAGTGTATTTGTAGTCGGGGGTGGTATGACGTCATGTTACTCTGCGACTTAATTAGTTTGGCGGTGTCTGTTCTGGCTATTTTTTTTTCTGTGATAGAATTATGACGTGCTGTTCGTGTGGTTTCGAGTTTGAGAACTTGATTCGTCATGCGCCCTAGATGATAATACGAAACGATCAGAAGATATTTAGGTGAAATAACCAATATTAACCTGTTAGGTTAATTGAATGCCCGGTTAGGTCAACTGTACGCCCTTGATGATTAGTTAGGTTAAGTCGTGATATTTTCGTTAGTTTAAACGAAAATGACGAGAGCAAACTTTTCTGGTTAATTTTGAGGTGTTTTGCACGTTTCCTGTGGTAATGCGTCGTTTACAAGATCTCATAATATGAACATATTAGGTTATGCTTTATTGTATAAAATGTAGTCAAAAATATATTTTTCAAGTGTATTTTGGTGTGCTTCGTTCGGATATGACCTTCATTTCTTGCGCAAATGAACAGAAATACCGTTGTCATTGCATGGCCCAAACACGTATTTCTGTTCATTTACACAAGAAATGAAGGTTATATTTGAACAGAGCACACAAACACACTAGAAAAATATATTCTTTATTTCAACTTCAGGCCATGTCATTTGCGACATAATTACCCAGTTTTGTAGATAACTTTACAAAAAAGTAAAGTAAGTTTATGATAAATGGCATCAAAAGAAATGAGAATGACGAAGAAAGTGATTACAATACAGATGATGAGCGTCAGGAACGTCGAAAACAAGAAGTTGAAAGTAAAGCAGAATGCAAATACAGTAGTAGCGCAACTGTTGAAGTATGTAAAGAATTATGTTAAAGCAATTTGAGTAGATTTTTCATTTCAGATCTAGGTTTTCAACTTATTTGAAACAAGTTTTTATTAATTTCCTTAAGTTCTATTGAAGTTTTGAGTTTATTCATTTTTGCATAATAAACATGCATATCTTTTTTAAAATAAACTTCTATTTTTCAATACGGTATACTATTGCTTTTCAACTTTGTTTTAAGATTTGTACTTTTGGAAATAAACTTTTTTTTCAATATTAAAGGGTGTCAGGAAATGATTGCCCCCCCCCCTGTACAGAAGAAACTGAAAGGAATAGAAAAAACAGACAAACCACGCGAAAGAGCGTTTAATTTTGAATAAAAACACTTGTTTTAATATCGGGTGTTGCCCCCATTTGCAGCTCTGACGGCCATTAATCGACGGGGGTATGATCCCAGAAGTGTCTCAAAGAGATCGGTATCATGACTCATTTCTTCAAGGACTTCGTTGATCTTTGCAGTCATAATTTCTGTTGAATACCGATTCTGAATGGGTTGTTCCAGCATTAAGGACTCCACCCGATCCTTCATGATGGATCCGACATGTTCACAGACATTAAGATCGGGAGAATTGCCAGGTCATTCATTATTTCCGAGAAAATCAATGTTATTGTCCTTAAGCAGTTGTTGAGTCGCAAGTGCTTTCATACAGGGGGCTTTGTCGTGAAGAAAGGTTGCCTGTTCAACATCCAAAACACACTCGGGGTCTTTCAAAAACGGAATTACATGTTGGGCTAAAATTACATTTCGAAAATAAGGCCAATCCCAACTGGTTCCTCTTGGTTTGATAACCCAGATGAGCTTCCGAATAGAGAACATAATGAAAACACCCACACATGCTGGATTTTTTACTATTTCTCGATACTTCTGGTCGTCTGGGACTTCATCAGGAGTTGTTGCCCAAACCCGATCATTCTGAAAATTTGCTTTTCTGGAGACATAAACGAAGAATTCATCGCTGACAACCAAGTGAAGGAAATCGTCTTCCGTCCATTCCTCAAGATAATCACAAAACCATAGCCGATCTTCAATATTAAGATCACTCTTCCGTGGCTTAGCTATTTCATGCCAAGCACTCAAGCCTTGGCGAACTCGAAATTGATGCACAAGTTGCCGATTGACTATCTTACCACGACGGATAAGTATCTCTTTCGCTACCTCAGAGCAGCTCTTCTTTCGGCGCCGTGATGCAGCAAGCACAATGTCTTTCGATTCTTGAGATAATTTCTCCGGTCTTCCTCCTCGAAATTCTGTTTCACAATCTTCAGTATTCTTATTCCAATTCCTTTTGACAAAGTCTTCTGATCTTTTTAATCTCTCAGCCACCCAGTGTCGAGTTATGAAAGTTGCACCAGCTTCCTTTGCTTCACGAAATGTGACAGCTCGAATGCGGTCAAGAACTCGCTTTTTCTCTGAATCGTTCAAAATAGATGATGCCATGGTTTCTGTGGGGAAAAAAATGGTAAGAATTAAAATCACAGGAATATAATATAATGGTTTTTATTCTGATTTTAACGCTCTTTCAAGTGGTCTCGCCGGTTTTTATCTATCTCTTCTAGTTTTTGCTCTACATGGGAGGGCAATCATTTCCTGACACCCTACTACAGTAGGGTATTTTATAATCCGAATATCTTGGTACCATGATAGTGATTAATAATATATATATATATATATATATATATATATATATATATATATATATATATATATATATATATATAACTTGGTTGAATGGTTTGTTCTTAGGGAAGCGTAACTTAGCGAGGAATAAGAGGACGAAGAGATGATATATATATATATATATATATATATATATATATATATATATATATATATATATATATATATACACACACATACACACACACAAACACACCACACAACAAGTAAAATATTTAAGGCAATTTTTTAAGGACATTTCCCTTTCAGATGTAAGCTAATTTTGCTGATTTTAAGGTAGAGTCTAAGGTTATCCTTGCTGGCAGCTCTGGGAACCCTGCTTAACTTCTCTCATTCTCGGGAAGCGGTGTTACGACATTGGCCATGACGTAGCACACCTCAACCCGAGTTTACAAAGCTACCAAAGTATTAGTCTACATTACTTAAGTCTTACCTAAAAATATATATAATATATATATATATATATATATATATATATATATATATACAGGGTGGGTAAAAACCGTAACCCCTTAGAGGTAAACTGTCATATTAAAAAAGTAAGGGGACTGGAGCTCCCAAACTTCATAGATGCTTACCTTAGCATGTTGTTCGTCTTAATTGAGAAGTTGCTCGATATGTCCCCCTTGCTGCTCAACGCAGGCCTCCAAACGTGGACGCCACTGATCAATGCACATGTTTACATATCGTTGAGACACCTTCTCCCAGCCGAGCAGAATTCTTTCGCGTAGTTCATCTATGTCTCTTATATTGGTACCAACGATGTAACTTTGGACATCTAGTGGTGAAAGATCGGGGCTACTAGCCGGCTACATATTGGATTCGATAAAATTAATCCAATATGTAGCCGGCTAGTAGCCCCGATCTTTCACCACTAGATTATGGTTTTTGGGAAGCCCTAAGTCCAAAGTTTACATCGCTGGTACCAATATAAGAGACATAGATGAACTACGCGAAAGAATTCTGCTCGGCTGGAAGGTGTCTGAACGATATGTAAACAGGTGTATTGATCAGTGGCGTCCACGTTTGGAGGCCTGCGTTGAGCAGCAAGGGGGACACATCGAGCAACTTCTCAATTAAGACGAACAACATGCTAAGGTAAGCATCTATGAAGTTTGGGAGCTCCAGTCCCCTTACTTTTTTTAATATGACAGTTTACCTCTAGGGGTCACTTTTTTTACCCACCCTGTATATGTGTATATATATTAGTGATGGATCGAGTGGTCGGTTTTTCACAACCGCGGTTGCGGTTGTGTTTGCGGTTGTCGAATTTTTTCCAACCGCGGTTGCGGTTGCGGTTATCATATACTAGGAAAAATGCGTAATTATTAACTGGATTTAGCCACTATTGTGCGATTTAGCCACACTTGGTACATAATATATACTAAATAGTATTTATTTAGTAAATACCTTATGTTGAACACAAGTTTTGCAATACACCGCTACCGCTATTTGTGTGTTGCAAAACTTGTGTTCAACATAAGGTATTTACTAAATAAATACTATTTAAATGAAGTATATTCTAAACTTATATAGCTATTATGAAAGAATAGGTCAAATTAATTAAAACCATATTTTGCACAAAGTGTGTTACCAGGATGAGGGACGAGGACCCATCGCACTGTTCATCCCACCTACCACTTTCCCCAGCCTCCACCCATTGGAAAGTTATGGATTATTATTCATTTGAAAAACTGATGTCAAACTTAATGACAGGCAGTGTGAATTTCAAGAATAATATTTTTGCTGCATTTTCACCTTTCAAGCGGCAACGCCTCTCATCGTACAACGTTCCCGTTCCACGCATAAGGAGACCCATCATTTTCTTTTTAAAAAAATAAATATTTCTAATTAACCTAAAATTAAAATTAACTAAGCTTTTACAACCGCAACCGCACTTATGGAACGGCGGTTGCGGTTACGGTTGCGAATTTTTGTGCGGTTGTAGTGCGGTTGCGGTTATTCGATCCATCACTAATATATATATATATATATATTTAGGATAAAAACGAAGACGTAGAGCAAGAAAGTCATTATATTTGGCTGCAGCCGACGTTTCGGGCAACTCTACCCATTTTCAAGGCCTAATAAAATAAAAAGCTAAAATTAATGCATGACAAAAAAAAAAAAAATATACGAATGTCAAAAACAAACTAATTCATAGCACAGAATAAAACCACTTAAAGAATAAAAATTAAAAAGCGTAAAACAAGCATAAGCCAAAAACAAAAATTAAAAATTATATACATGACAAATAACACATGATAAAAGTAAAACTTTAAAACTAAAAACATTCAAACAAATTAGTTAAAAACTAATACCCATATGGGTATTAGCCATAGGACAGGGAAAGTTTTATCTAAAAAGGAACAGTCTGCCATTAGAAATCATTCTGTTAAGTGTAAAGTTGATATTTTCCGTTAATAACTTTAAAATTCTTAATCATTAAAATGTCCGTCCTCTCTCCGTATTTATGAATCTTTGTGCATTAAATTTCTGAACTCCAGCTTAAATATTGATTCTAGCTGTTACCCCCTTTATATTAATTAGAATGCCTACCAACTAAATTTTTCTGTTTTTCCCCTTGACCCTGTCTCCTTTTCGCCTCAGTTGTTTGAGGATGTCAAGTGAGCATGGTATGTTTCGTGCACTTTTGCGTTTTTCATTTAACTTTTTATTAGTGAAGTTTTTAACTAATTTGTTTGAATGTTTTTAGTTTTAAAGTTTTACTTTTATCATGTGTTATTTGTCAAGTATATAATTTTTAATTTTTGTTTTTGGCTTATGCTTGTTTTACGCTTTTTAATTTTTATTCTTTAAGTGGTTTTATTCTGTGCTATGAATTAGTTTGTTTTTGACATTCGTATATTTTTTTTTTTTTTTTTCATGCATTAATTTTAGCTTTTTATTTTATTAGGCCTTGAAAATGGGTAGAGTTGCCCGAAACGTCGGCTGCAGCCAAATATAATGACTTTCTTGCTCTACGTCTTCGTTTTTATCCTAAATGTAAAATTACGTCTCCTTAGGAGGGATCCTATTTCATATATATATATATATATATATATATATAATATAGTTATATTAATATATATTAATTAACTATGCCTCGTGGTATAGTAGTTAGCGTCGCTGACTACCAATCCATCGGCCCCGGGATCGAGACCCGGTGACGGCAGGCGTCGCGCAGCAAAACCCAGCTATTCATCCTCCCACACAATAAAGAAAGTGGGTGGTAGATAAATGAGTACCCCGGGTGGCCTAGTGGTTAAGACGCTTGTCGTATGGTTCGGATTCCACGTTAAACTGTAGGTCTAAGGTAGAGTGAAAAGCTTGACCTTCGTCAGAATGAACAATTCGGGCGGAAGCTAACCAAAGGTTACCAAAGGTTATATATAATTTTACACAACTTACTGTTTTGTTCATTTTTGAAAGTGTCTATTTGTTTCTTAAGATTATCTAAAACTACTTTTTACTTTAATTAATTTTGTCTTTTATTTATATCGATAAACAGATAATAATAATAATAATAATAATGATGAATCGTTGATCAATATCTACTAAAAACTTGGAATTGATGAACAAATATTGAGTTTAAACACACCAACCCAAATGAGATTTCTCAATAAACATTTCAATCAAACATTTTAATGAATAAACCATAACAAAACAGACGATGTGACCAAGACAATAAGGAAAAGAAACGAAAGAGTAAGAAGAGAAAGGATGCCCGCTCTCAAGCGCGCGAAATTAGTAAAACCCAATTATTTTTGTAAACGAATGGATGTTTACCTCAAAACTGCCGAACCTAACAAAGATCTTCGACAAAATATCACCTCGAGAAGAAATTAAAAAAAATGATTTTGGGTTCATGAAGAACCTTTAAAAAGTAGCAATTAATAATGCACAAGACAATTAGAATAAAAGATGAATGTATAATTTTAATAATTACAAATTTCCAACTACTTATCTTTTAACAGCAGTAGACACCTTTTGGATTGGATTAATTTCGTGTAATTACATTCGTTATCAATACTCTTTCTCACTCTCTCTTATAAACTATATACAGTATATATGACGGATAAGGACAAAGGATTTGTAAAACGGATTCTTTCGCGCTTTTTACGTCTTGATTTATTCGAGTCAAGCTCGTTTTCCTTACTCGAAATTAGGGAAGACTTAGTTTGAGCCTATTCAGTTTTGTGAGCCACATACTTTCTTTATATTAAATTGTAGGGTGAACTAATTTATTAATTTTACTTCAAAACCTTAACATGGAGGTTTTTTTAAACTTTACTCCGTCCCCCGAAGAAATGTACTGTTCTCCTACCCGCCGCTAGCTGTGTTTCTGCCTTCGATTAATTATTTATCAATGAGATTTTTGTGTTCGTGTATTACAGGAAGGGGACTGGAGCTCCCAAACTTCATAGATGCTTACCTTAGCATGTTGTTCGTCTTAATTGTGAAGTTGCTCGATATGTCCCCCTTGCTGCTCAACGCAGGCCTCCAAACGTGGACGCCACTGATCAATACACCTGTTTACATATCGTTGAGACACCTTCCAGCCGAGCAGAATTCTTTCGTGTAGTTCATCTATTCTCTTATATTGGTACCAGCGATGTAAACTTTGGACTTAGGGCTTCCCAAACACCATAATCTAGTGGTGAAAGATCGGGGCTACTAGCCGGCTACATATTGGATTCGATAAAATCCGGTGTTTTGTTCTCAAGGAATATGACAGTTTGGCGTGCTCTGTGAGCAGGGGCTCCATCTTGTTGGAAACTATATCTTTCACCACTAATTCGTCGAATATCAGTTAGATACAGTGAAAGATATAGTTTCCAACAAGATGGAGCCCCTGCTCACAGAGCACGCCAAACTGTCACATTCCTTGAGAACGAAACACCAGATTTTATCGAATCCAATATGTAGCCGCCTAGTAGCCCCGATCTTTCACCACTAGATGTCCAAAGTTTACATCGTTGGTACCAATATAAGAGACATAGATGAACTACGCAAAAGAATTCTGCTCAGCTGGGAGAAGGTGTCTCAACGATATGTAAACAGGTGCATTGATCAGTGGCGTCCACGTTTGGAGGCCTGCGTTGAGCAGCAAGGGGGACATATCGAACAACTTCTCAATTAAGACGAACAACATGCTAAGGTAAGCATCTATGAAGTTTGGGAGCTCCAGTCCCTTACTTTTTTTAATATGACAGTTTAACTCTAAGGGGTTACGGTTTTTACCCACCCTGTGTATATATATATATATATATATATATATATATATATTATATATTTTTAGGTAAGACTTAAGTAATGTAGACTAATACTTTGGTAGCTTTGTAAACTCGGGGTTGAGGTGTGCTACGTCATGGCCAATGTCGTAACACCGCTTCCCGACAATGAGAGAAGTTAAGCAGGGTTCCCAGAGCTGCCAGCAAGGATTACCTTAGACTCTACCTTAAAATCAGCAAAATTAGCTTACATCTGAAAGGGAAATGTCCTTAAAAATTGCCTTAAATATTTTACTTGTGTGTGTGTGTGTTGTGTGTGTGTGTTTGTGTGTGTGTATGTGTGTGTATATATATATATATATATATATATATATATATATATAATATTAATAATGACTATCATGGTACCAAGATATTCGGATTATAAAATACCCTACTGTAGTACGGGGTGTCAGGAAATCATTGCCCCCCTGTAGAGCAAAAACTAGAAGAGATAGATAAAAACCGGCGAGACCACTTGAAAGAGCGTTAAAATCTGAATAAAAACCATTATATTCTATTCCTGTGATTTTAATTCTTACCATTTTTTTCCCCGCAGAAACCATGGCATCATCTATTTTGAACGATTCAGAGAAAAAGCGAGTTCTTGACCGCATTCGAGCTGTCACATTTCGTGAAGCAAAGGAAGCTGGTGCAACTTTCATAACTCGACACTGGGTGGCTGAGAGATTAAAAAGATCAGAAGACTTTGTCAAAAGGAATTGGAATAAGAATACTGAAGATTGTGAAACAGAATTTCGAGGAGGAAGACCGGAGAAATTATCTCAAGAATCGAAAGACATTGTGCTTGCTGCATCACGGCGCCGAAAGAAGAGCTGCTCTGAGGTAGCGAAAGAGATACTTATCCGTCGTGGTAAGATAGTCAATCGGCAACTTGTGCATCAATTTCGAGTTCGCCAAGGCTTGAGTGCTTGGCATGAAATAGCTAAGCCACGGAAGAGTGATCTTAATATTGAAGATCGGCTATGGTTTTGTGATTATCTTGAGGAATGGACGGAAGACGATTTCCTTCACTTGGTTGTCAGCGATGAATTCTTCGTTTATGTCTCCAGAAAAGCAAATTTTCAGAATGATCGGGTTTGGGCAACAACTCCTGATGAAGTCCCAGACGACCAGAAGTATCGAGAAATAGTAAAAAATCCAGCATGTGTGGGTGTTTTCATTATGTTCTCTATTCGGAAGCTCATCTGGGTTATCAAACCAAGAGGAACCAGTTGGGATGGGCCTTATTTTCGAAATGTAATTTTAGCTCAACATGTAATTCCGTTTTTGAAAGACCCCGAGTGTGTTTTGGATGTTGAACAGGCAACCTTTCTTCACGACAAAGCCCCCTGTATGAAAGCACTTGCGACTCAACAACTGCTTAAGGACAATAACATTCATTTTTTCGGAAATAATGAATGGCCTGGCAATTCTCCCGATCTTAATGTCTGTGAACATGTCGGATCCATCATGAAGGATCGGGTGGAGTCCTTAATGCTGGAACAACCCATTCAGAATCGGTATTCAACAGAAATTATGACTGCAAAGATCAACGAAGTCCTTGAAGAAATGAGTCATGATACCGATCTCTTTGAGACACTTCTGGGATCATACCCCCGTCGATTAATGGCCGTCAGAGCTGCAAATGGGGGCAACACCCGATATTAAAACAAGTGTTTTTATTCAAAATTAAACGCTCTTTCGCGTGGTTTTGTCTGTTTTTTTCTATTCCTTTCAGTTTCTTCTGTACAGGGGGGGGGCAATCATTTCCTGACACCCTTACACATCGTAAAACAAAGTTGAAAAGCAATAGTATACCGTATTGAAAAATAGAAGTTTATTTTAAAAAAGATATGCATTTTTATTATGCAAAAATGAATAAACTCAAAACTTCAATAGAACTTAAGGAAATTAATAAAAACTTGTTTCAAATAAGTTGAAAACCTAGATCTGAAATGAAAAATCTACTCAAATTGCTTTAACATAATTTCTTTACATACTTCATCAGTTGCGCTACTACTGTATTTGCATTCTGCTTTACTTTCAACTTCTTGATTTTCGACGTTTCCTGACGCTCATCATCTGTATTGTAATCACTTTCTTCGTCATTCTCATTTCTTTTGATGCCATTTATCATAAACTTACTTTTACTTTTATTGTAAAGTTATCTACAAAACTGGGTAATTATGTCGCAAATGACATGGCCTGAAGTTGAAATAAAGAATATATTTTTCTAGTGTATTTTGGTGTGCTCTGTTCAAATATAACCTTCATTTCTTGTGTAAATGAACAGAAATACGTGTTTGGGCCATGCAATGACAACTGTATTTCTGTTCATTTGCGCAAGAAATGAAGGTCATATCCGAACGAAGCATACCAAAATACACTTGAAAAATATATTTTTGACTACATTTTATACAATAAAGCATAACCTAATATGTTCATATTACGAGATCTTGTAAACGACGCATTACCACAGGAAACGTGCAAAACACCTCAAAATTAACCAGAAAAGTTTGCTCTCGTCATTTTCGTTTAAACTAACGAAAATATCACGACTTAACCTAACTAATCATCAAGGGCGTACAGTTGACCTAACCGGGCATTCAATTAACCTAACAGGTTAATATTGGTTATTTCACCTAAATATCTTCTGATCGTTTCGTATTATCATCTAGGGCACATGACGAATCAAGTTCTCAAACTCGAAACCACACGAACAGCACGTCATAATTCTATCACAAAAAAAAATAGCCAGAACAGAAACCAACAAACTAATTAAGTCGCAGAGTAACATGACGTCATACCACCCCTGACTACAAATACACTAAATATATATATATATTTACATTATTATTAATATTATTATTATTATTATTACTTTCTACAGTATTATTCTACTATTACACCCGTCTAACGTCCAGCAATTATTATATGTGCATTAAGTAGATTTTTTAATTCTAAGACACTTCCCTTCTATAGCGTTTCCGTCGCGAATGCTTCGTTTTCGAGATATAAATTTTTTTTTGGTGTATCTAGTGTGTGTTTGTACGTTCGTTCGTGTGTTCGTACCTTCGTTTGTGTGTTCGTTTGTGTTGCCGTCACATGTCTGCCCAATCAGAGCGCTCCATCCATTTCGAATTTGAATTAGTTTGCTACCGGAATGGCTTCGTGTGACATGTGTTCGTTCGAATTATTACCGCTGTATTGTCGCTTTCTATGAAAATTTAGAAAAAAGTGTTGTTTCTGCGTGCTCACAGTGTTCTACCGACAGTAGTGAAGTGTCCACATTGTAAAATGGAGTGCACATATCGTCAAGACCAGAAACTGTGGCGTTGTAGAAAAAGTCACGTTGTGCTTAAAACGAGAAAAGACGGTACTGTGATTATTCTGTCTTAGATTATAAAGGTAATTCCTGTTTTTCTTTTAGGTTAGGATAGGTTAGGTTTAGTTAAGTTAGGATAGGTTACGTTAGGTTGTTAGGATAGGTTAGGTTAGGTCAGGATAGGTTAGGTCAGGTCAGGTCAATTTTGAAGGTGAAATTTGTTTTTCCTATGGTTTTTGATGTGTTTTGAACGAATCTGACCTTCAAAACCGTCGGAAATGACTCTTTTTCTGTGATTTCCCCCACATTGCCGGCTGGGGGGGGGGGTCTCAAAAACGAGTCATTTCCGACGGTTTTGAAGGTCAGATTCGTTCAAAACACATCAAAAACCATAGGAAAAACATAAATTTCACCTCGAACGGGAGACGGGTGTAATACTGTACATTTACCCTTTCTACAATAGTTTGCATAAAAATGAGTGACAAATTTGAATAAAGCGACTAAAACTACCTCATAAAAAGTTATTTTGATTTACAGGTCCAGCCCATATCATTTAAAACATATTAACCCAAAACTGCGGTGAATGTAATCACTGTAATGTGAAATGAATCACAGTTGTCACCATAGGCCTAACGAAAGCAATGAAAAAGTTAGGTCCAGCTTTGTTTATATCTTTAATACGCAACTGTAACGCAAGAGGGCGCAATTGTTGGTAGAACAAATAATGTTTTTTTTTCAGTATATAATCATTTAAATTTATTTCCTATATTTTATATTATTTTTCACTATTTTATTTTATATTTTTTCAACAGATTATGAGAAACTGCTTTCGAGCTGAATTACCTCAGATTTACCTTAAAAATTCCCGTACCTTAAAATGTACCCAAATTACCCTAAACTAAAGTAATTACCTTAATAGTGGGAGCCCTGAAGTTGTGACATTGGGTCTGTGTACAAGTCAGATGAGGGGCCGTCCTCCGCGTCCAGATAATGTAGCGACCAGTAGTTCAAATCCCACGTAAAGCTATAGTAGGTCCTTTTCGTCATAGAATCGTGGATGTTACAGAAGTTAAATAAACCGATCGAACAACAAAAGTAGTGTATTTTTTTTATTGTAATGATTTGAATTTGCCTCGGACGAAGCTAAAAAATAGTTTATATACTTTTAAATATTGTTTACATTTGAAAGGTGATTTTAAATATTAATTTCCTTTTCTGTTTTTCAATATTTAAATATTTAGTTAAATTTTACATAAGAAATTTAAGTGTGTTTATAATTTAAAAAATTTAAAAAGAAAAATTATATTGTAATGTTTTATATATTAAGGAGAAACGGTACTTAGTATTATCGGGACTACCTACCTTCTATCACAGAAGAAAAGTGTCTTAGAATTGTCGAAACTACTTATCTTTACAATAGGTAGTTTCGACAATTCTAAGACACTTTTCTTCTATGGCAAATTTGTCGCAAATGAATATAAAAAAGTTACAGCTATTTAAAGTTTATCCAAATATTTTCGTTAAAACTACAGAAAATATCATGACAACTTAACCAATCGTCAAGGGCGTACAGTTGACCTAACCTGGCATTCAACTGACCTAACCGGGCATTTACTTGACCTAACCGGGCATTCAGTTGCCCTAACCTGACATTCAATTAACCGGGGGCAACTCACAAGTAGATAGATCACAACACTGCACTATCACATGCTTGCGCTACAACAGTAATATTCAAACTAAACTAGGTCTAAGCAGGCAACAAATAAACAAGTAAAATTGTCGTTCAGCACCCAACTAGTGAACCCACTTCTGTTTTTTGTTTCTAGCGTAGTTTTAGCTCCTCTTTCCAAATGTGTGTGTAATCTCACAACCTTCACACGACATGATTCACAATACACTGGAACTAAAAACTACCCACGCAACGCTGCCAGACGCAAAATGGTACTGAAATATTTAAGTAGCTGTAACTTTCTTAATATTCATTTGCGACAAATTTGC
>JAJOZX010000055.1:195000-265000 GCA_023014485.1 Bathynomus jamesi | reverse complement strand
CGAACCAAAGATATCTTCACATAATGGGGAACTGTCTGTATACTCTGTACATGTTTTAAAAGCATTATTCCTTTAAGGTCCGATGAGGATTTGACACGTGTTATACAATCTTTTGAAAAATCTCGGAATACGGGGAATATACTGAACAGTCAACAATGTCACACATCCTCCACCGTGGACCTGTACGTCTCCCCGGAATTGTATGAAGAACGTGATACTGCAGCATTAACCGCAACTAGTCTTTTCAATGCGATTGACCGTGGCGAATTATTTTCAACGCAAACCGTAGAAGATATTTGCAGTGACGCTCCTTACAACCCGACGCAGGGGGCTACCATAGAAATGTAAGTGTCTATAATTCGTTTTTATATATGGAGAGTTGTAGTATCTCGTCAAATAGATACTCGCCAAAAAATGTCAATCAATGTTATTTGGTTATCCCCATTATGCTAAAATCGAAATTTTTATGGCATTCATTCCTCGAACCAAAGATATCTTCACATAATGGAGATCTGTCTGTATACTCTGTATATGTTTTAAAAGCATTATTCCTTTAAGGTACGATGAGGATTTGACACGTGTTATACAATCTTTTGAAGAATCTCGGAATAGGGAGGATACACTGATCAGTCAACAATGTCACACCGAAATAATGTAAGTGTTTTTCGATCTTTTTGAGATAAGAAGACAATATATTTTCATAAATTTATTAAATGAAAGAAATCAGTCCAATAAACAACCACAGAATATATCGTTACAAATATACGAACAAAAACATTATAATATACAACGAGTACGTACAATTGGAAAACGGTTTTTTATCTGTCTGCATACCATTTCATCGTTTCGGCGAGTGTGACACGGGTCAAATAAATTTAGAAAATTTATAAATTCTTTATCATTTGACATATGCATGAGAAATGAGACGCAGTACATTCCGCAAACATTAGTAAAATATCCTTGCATGCGAAATGGGTTCCACACAACTTCGGGAATATGTAACTGAGCGAGAAATTTTACAATAATAGGATCACTCCAGGGTTGAGTACCGAGTGAATCAAAATAGTACAGGCGCTGTCTATTTTTAAAATAGACAGCGATCCAGTGAATCCCTTCATTACCGGTGATGTCTGTTTTCACAATAAGACTACCGCATTCTCGCGTACTTGGCAAACTCAGTTTCATTCTTCGCAAACACGCCGATAAATTTGGAACGTGTGACTCGCTCCATTACTTTCTGAAGTGTATTAGCATCCATTTTAAAAGTCAGTGATAACGCTTCTAAATCTATCTACTTCTATTAGGGCTTGCGATTCGAGATATACTAGTACACTAATAGGAGCGTCTATAGGCTTGGCGAATTCCAGCCGCACTGAGATGTTTCCGCTCTGCTGTGGTGTTAAATGGGTATTTACGCTAGCAGAGAAGTCAGGTGTAATGTCAAACGGGTAAAGGTTAAATTGATCAATGAATTCTTCCTGCGTTACCCCATTACCAAGCTCATCACAATCACCTGCAATATGGGTCAGATTACTATAGGCTCTGGCACAAAGCGGTAACACAGCGTCTGATGAATAGTCCGTACCCATTGTTCCACCCAAAGAAGTGCCATTAACGTATAGAGTTATATTTTTAAGTCCGAAATTCTCGAATTTAAAGGCACTTTTTATATTTTCCATTCACCGAAGCGTGGTCCTGCATGCCGATTAATATCCTTTTAGGAAGATTTCCCAGGGCAATGTTTTCTATCTGCTTCGATGCCAAACCTGCAGGAACCGTATATAGTTTGATCTGCACTCTGTTAATAGGATATTTCACTGTAGCGTTTAGTAAATTTTTCTCAATTTCTAGTTGTTTTGGTGAACTTAATTTCACTCGCCGTACGCGGAGGTATGTGTCCATAATGTGAACCACAACGGGGTTTGCACCCTCCTCTTGATCCGCAGCCAGATTTAAGCAGATCTCAGGACTCGTGCGGGTGAGCTTTATTTTCATATCCACCCCGTTGACAAGCAACTTCTCCTGGAAAGTGAAATCTGTGTGCAACCGTCCAAAACACGTATATTTTCTTTTTAGAATTTTTAAATTTGTCCTTTATACTATTTTCATCTTTAGTTTGATAATATCCCTCCGCACTTAAAAAGGTAGCCTTCGCTTCTTTGGAAAAGTTGAGGACATTTTCCAAATAGGCTCGTAGATGATAGTACCCCGTGCCTGCCGATATGTTGGTCTGATTTAAATATACGTCACACTGGTTGAATATTGCGTGCAGAAAGTTTGTTTCAGGGTATACAGCATATTTGTCATCGCAGACCGTTCCATCAGAATGGGCTATACGTAGCTTAGCGTACATGTGCACACAGCTTGGATCAAAAAAGTAAGGACCTGAGCTGGGTATCACGAATTCTATAGGTGCACTCGGGGAACTAATTGTGTTTAAAGGGTTAATTGTAATAAAGTCACTGTGCTCAATAGAAACTTGGGTTGGCGGGAGCTCAAAAAAGGACAGCTCCGATTTACAGCATTGTGAAGTACATGGGTGGATGAAGCGTGCCATGGCGAAATAGTGACTCCTCTCTCGACAAGTGGTAAACAAGCTATGATTCATGAGATCAATATCCTTAGCTTTATATCAGTCAAAAAAGTGGTCAACCATAGGTTTCATTCGCTTACAGCATTTCTTTTTTGATAGCCTTTTACGTTTAATACCACGTGACCCCTTCTTCTTCCGGGGAGCCCTCTTCTTCCCGCCACCACGCATTTTTCTCTTTGCATCTTTGATGATTTCGTTCCGTGTACGCTTTAAATGTTTTTTAGAGCTTCTTTAGGTTTAGCCCAGGCCAATATGTCTTCTGCAGTGTTAAGGCCTGATTGTAGCGCTTCCTTCCAAGGTATCTGGCACCCCTCTTCAGCAAAGGAACAGCCGTACGTAGTAGGATGAAAAAATGGATCCAAGTCCACTACCGCGCTGGTATCGCATCCCTCGATAGACGGTGAAAGGCTTTCTATCCATTATAACTCTGTGCGTCGAAAGTGTAGCTTCACTGTTAAGCTCCCGTTACCGAAGGGGAAGTTTTCACCCTCAATCGTTCTTATATATATTGTGATATTGGTTATTAAATAGTTGCGACATTCACATAATGGGGTCTGTCATATGTAATACTCAAACTCCTTCCTCTATGGTTGGGGATGTGAGCAATGCGCAGTAGGCGTGCCTGGGTATCCCCAACAAACTGGTGCTCCACTATATTACTGTAAATATAGCACATGTCTGGGGACCTTTCAGCCAATTTCTCCATCTTCAATTGATACATTAATCTGGACAAGTTATACTGTCTCGTGAAATGTGTCTCTTTGGAAGGCTGCGCTATATCGGCCGTTGGTTAGATTTTGAACTTTCTATGTTCTTTAAGACGTCTGTTAGTCTTTGATTTTAGGATTAGTGTATGTGCAGGGTTGTTTACGATTTCATATACTAAATCATTCGTAAGGTTTGAGTTTCTTAAACTTACGTTTAAGCCTCTCACAACATCCTCGGCCGAAACCATATTGACCCGGCCCTAGTCTTACTTCTGTACTGTATACCGTGCAATCTTAGTCCGAGCGATGCGCATAGTTTCATCCATAGCTACCCCAGCTTTTTCACACTCGTCAATGTCTCTAAGATCGTAAAAACGGTTTCTTTATGTTCAATATTTAAAAAGACGGTGTCCAGCTGAATTTCGCATATCCCACCTCATACGAATCACGACCCAATTCAATGTGCCCATGGAGTTCTGTTACAAAGTGGCTAGCGTGTTGTTAGGGTGTACAGACAGGGACGAGGAGGACGGGAGTGTGACGTAGAAATGGTTAGGAGCCATGTTGCATACTATTTAAGCTTCATTATTGCATCAGCTTTTATATAGGTGTTGAAGCTTTCTGGGTACCCTAGCCATTTCACCAGGTACATTTTTCTCCTTCCTGAACCTTTGCTTCCTAAAATTTTCTCAATTTTAAACACATTTTTTTCTAAATTAAACGCAACTTTCTGCAATTCCTCGCGGTAAAAGCCTCCTGAGATTTCTTCCCCATTCAAATTCAATGTAATACATCATTATCTCACCTTTAGGTCTCACAGCCCTAACTTTAAAATCTCGCGTGTCCATCCTTGCTCAAACCCTTTGCGAATTTATTCCCCGAACGCGACAGCCTTACATATCATTGATTTTGAAGCGCGCAGAGTGTGGTGGTGGTGTGATCCATCTCTTCTCGGGAGCGTACCTCTTTCTAAAACTCGTTAGGTGTTGCCCCAATCGTGCGATGGTGTGAGCGGTTGTAGATGATGACAATGATTCCAGAATGTCTAGAAATCTGTATGTGTTTTTATGTGTAAAATAACGGTGCATGCGTTCCTTTATGGTGCGCTGAACTCTTTCAGCTAAAGAAGCCTTATGTATAGAATTGGTTGTGTAATAGCTGATATTAAACTCTGTCAACATATTCTGAAAAGCACGGCCTATAAACTCCTTCCCCATATCCGTACAAAAATAGCCAGGAACCCTGTTTTTTTAACATTAGCGTTTGGTGGCTTTAGCAACTGTTTCAGGTGATTTATTTTTCAGAGGAACTAGCCACAGATATCTAGAGAATACATCTATTATGAATAGAATGTAGCGGTAACCATCGTTATCCACAGAATATCTTTGCATGTCTGTTAAATCTGCTTGCCAAATAGAATCAATCGAGGAAGCCGTTGTCTTGGCTGTTTTAAACCTTTTTCTCACAGGCTTATGAAGCGTATAAGCGTCCTGCTCCCTCAAAAATCTTTCAACATCTTTTTTCCTACTCCGTAACACTTCTGTACAGTCTATCTACGCCGCCGTAAGAGGATGGGGTAGAAATGTCATAATAGCGTTTAGTTAATACGTTAGTCATTTGCGTATTTTAGAGGCACGTGGGTAGGGTTGGTTTAACCTCTTCTTGCTCCTCTTCAAAGGTGTTACCGCCGGGTGTGACGGCGCCTTCAATTGTGTCACAGGCGTTGCATGTTCCAAGTCTTTTAACCTGTTCAGATTTCCTATCAACGTTTTAGGGACATTTATTTGTTGTAGTCTTGCTTTAATATGCTTCCATCCTGATGGTGATGGCCTATCCCACTTTCTCACCAGATCATGGACAATGTCTACGATATTCGATCCCTGTACCTTTGATACTTCCACAATGATCTCCCCTGTATCGGTCCATTGTATGGCGGGATCCTCATTCAATAGATTATAAAGACTTAAGCCTTTACTCCTCAATGTAAGTGGGAGGGTATTTTTTTAATACATGTTCGATATGTTGTGTGGCTAATCTTTTTGGTTGGTCAGCTGTGTCGTCGGGCACAGATCCTATGTCGCCATCGTCCCCCGTGCTGTGCCTAATAACCACAGGAATCTCTGTAGGGCTCTTATAATTTTCGTACTCGTGAAGAAATTTCTGCAGAGCTTCTTGGTATAAGATTCTTTTCTCATCAGGTGTTTTTTCACTGTTTAATAGGGCTAACAATTCGCTTTCCATTCTTTTAAGTCTGCTTTTACGGGGATCTAGATACGTGTCTGGATTCCTTTGCAGTGAGGCGTACACCTCGTGGGGAATCACTACCACTTTCTTCATTATATTAATCTAGTCAGTAAAGGACCCAAAACTGAAAATAAGATGGGGAGAAATGACCCTCCTGTTTGTACAATAATTCGTTTTTTCTTCGCTACAGTTTGGCTTTTACGAGCGAGTGCACGTATTATGTTCTTGTAGCGGCGTAGCGAGCCTTTTGATGGGTTTTCATTGATACATTGCAATTTATAACGTTAAGACAGATTTCACAGATGCATTTTAAAAAGTCGGCATCGATATTTTTAATAACATCTGCTGCATTGCCCGGGGCAGTCGATGATAGATTTTTATTAATTCACGGTATTTCTTTAGTCTCTTTGTCATTCTGGAATATACACCGTTTCAGGCTCGTTTGGAAATATTCGTTCGCAGAAGCACTCTAAACGTGTTTCGCGGGTGAAGGTCGCAAAGCAAATATCCGTAACGCGTGCTTGTACTTCTTTATAAACTTCCAAAAACTCCTTACGCTGATTCGGGAACATTTGATTGGCTAATACCCCAATTTGTGATACATCTCTACGTTGCGCGAATAAGACTAGATATTGCGTATTTAACGACACATCGCGCATGTATCTATTTTTGAAAAATAGATTCTGATTGATGAAGAACACGCTTATGTTAAGATGGTGGGAGAATGCTGTAAATGTCTCGGCAAACGTTTTATCCATCTCCAACATGAGATCGTCAATTACAATGATTGTATGTTCATTTCCCTTTAACGAATTAACGTCATATACGCCTTTGTGGAACAAAATATCATCTTGGTACTCGTTGAACACTGATTGATACGTCGAATAGCACCATATAACTTTATGCACAAATTTCGAGAACATCTCCCCCTTTTCTTTAATGATTTTAAGCATAAACACAGTTTTACCACATCCTGTAGGTCCAGATATAATACATGTGGATGGGCTCGTGAATCTGAATTTTTCTACAGAGTCCATTTCTAACACGTCACACTCCTAAGTGAGTCATTTACAAAATATTACAAATTTTGAGTGCTGATCCTTATATTTCTTCTCCCACAGAACCGTGAATGACGATGAGGTAGAGCAACCCATCATTACGGATGACCTCGACGACAGTGTAGTTGTGATCTCCTCCCCTGAACCCTCACCAGCGATACCGGTAACACGTCCAAAGCGGAGGCATGAGATACCCACGTCAGGTATAAAGCGACCGAAATACGCGTCTGTTGCAGCGGTAATAGATCCCCAACCCTGAACCTCTTACGCAACAAGCCCCCCAGCAGCACCTAATATATCCCCTTATTCATCCGCCGCCCCCCGTTCTGTTAAGTCTACAATAATAGAGCCCCAACCATCAACCTCCTACGCAACAGGCCCCCCATCAGCAGCACCTTCCGCTAATATACTCCCTAATTCATCCGCCGCCCCCCGTTCTGTTGAGGAAGATATAACGCTCGAATTGGTGCGCTCCGCAGCCCCCACCCCAGCCTTGACTAGAAATCGGTATAGAGTCAGGGTCGACCCTAGAGTCATGTATAGCAGTGGAATTGAGCGCGGACTACGCCAGGTTGTAGAGCATATTATAGAGTTTGCTCTTCAGAATCGTGACGAGCGTGAAGTCAGGACGAGTCTGTCCTTTGGATTCGGGTCAGATGACGGTGATGTAGACGATTATTGGGTGATAGTGCCATTTAGACGTTTGGCGGCTGAAGATGTAGAATATATATTAGGACGTATAATGCAAGCCACCCAAAGTAGTATAGCCTTCAATATGGACAACTTCACGGTAAATATTGACCATGTATACCGTGTTGCGGGTCATAGTGCCGTACCGTATACTCTTAACTTCAATTCTCAAGCTATTTATAGACGGCATATAAACGTCGATCGTGGTTGCGGCTTTATAGCAGTACTCTTAGCATGTATGTTTACTGTACAAAATACACGAACTCAAAACATTTGGTTGCCTACAGTCGTGGAGCGTGCCCGTAAACTAGCTGTAGACTGTGATTGAATTGACTAAATATGGTCCTGAAGAGCTGAGAAGGTAGAACAGGAAATGAATGTCCGCATAGTTGTGTTTGGGTTGGATGATCGTCGTAGGACTGTGTATGTTTTTAAAAGCTGTGTGAGAGATCGTACAAGGCCCCTACTTATTTTAGGATTGTCAGGGACAACGTATCTCCCCATCTGTAATATAAGGTGGCTTTACGCGAGTTATGACAAAAGTCGAAAATATGGGAGACATCATGTTTGTGTAAGGGGTGCCTCGAGTTTGCGGATGATATAGTGAGACATTGTAAAGAATGTCACATGGTATGTGAGCAGTGTAAAAGCACCAAATGTGAAAGCCGTGTAGTTGAAGCTGAGAAGAGAGACTGTGATGTGTGCAGACGCACATTTTTCAATAATAGCTGTTTTGATTTCCATAAATCAATTGGCACGTGCAGGAAATGAGAATCTGTGAATGTGGTATGTTTCACACAATGGATAATTGGGGAAAATTTAAGCACAAGTGTGACGTAATTCACTGTCCTACATGCCAGGAGGAATATAAGGCGGATGGAGTAAAGCATGTATGTTATATGAAAGATGCTAAGCCTAAAAATAACCCTTGTATAACTGTATACTACGATATAGAAACATATACGAACGCTGAAACCAAAGAGGTAATTCCACATTTACTTGTGAGCCAGACTATCTGTGATGAGTGTATGGATATCGAATGTGACGAGTGCCCCAAATGTGGTAACGGACAAACGTTTTTAAAACGAATGTCAGCGATAGTCCTGTGAAACTATTTGTGTCCTATATTGTCAAGTTAGCCGACAAGTTCAAAAAAATGACTGTGTATATTCTCGCCCATAACGGGGCAAAGTTTGACACGCAGTTCCTTTATAAGGAGTTGCTTGAACACGAATCCTCTGAGATATTTACAGGTGATCCATTGAAAAGAGGCAACAAATTAATACAGATGCAGATAAGAGGCAATGTACAATTTAAAGATACTT
This sequence comes from Bathynomus jamesi, assembly GCA_023014485.1. Classification (NCBI taxonomy): domain Eukaryota; kingdom Metazoa; phylum Arthropoda; class Malacostraca; order Isopoda; family Cirolanidae; genus Bathynomus; species Bathynomus jamesi. The sequence goes on along the minus strand of JAJOZX010000055.1, from coordinate 256,383 downwards.
TATTATTCACACCTTGTAAATTAGCAAAGCTACCCAAGGTGATGGGAGTAGCAGCTGAAGTGTCCAAAGGATACTTCCCTTACACTTTCCTCACCAGCGATACTTTAAACTACGTAGGCCCACCACCCCCCAAACATTATTTTGACTGTATGGATGAACGTGAAGACTTTGATCGATACTACGACAGTTTTAATGAAAGTAACCCTTATAATATAGCTAATGAATGTGAGCGTTATTGCGTGAATGATGTGCGCGTGCTTAGAGTATGTTTCCAGGCCTTTAGAAGGATGTACATAGCCCGTTTCAAATGCGATCCACTGCAAGTCGCAACCACCATCACATCATTATGTTTTACGGTGTTCAAGAATAACTTCATGCCGAAAGACACCTTAGCCATTATTCACCGAAACAATCCCCGCAGTTACGGGCACAAGGCTATTTACTGGCTCATACACCTACAGCAACAGACAGGTGTATACATAAAGCACGCCCGCAACACGGGTGAAGTACCCATTAAGATTAATGGACGTGTTTTTTGGGTTGATGGGTTAAGTGAAAACCGTGTCACTGGTGTGAAGACTGTGTACTCCTTTAACGGTTGCTGGTGGCATGGATGCCCCCGTCCTGAGTGCGGAGTCACCGGAGATATCCACGGTAGGTCTCCTGCCGACTGTCTTGCATCGACCCGCACCCGCGATCAACTTATAGGATCACAGTTCACTCACAAAGTCTTGTGGGAGCATGAATATGATGCACGGATGGAGACAGACGAGGTGTACCGTGAGGAAATAAAAGCGATCAAGTGTTCAATGGTGCTGGATCCTCTCAAATGTGGTGATAGCTTGTTTGGAGGACGTACAAATCCTTTCAGACTATACTTCCCACCTACGGAGGGCGTGAAGCTCCATTACTACGATTTCTGTTCTTTATACCCATACGTGATGAAGAGCAATCCGTACCCCGTGGGCGCTCCTGAGAAACTGGTGGGGCCTAGCCTACCATCCATCAATGAATTTTCAAAAAATTTGAATGATCGTTACTTTGGGATCTCTTTCGTAGACGTGCTCCCCCCCACGCAATTTATGGATGCCGATCTTACCTGTCGTTATCGACGACAAGCTCATGTTTCCCCTGTGCGTGAAGTGCGCGGAAGAGGATAACGGCGAATGTAACCATATACCCCACCAGCGTAAGATCAGAGGCGTATATACAAGTCCTGAGTTGGCCCTAGCCGTGCGCCATGGTTATAGAATACTGAAGATACATGAGGTGTGGAGGTTCCAGAAGCTACCCAACCTTTTCACACCATATATAAACACCTTTTTGAAGGATAAGGTTGAGGCATCAGGGTATCCGCGAGGAGTTGATACCGAAGATGAAAAGTCTGCCTATATTCAACGTTACCGCGACCGCGAAGGTATACAACTTGATCGTGTCCAAATTGTAAAGAATCCTGGCAAGCGCTTTAGTGCAAAGTTGTGTCTAAACAGTCTATGGGGAAAATTTGCGCAGAATACCGGCAGAGGGAGCATTCATTTGGCACAAAGTTATAGCGATGTCTGGGATTATGCCAATGCCCTCGATAAAGAGGTCATGGAGATCGTAAATGTAGGTAATACTTACGTAATAAAGTACAACAACACTGAATTTGCCACAGATACCTCAAGGGTTACAAACATACCTGTTGCCAGCTTCACAACAGCCTACGCCCGTATAAAACTTTGGGGTCTATTGCATTCTCTTGGGCGGAGAGTATTGTATGCCGATACAGATAGCGTGATATTCACAGAGAGGGAGGGTGAATACATGCCCACTATTGGGGAGTTCCTCGGCGAGCTCACTGATGAGATCAAGGATGAGTATGGGGACAACGCATACGCCGACTCTTTTGCCTCAACAGGACCTAAGACTTATCGGGTACGGGTCAGGGTGGGGGAGGAAATGAAATATATCGTGAAGGCGAAGGGTATTATGCTCAACCATGCGAATCGGGAGGTTGTTAACTTTGAGTCATTGAAGGATCTAGTATGTTTGGATGAACAACCTCCCCAACTAATTGTAGGCACCCACAATTTTCGGGCGCAGAAGCTGGGGGGCGTGAAGGAACTTAGGGGTACGATGGTGTGCCGTAACACCTATAGGAAACGTTACCAGTTACCTTGTACCTATGATACCGTACCCTTTGGATACCAATGATGCTTCTAACTCACACGTCTTGTATATAATCGTATCTATTTGAAATAATATATATATATATATATATATATATATATAACTTGAATATCTCGTTTATTAAATCGTATTTGTAAATATATATAACTTGAATATCTCGTTTGTTAAATAAATCATGTTTCAAATAGCGTTTCACTTTCTCCTTTGTGTGTGTGTGTGTGTGTGTGTGTATGTGTGTGTGTGTAGGTGAAAGTTCTAAGCTCCGCCCACTGTAAGACCGTGAGTCATGCTACTATCTGGGAATCCCTGCGTGGTCATTCGACCGCAGTAAGCCCGAGAGATCAGACGTGTATTCAAATGGCTACCTTTAATATTGCTTGTACAACGTTTACGAAATGGTATTCAGTAAAGTACCAGGATGTGGTGGATACCGAAAAACTTCCTATTCATCCCTCCTATGCCCCTCTTAAAAACACATTGGATTGTGCGAAGTTCCAAGATGTACAAATACTCTACGGATGTTCTGGTGAGACCGTTGAAGGCTTTCGTTGCACAGACGATGTGCTGAAGTATACTGCAGAGCTAAACTTTATAAAGTCTCACATACACCGTGAAGTAAAAGAAACAACGCGTGCAGAAGAGAAGCAGCAGGTATGGATAATGAGTCTTGCTGATGGGTGGTGTGACAAGCGGTATTACGTCATGCTACACCATGTCGATTACTCATACCCTACGACTGGAAATGTGAATCTCGTGATCATGGACAATCTTAAGTATTTTTATCACTATATTAACGTATATCATGATGAGGTTCGTAGTGAGGTTGTGGCTAGTGCCCTGCGTGAATTTTAACAGAGTTTAGAGACGAGTATCGTTTGATGGGCAGAAAGGAAAAATATGAACATATGTTCCTCTCAAATAGTGCGCCGGAGTGTGGAGATGTTTAGTAAAACATAAAATGTTCCTAGTTCTTATCCAAAATGTCTGGTGCGTAGGTTGGTAGTGATATTCTTGTACCGGTACAACAATTCGACTCGCGGAACAAGCCCATTCACGTATCATCGAGTCAGCCGCCCGTCGAACCATTCCTGCCTACCTGCGTACCTCACACGGCTCATAGTTATCTCAGAGCTTGAGCCGAGTGGACGTGCGCTCCTCGAATACGATGGAACTTCCTTTGAGCAGCATTCTCAACGCCTCGTACGATGGTCCGTGACGAAATCGTTGCGCGTGTTCAGGCGTAATTCCGGTACCATTAGCTATGTACTGGAAACGGAATGTAGACCGACAAACAAACGGGTTTATTTAAGTATCGAGGAGATGAATAGAATCTTTGTGATAGTTGAGAAGTGGAGTGAAGATCGTTATAAAATACCTGCTAACGTAGGTACAAGAAGAGAGCAGATTAGTGACGCACCCTCATACGCCGTTGTATGTACGTTGTGTATAAATAACGATCGGCCGTGCATTGATATAAGGCTGATGTGGAAGAATGCTTCTGATAATAACGCTCTTATTCCTACGCGAAACCGTTTCATCCTCGACAGAATGTTTGAAATCGTCGGATTCCGTAAACTGAAACCTATATTAGACGCGCGTGTTACGGATATGTTTTATTTTGATACAGTACTTGAATACGCATACACCGCTCTGCTCGATGGGTTTACCGAGTGTAGGGCTGGTGAGAATGGTCTAGTGCTGGATGTTTATTTAAAAAGTTTAGACTCTTTGAAATACCATGAACTTTGGTACAAAGCAATTGATCGGTACAAGGCTGAGCTCACCTACACCGTTCACCCTGAAGAACTATTTCTTTATATAACGCGCAGTTGTCGTAACGATTTAGAAGATTATTTCAATTGCCGCTATGTTGAGTGAGTTCACGATTGAAAAGCTCGAGTCGGTAGAAATAAACCCTCGATTGGAAAAGCGTTCTTATAAACTTGTGTTTAATAATGTAGCTAACGATGAACTCTTTGTGCGTGCTTTTGATTGTATTCTAGACGTATTTAAAGATGACTTACCAACAGGTTGTAAAGTGGGAACAAAAATAGTACTGAACGATATGAAAGCCCTTCATATCGAGTACAGGTTTCCCTATACTTTAAGCGGTGAAATATTATTAAGCCGCATATACTGCGTAATGCAGAGCAATAATGATGTAATTGTAAACTCGATTAAAACCGAGTTTAGTATTTTGAAAAAAAAGTGAATTGTATTTATATTTTGCTTGACATTTCTCCTGTACTGATTATACGCATATTTCTATTGATTTGTGTTTATATATATATTTTGCGTGATATTTCTCCTGTACTGTTATGTACATATTTCTATTGAAGTGTGTATTTATTTGAAATGTATATTTTATTTTATATATATCCATAATTGTGTATATATATTTCCTGTACTGTTATATGCATATTCCTCAAATGTATATTTATTTTCTATATATTTATAATAAACAGAATGATGCAATGTTGTTTTACTTAATTGTTATGCCTTCTACTACCGGTATTTGAAATATAATAATGCATACAACGGTATTGCGGTATCTGGCAATATTTAAGCCTTCTAAGCCAACTGGCTGATTAGGAGTCTATAATAGTGTATACAATGGTATTGCGGTATCTGGCAATATTTAAGCCTTCTAAGTCAACTGGCTGATTAGGAGTCTATAATAGTGTATACAATGGTATCTGGCAACTTTGTCTTCGATTAAATGAATACATGGCGCTATCTGGCAACTCAAGCCATTTACAGCCAACTGGCTGATTAGGCGTATATAATAATAATGTATACAATAATACTGCTAAAAAGAGGTATCTGACAACTCAAGCCATTTACAGCCAACTGGCTGATTAGGAGTCTATAATAATGTATACAATGGTATCGCGGTATCTGGCAACTCAAGCCATTTACGCCAACTGGCTGATTAGGAGCCTATAAAACAACGCCTACTCGGCTGAAGTCTTAATGTGCACTTGGCTCCTGCCAGGTGAACACCTCTCCTCCTTTCTCTCCTCCTTCTTTCTCTTGGGGATAACGCCGCCTCCAAGTTTCCCCCACCCCCCTTTGCAACACCCCCACCCCCTTTGCAACAACCCACTCCCCCGTTTTGCAACAACCCCCACCCCCTTTACAACAACCCCCGCCCCCCCTTTGCAACATTACATGATAACCTGCAACATTCTTGCACTCTCCCCTTTTGCGGCTATACTACTGGGCGGAAGCTAACCAAAGATTACCAAAGGTAAGGTATCATAAAAAATAGGGATCAATGAAAGAAAGCCACCCCAGCCTTCTTTAGTTAGCTTTATAAGGCTAACTAACGAAAATATCACGACCTAACCTAACCAATCGTTAGGTCAACTGTACGCCCTTGACGATTAGTTAGGTTTGGTCGTATATTTTCGTTAGTTAACCTTATACAGCTAACTAAAGAAGGCTGGGGGTAGTTTTCTTTCATTGATCCAAAAAATAGAAATGTAATTACAAAAGCAAGGTAATGATCTACACAGATTGTACAAATGTTAAGTTAGATTTAACGTGGTTAGGTCATCACATTACATAAATGATACGTTAGAAATTGTATAGAGTACGCTGCTCGGTACAGATATGACAGAAAATATACAACGTAGAACAACTGATTTTATTTCCTATACTTTAACAAAATTAAAATAGAGACGTTTTCATTTGAGGGTCAATGATTGAGAAGAGACATGATACAATTGACTGTAAAAGATGTTCTTACAGCTCAGTTCTGATAATAAAATTCGAGGATGTAATAAGATAATTTAAAAATAAACTAGAACAGATCTATGCAAATGCTTTTTGAGCTTTACCAGTGTGTGTGTGTGTATATATATATATATATATATATATATATATATATATATATATATATTAATTTTCGTGGACACTAGATTACACTACATGAAATGGTCGTCCTAGATTGGTTAGTGATTTCCAGCATTACTAAATTCGGCCAATCAGGTCTCTTTATAACAAATTTTGGGAATGTAAAAAAAAATGGCGTCCTCAAAACTTATATATATATATATATATATATATATATATATATATATATATATATATATGTCTATTAGTGGTGGACCGGATATCCGCATCATTTTTAACACCCGCATCCGCACTTCTGGTAACACAGAAAATTGAATGAAACATGTTTCATTGAATTTTCTGTGGCTGAAACTCTTGAGAAAGTTATTATTTTTATCTTAATGAAAACATTAATATTAATTTTAATTCTTATGCATTGCCTGCCATAATAGTAATATCACGAAATTTGAAAAATTATGTCATATATTCATAATTCTATGTATATTGATAGATTAACTAAATATCCGCATCCGCATCCGCAATGTTGAAAAACTGACATCCGGTCCACCATATATATATATATATATATATATATATATATATATATATTATACACGAGCCATATTAGCTTCTCATAATCCACCATGTTTTATCTTCAATGTTTAAGAAGACAGCTCTTGAGACAAACTACGAGTGTTCTCATTAACTCGTGCTACGCCCCCCCTCTTTTAGACGCTTGAACAGTGCATCAACAGGACACAAACCCCTAAGTTGCGCTCTCCCCTACCAATTAGCCTCCTTTCATTGGGCTCGTCTCAGTGCGCCTCGGACTCTGACGTAGTAGGGATTGAGTAAATAAAAAAAGATGCGAGGAGAAAAAACCCCAGAATATAACTTGCGCTTCGTCGCGAACGAGACATAGGCCGGGTGGCGATCTAGTAATTTTCCGAGTGGGCTTTGAGAGGGTTTGCTCGTTAAAGACTAAAATTGAGACTTCCATTGGGTGAGATTTGAGTTTTTGAGAAATTGAGTTACGAGAGAATATTGAGAGTTTATGAGAGAATATTGAGAGCCGTTAACCTAAACTACAGCGAGAGAAGTAGTGGACGGGCAACGACAAATCTTTAATTATTTAATTAATGTTAAAACTAGTTTAAGAAAAAAACCTGAACTTAATTGTATTATATTTTGAATTTGAGACTGCTTGTACCCAATGTGACTTCAATTTATTGATTAAAAGCTATTCAAACAAACTATTTCATTATCAATACACACTAAAGCGGGAGTACAGAAGTAGGGAGGCTAAAGAAATTCGAGCAGAGAGGTTACTAAATTAAGAGAAAGATTTATTATAATTTCAATTTACTCATCGATCCTTCGCAGTGACCTTCGAGAAACATTGTGATAAGGGTCCCGTCACAAGAGCGGACCTTTATATATATATATATCTTGCATAAAGAGCAATTCTCCAGTATGTGGACAATGCTGGAACCTACGTTGAACTTTATCTTTGCATTAAAGCTTTTTAATTTTGTAATAAAGTAAAGGTTAATAAATAAGCTTCATTTCAGTTAAAGAAATGTTTTCATATCCCTTTTCGTTTAGGAGCAATAAAAATTTAAAAATAGAGATACACATTTTTAAAATGAGGGGGAAGTTTTATTATGTAAATTCAAAGCATAAATTTATTTTTGTAAAAGCATGTATTTATTTTATAATTTCTTAGTTAATTGATATTCTTAAAAATTGCAATATTACAGGAACTCGGCCGGTGGTTATTTTTGCAGCCAATCATAAATGCTGGAGGAGGATGACGTAATGACTCAATTGTAAATTAAAAATTGATGGAATCGTATTCAAAGCATTCAAAGTCAATTAAAGCTTGTTTATTGTTGTAAATAAATGCAAAATGCCTATAAAGTGCAGGGGCGTGCGTCAGTGGAAGCAAGGGAGGCAATGCTTCCCTATTATAAAAATGTGCAAAGGAAAAAAGTCTTTTTGCAATGTTTGAATGTGACACTATTTTTCCATCATCAACAAAATTGAGATTGTACGAACTCACAGCCCGACCTATGATGGTCCACTACCCGAATATGCGCGAGAGTATGCAGTGGAAAGGTAGGGTAATACAATCTCAGATATGCATCCTTTTCCGAGACTCGATTTGAGCCTTTTTTCCTTCATTGGAAAATTGGCTATCTTAGAATAAGAGCATTATTGACAACAAAAATCATTTATTGACAAAGAATATTGGATGGTTTTCAAAATGTTACCTACATCAATAATTTTTTGAATAAACGAAATCATAATTAACATAAATCTTCAAATTCTAGTATCATTTGTTCCACTATGATTAAAAAGGAAGCAGTTTTAGAAATGCGGACATCGACAGTAAAATGTCAATGGGGCTTAACTCCAAAAATTTCACGCAAATTTGGTACTAATAGAATCTATTCATTGATACCAAACTCGCGTGACCGGTTGGAAGTTAAGGCTCACTCTGCCACTTGCCACACTGACTACAGAAATTAAACGAACCTAAAAGATATTAATATAGGGTTGCCATATTTTGGAATTAAGAATACGGGACAATTTTTGGAGAGGATTGTGGGCAGGAGTGTGTGTATATATAATGAATAAGTATAGTACGGTACCTGAAAATGTAGAACAAATATATGTGGTGAAGACTTGGACCCAGGGTTACAGTCGATGCATCGGTTCAGTTGTATTTTTCTGAAGATTTTGCATCTTTCTGCAATTGCTTGTTTTGAAGCATATAATGATAAAATTCACTGCAGGTCATATTTAAATTTACTAGGCATTGCAAAATTGCCTCCACCGTAGAAATTTCCAGTCGGTTCCTCTCTTTGCTCCATTGTATTGTCATTAATGAGAAAATGCGCTCGACATGTGCATTGTGGGCAGCAATACTAAGTATAAATTGACAGATGAGTAGCAATTGAGAGAATTGTTCTCGGAACTCATTCGTTGAAGAATATCTGACCACTTCTCGTGACAGAGCTTCTTATTCCAATTTTCTGCATTAGAATCGAGCTCCTCTCTCGTGATTTTCTTTAGAATGTTCCACTGACTGAAATGCTGATTATCGTTTACTTCTATTCCCTTTTCCATGAGGTAAATACAGGTGTCCTCAAGTTGTTCCCAAGTTGGAACTTTACTAATTAGACACATCCATGCAAATGTGTCAAAGTGTTTGAGGGGATAAATCCATTTTATTAGGTAATCATAACCCGTCTGATAGAAACATTCTACTTCTGACCGGAATCTCTTTTCCACTGATTCAGTAACCTCATCCTTACGAAGTATGGATTTTACACTTAGTGATATAAATTTTGCTTCTAATCTCTCCTTTACGCATTCGGCAGTCTCCTGTAAAATAGACAGTACCTCGATAACACTTTCCTCCTTCAATTTGTAGGATCTTTCTGTTGAACACACTCATCAGACTGCGGACCAAGTATAGATAGGCTTCACTCAATGGATCATTAAAAAATGTTACCAGTATTTTAGGAGCCTTTTCTTCAGAAAGAAAATAAGATTTTATTGCATTGTAGAGTTTAAGGATCCTTTCCACTGCATTTGCTAAAGAAAGTCACCGTGTTTTGAGTGGGAGAGAATTGCTTGATATTCTACGCCAATAAACTGACAAAAATCTTTGAGACGCTCAGTTCGCACAGTGTAGATGCTGAAGTGAGAAAACAGTTTCATATCAATCACTTCAACATCAGTAGAAAGAACGTCAGAGGCAGACTGCATTGTGTTATGCAGCACGTGAGCTGGACACCCAATTCCTTCCAAGTTTTCATTCACACTATTTTCAAGTCTTGTGAACACATTATTCGTTCCATGCCGAAGAAGCCCACCAAAATTCGTATCAGCGTTATCTCCGCAATAAGCAACACATTTTATGGTATCATTACTTAAATTTTGTAGTTTCTTTGCAAAATTCTGCAATAGTTTCAGATTTTTCATTAGACAAGGAACACACGCGCAATAATTTGACTTGCATACCTTTTTCACGAGTAAAATATTGAGAAATTAATGGGAAAACTTTCTCAGCATTGTGGTTACTTGCATCAGTAGATATTCCATAGTACTGCGAGTCAATTAATTCTTTAGCAGTTTCCTTGATAGTATGTGGGGCTAATACAGTTTTAATAAGGGCTGTTGACTTAGTTCTACCACATGAATATTTGCTAGCAATTTTGGAATCGGAAAAGACAGCTGGGCACAGTTTATTTATGCAATCAGTCGAGTTAAAAGTGATGATGATGTTTATAGCGTTAAAAGCCATAGTAACTTCAGCAGTAATGATTTTAGATTCTTCAACAGAATCATTTTTTACAAAATAAGTATCAATGGACTTTGAACATCCTGCAGAAGATATGCTTAATTTATGCTTGCGCGTGGCGATGTGCTGTAAAATGTCTGACTTTCTGCCGTGAGCAATACTAAAAACTGATCTACATAACTCGCATTCAGCCTCATTATGCCCCTTCCCCCTCTTAATAAAATTCCACTCTTTAGAGTAATCGTCATTAAACACACAACTGCGTTTTGGCATAATGAATAAACAGTATTTTTTCAGTAACACAAAAACAAAAAGCACCGTCACATTGCAGTCAGTTGCAAACTGAACTTCGACACTACTGAGATGCTGCATGCACTTCACTCCAACTCATGCGGCATGCACCATGCGCAGTTGTCAGATAAACATGATAATATAGTGAATTAAATTATATACAGTATATCGTAAGAAAATTGAATTTTCTTTTTCATGAATTTTTTTTTATCATCCAGTGTATCATCAGCGGTCATCACAGAAAATTTCTGAGTTCATATTAGGCTAATCAAATTGATTAAAAATTGTTGTTTATAGGCCTGTACGTATTTTAAGAGGGTACGTCACCGCTCAACCAAGTCGCTGAAAGCCATCCCTCAACTTGCGAGATGGCTTTCAACAACTTTTCAAAATCAATTTATTTAAGTAAAACTGTAAAAGCTATTAATATATATTATTGGCATTTCTTAATTGATAATAAACATATAACGGTGCTCTTCCAATATGTGCTCTACCGCGAAACTGTGATCTACCATATTCCAATACGTGCTCTACCGTGAAACTAGCCTTATAAGGCTAACTAACGAAAATATCATGACTTAACCTAACCAATCGTTAGGTCAACTATACGCCCTTGACGATTGGTTAGGTTAAGTCGTGATATTTTCGTTAGTTAGCCTTATAAGGCTAACTAACGTACCTGCTGCTAATCCGAATAATCTAAGGTAGATCACGTATTGGAATGTAAATTTCGCGGTAGAGCACATATTGGAAGAGCACCCATATAACAAATGATGTAGCCGTAAGTAGGCTCATGATTGAGGATTTTTTACAAAGTCACTCAAATACGGGACAGTTAGGCGTCCCGACGAACTTTTCGGGGACAACGGGACAAAGTAGTGAAATATGGGACAATCCCGTATATACGGGACGTCTGGCAACCCTATATTAATATGCTTTTTGTGAGCTGGAATCTTAAACTAAAGATGGAGAAAAGATAACACGAGTGATAAATTATTCATAATTACTATTTTATCTATTCATGATACACAATAAACAAATAACTACGAGAAATTCAAGATATAATTCTATAATTAAATTTCTAGGGACATCTGAAAATGTATAGCTCTTTCCCTTTAGCTATTTTATGAAATTTTTGGATGCAATTTGCGGCCAAATCGAAACTAGGTTTCAAAGTTTGAAAAATATAGCCTTTCTTCAGCTCCTGGATATTTAGAAACAGGAAAACAACCAGTGGCGGCTCGTGACTAAAAATTCTAGGGGTGCTGTCTCTAAGAGTGGGTTGAAATAATTACTGAAATAAAAGGATGAGCATTGAGCAATGAATAAAAGTTTCAAAAGTTATTGAAAAAGTTATTCAGTGAGCCCATCCTTATATTCTTCTTGATTATTTCAATTGTAAATAAAAGATTTAGGGGTGCTGCAGTTCCGCAGTGTCTACCGACGAGCCGCCACTGAAGACAACATAAGGAAATTTCATGAGTCAGCTTTTCAATCATTGCAAGATAATTATGGAGAATATTCTTATATTCCTCGCTTGAGAAGTGAGCTTTCGGTTTTGTGTGCTGAATCCGATTCGAAAGGAAAAACCTGTGAACGCGTTACTTCACTAGTTGCGAAATGTCAAGCTAGATACAGCCCTACATCAACTGATGAAGTTTTGTAAATTAGCTTCGAGTCTTCCAGCGACGAGCGCATCAGTTGAGCATTCTTTCTCCCATATGAAAAGAATACACAGCTACGCAAGAAATGCGCAAGGTTAAGATAGACTTAATAGTCTAGTTTTAATCTCGATTGAGAGAAAGCTTCTCAAAGAAATGAAGAACGATCGTTTCTGTGAAGACGTAGTAAATTTATTCAATCGAAAGGATAAGAAGATTGAATTAACATATAAATAAGGTAAATATTTCCTTTTTTTATCATTACCTAGGTATCCATTTAATCTTTAATATAATTGATGTTTACATGCAATTAATATGGACCTTGATTCACCACCTGATATATAGTTTTTTGCTAAAAAATATAAACTTTTGGTAATCCAATTAAATTGATTCCCTATCACAATACATCACCGCACGCCCCTGATAAAGTGTGCTGCGGTACTCTGTAATAAGGTAGAAGCCTTCACAAGCAATTTTTTTTTAATTTCCCTAAAAACAAAACTCTTCTCAATATCTGGGAGCCTAATTGCGGAAGACTGAATCTAAAATTTAGTTCTAACTTAAAATGAATAGTAATATTTTGTAGATAACTGACCAGTTTTCGGTCCCTACTGTAGACCTATGTTCATTACAGTCAATTTTAGATGTAGTAAATGAATTAGTAATTTTATCAGGATTGATAGCAAACTGTTATTAAATAAAAAAAATAGGCCTTAAAACTGTGTTAGGGCTGACTAGGCTTGGTTAAACTGCGGAGAATGATACATAGCCTAGCGGCTTGTAACCAGTCCTAATTCATTATTTAATTATTATGTACGCTGCTTACATAATTTTTTAAATGTCTTGTAGGGCGTAGGCTACATAATTACTTAAATACACTAGGTCTTTTTAATCTTTGGTCAGACTAACAAATTATGTACGTACGTATGCGGTATGATCGTCAGATCAATATATATATATATACACACACACATAGGATCAGTGGTGATGAACCACGTACAAAAACCTCATCAGTGATTTGACCCCCATATTTGCTTGGCAATGCTGCTGCGAGCTGCTCGTACCCTGATATGAGTGTATGGAGGGAATGGTGCTCTATGTGAAAGGGTGTTTAACTCTTCATACTTCCATCCTATATACTATTGAGCTAAAATGTGTCTGTGTGTCTGTCCGCTTTCTTCGGAACGTGCACAGACTAAACGGCACATCGGAAAATTCTGCAACCACCACCAACTGATAGCCCATGAGCAATGTTCCCTCTAAGGTGTGCGCGTGTGCGCGCGCACACGCGTTGCGAAACCCGCGCACACAGCAAAATAAAATGCGCACAAGCTCAAGTGTATCATGAGTTACGACAGTAAATGAAGTAATTTAAAAAATATACCGTCACACAAGGTTTGACCATTTGCATCAACATACTCTCTAGTCGCTCTTTTAAGTATTAACCCCTTCCGCCCGACTTCGCCGACGCCGCGCAATTACGCAATACAGATTTTTTTTTACTCTATGTATTTGCATTTTTTTTCTTTTATACATTAACGCAGGGGTTCCCAAATTGTGTTCCGCGGAACACTTCAACCGGTATACAAGTGTTCCGCGGAACACCAATTGGGAACCCCTGCATTAACGCATTGAATATAAACCTTCGCTTTCTTATTTTTGCATAAAAAACTAATAGTAATTATCTCATAATTCATAAAAAATAAAATTATTTTTATTTTATTCCTATTTTGTGAATGGATAAAATCATGTATGAATCTTGATAGTCTATTTTAAATTGTTAAATGCTAAAATTGTTTTGAGAAATGATAACTAAAATAGTCATTTTCAATTAATGTTATTTTTATTTTATTTCTTTATTTTGTTGAATTTTATTTTACTATTTTTATTTTATTCATATTTTTAGAATGGACAAAATGTTTTTTTTTTAAGAATATATAATATCGTAAACAGTCTTTTAATATCCATTTAATAGTACCGTAATGATCAAGCTATCACCTTATGGAAATAATATTTATTAAGTATTTAATATTTATATATATTTCATTTTTGAAGATAATAGCGCTCAGAAAAGTTTGCACAATTTTTCACCATGAATCTAAATGTATGCACAACGAAAATTTCTTGCGCACACGGACTAAAAAAAATTAGAGGGAACATTGCCCATGAGCTGCCGATGTGCTCTGTTAAGATTCCCGGTCCTAGGTCACTCCGCGGCAGAGCACGAGCTATTTAATGTCTATTACGAGTGAATGTAAGTACTTCGAAAACGAAAATGACGAGAGCAAAAATACATAATAAACAGTTTGGTAGTCCCGATAATACGTAACTACCAATATACATATATACAATATACATATACACCTAGCTGTGACATATACTGCTACCTGCCCGGAGGGCGATAGTGAGCTACTGCTTGTTTAAACTAAACAGTGAAATAAATGAATGATGCAAATTCACAAGGAAAAAGGAAAATGATTCCGAGGCCTTTCGTGTATTCAAAAGTACCCTAACGAGGTGTACTTCTGAATACACGAAAGGCCTTGGATTCATTTTTCTTTTTCCTTGTGAGGTTGCATCATATATATATATATATATGTGTGTGTGTGTGTGTGTGTGTGTGTGTGTGTGTCACTGTGTGTGCCAACAATGACGTAAAAAGAAACCGGGAGAGCGGTGGCTCTGCTTTGGGGGAACACTCAACAGTCGTTCAGTGTTATTTTATTTATTTGTCGGGTTCGAAATCCCAGCTGAGCCGTGAACGGCCAAATTCTAAAGGGCAAGTTCTACCTAAAGCCCAAGTTAAGCTAAATTAAAACTTACGGATTTGAGATCCTATTAGGTCCTACCTCAGGGTAACCTCAGGGTTGCTGACTCGATGCGGGCCTACCTTAGACCTTAAATTACATGAACTTAAAGTAAACAAAAGGGTACTATTTGTGGTCTTCTTTCTGAACCTTGCAACAACAACGCAACCTGGACTATTGCACGATGCAACAATCATGTATCTAAACAACCAAACTGAATTGCAAGAGAGCTCTCTATCAAACCACACCTTTACGTACGACCTTCACAAACGAGTAGAAAAGACGCGCAGCGTCCCAAAATGATGCCAACAGTGTGACCAAACAATGATGCCACAAGAGCTCAAAAATGCTAGCTCTAAATTAAGTTAATTTTTCACTAACCTTACAATTATGAGATGGATATATATATACACACCTTAACTTAATATATATACAAGCAATGCTGCATCAATCAGCTTAGTCATCGTATCGCCTTGGGACAACAATGGTTCTTCCTCTTCTAGATTTTCTAACACTCCCCACCGAAGAGGCATTGTTGTCATTACCTTCTGCAAGGTTAGCCAAGCCTTCTTCATGAGGCTGTAACTCAAATGTTTCATCTTGACTATCTGTGTTTTTGCTTTTCTAAGCATAGAGTTTTTGTATAGGTCTCTTTAACTTTCCTCCTGAAGTCTTTACCAGTGCCGACCTAACTAAATTGTCTTGCCAACAAACAACTCTTCAATTATGCCAAGCTTCCAGCATTGCCTTGGTCTTTCATCCCCAATCATTACCATTCTCCCACCTTGATACAATTTGCATTGGATCCCTTTACCTTGCCTGATGGGTAATAATTGAGTTCTGGCAAGTATTCCATCTGCCACCTCTTCCATAACTGATCTTGTAGCTCTTCAAGGTACCTGAACCGTCTGGTTAACTCTCCTTGAGTGCTCTGGATGGGCTGCAAGTCTTCTGGCACACTGGGGTTTGATGTTAATCGTTACCACAAAGAAAATGATTGGGTCAATGGCTCTGCATCCTGCCTACTGTTGTAAACAAAAGTGATAGGCCTCTGTTCACCATTGCTTCTACTTCACATAAAACAGTAGAGAATTCTTCTTTGCTCAAATGAGCATTAGCTAAAAGTTTCTTTAATGGACACTTTACACTTCTCACTAGCCTTTCCCAAAATCCTCCCCACCATGGTGCTCTCTCAACAATAAACTCCCACTGTACCCCTTGGTGTGAAAAGTAGGATTGGAATCCTTCCTCTTTTAGCAAGGACCAAATTTCTTGGAGTTCCTTTGCAGCCTTTTTGAAGGTTTTTGCATTATCCGATATGATTTTATTTGGGAAACCCCTTCTGTTCACAAACCTTTTAAAGGCCAAAGAAATACATCACTACTTAAGTTGCTTACCAATCCAAATGGATTGCTCTGGTGGTAGCACAGGTGAAAAGACATATATAACCTTTGTTAGATCCCCTCGCTCATACACATAGACTGGCCCTGCAAAGTCTACTCCCACTACATCAAATGGGGCAGTATAGACACACCGTTCTCTTGGAAGTGGAGCCACCTTTTCATAATAAGGCTTTGCACTCCAACGCTTGCAAACCACACATTTATGCAAGACCTTTTTCACTACTTGTCTAATTTTGGGAATCCAAAATTGTTGTCTAATCTCTATTATCACTTCTCTAACTCCAGCATGTAACAGCTTATGATGAGTATCCAGGATCAAAAGGTCCACAAAGTGCCCCCCAGAAGGTAGCAAAATTGGATGTCTTTTCTCCTCTGGAAGCCCAGAAAACTGTAGTCTACCTCCTACCTCAATAAATCCTGATCCAAAAACACATCCAAACCCTTGAGCGCAGAATGTGTTGGTAGAACCTGTAATGGATGGCTGGTGAGCAATTCCCGCTCTTCACCAAATTTTTCCTTCTGCGCATATACCACCCAGTATTTCCTGGCTTGCTGAATCTCATTACTGTTCAGAATTCCTTCCCTTCTTGTTTCTCCCTTAATGTGTTGGTAAATCTATATATCCATGCTGTCACTCTTAACAATCTTTTCAGACTGCTAATGTCCTCAAGCCTCAATATGGGGTCCTGCTGCATAACTTGACAACTGTTCACAGCGCATTTTCTCACCTCACTCACCCATGCTTCTTCAGCCTGGCATTCTCCTACAATAGGCTGATTAGAAGGCCAGTTTTCACTTCCAAGTTTTAGCCACTCTGGCCATTCCACCACAAACTTGATTGTGAAAGATCTTTCACCGAAATTCCTCGTGTTGGTAAATCAGCGGGGTTTTGGATGCCTGGACAATGCTTCCATTGCTTGGGATCTGTGTGCGCTTGAATTTCCTCCACCCTATTGGCAACAAATGGTTTCCATTTCCTTGCCTGACTTCTTAACCAGTTCCAAACTATAGTGGAGTCTGTCCAATAATAGCTTGGAATTTCATAGAGGGCCAAAGACTTTCGCACTGTAATTGCAAGCCGACTAGCAATAACGGCACCCATCAATTCCAACCTTGGAACAGAAAGCCTTTCAAAGGTGCTACTCTACTCTTTGCAGCAACCAACCTGCAACTTACTTCTTCTTGCAATGCGCCTCTTATATAAATACAAGTTGCATAGGCTTCTCACTTGCATCACAAAAGATGTGCAGCTCCAAATTGTCTGGACTATTGTTCAACTCTCCAAAGTACCATCTTGGGATTTCAATGTCTCCAAGATGTGCCAATTCTTTGAACCAATATTTCCACCTTACCACCATATGATCAGATAACTCTTGGTCCCAACCAAGTCCAATTTCCCAGAGGCTCTGAAACCAAATTTTTGACTTTATCACAAATGGAGCCAGGAATCCAAGAGGATCAAAGACCTTCGAAGCCAAACTAAGAGCTGTACGTTTTGTCCACCTTGTCTCATTCTCGGCCAGCTCTACTAAAGATTTCCCATTGAAGGTAAACAAATCATCATCTTGCTGCCAAACGATGCCTAGCACCTTTGCGTCTATTGCCCACAACTCCTTAATACCAGAATCCTCAATACTTTCTGCTGCATCAGGTACTACAGAGGAATGACTCATAAACTCTTGTAATTGCGAATGATTGGTCTGCCATTTTCTGAGCTCCATGCCAGCCTCCCTCATTATAGCTCTAGCCTCCATGAATATCTGTTTAGCCATTTCTGTATTATCCACGGAACATAGCAAATCATCAACATAAAAATTTTTCCTTATGTGTTCAATAGTGTTAGGATAGACTTCAGAATATTTCTTAAAATGGTACTGCATAGTAGCTGCCAACAGAAATGGACTAGAGCTGAGGCCAAACAACACTGACTTCATTCTATATGCTTGAACCTTAGGTTCATTTTCCAACAAGTCTTTCGTATCCACCCACAGATACCTTACTGCATCTCTGTCCTCTGGTTTTAACTTTATCCGCAAAAAGGCTTGCTTCACATCTGCAGTCAATGCTACTCTACCAAACCTGAATCTCAGTAACAAGGAAAATAAATCTGCATTTATATTTGGCCCAGCATCCAAACAGTCATTCAAGGACACACCACCTTTGTCCTTGGCTGAGCCATCAAAAACTACCCTCAGTTTGGTGGTAGTTTTGTCTCGCCGTACCACTGCATGGTGTGGCAGATAATGTGCCTCCTGGCTCACCAGCTCACCTTGCACCCTTTCAGCATAGCCCTCCCTTACATAACTTAGGATGGCCTCATCGTATTCAATTAACAACTCCTCATTTTTTCTTAGCCTGTACAATGAAGTCTCCAACCTCCGATTAGCTAGCTGAAGGTTTGAACCAGGTTTGCAAGAATCCTTCCATGGTAGGCCAACTTCATAGCAACCATCTCTAAACCCAATCCCTTTTTCAAATTGCTCTAAAACATCATTGTTCACTGTACTTGCCTGGTTGTCCTTTATACCAATATATTCAAGTTCCCAAAACGCTTTCAAATGCCTTTCCAGACCATGGCTGTTCTCCTCAATCTTAACAAAGAGAGCCTTAACTTCCATTTCATTGCAATAACTACCATGTAGCATCCAGCCTAGCTTACTTTCAATAGCTACTGGGCCTTGAGATGTACGGACAATATTACCAGTGATGAAGTCCCAATAATAGTCAGCTCCAATCAAAAGACTAATATCTTCTGTTCCCTCAAACTTATTATTGCCCAAATTAATTCCTTTAACTTGCAATTCTTGGACACATGCCATATCTAACAAGTAGTGACTGGAGCACAAAGTTCCTCAATCTCTACAGCTTGGACCTTGATAGTGGGACTTTGCGGTAACAACCCTTTAACCAGAACTTCTACCTTCTTAAATTTGGTTCGGTTTTGAACGGAACCCCCAAACCCAGAAATTCTTAAATTTTCCCTCTTAAGTTCTTTAAACTTCAATTTTCTGGAAATTCTGGTCTTAAAACTACACTGGCTACCACTATCAAACAACACTCTTACAGTAGCTTCTCCCTCATTCCCAATTAATAAGGCTGCAGTTGTTTGCAATAATCCCCCTTTACTTTTACTCCCTTGCATAGCAGTGGCATGTGCCACTGATGTCTCTACTTCTGGGGTAGGCCTACTAAGTGTGTTTTCACACAATAATGGCTGATGCCTACCATGACATTTTTTGCACAAAATTTTAAACTTACAAAACCTTGCTCTATGACCTTTCAAAAAACATTTAAAACATGCTGTGGACTTAGTTACCCTGTCCTTTCTCTCCTCAAAGGGTAAGGCCTCAGCCACCTCACATTTATATGACTTGTGGTTGCCTTCGCAAAATATGCATTCCTTGATTCCCTTTAATTTATTCTCAGAGGAGGCATGTAGAGCTGACACTGTACCTGGACTATTCCTTTTTGTGGAAACTTTGGTGCTGTGTCTGCCTTTGTCCCCTTGTTTACCATCCCACTGTGCAAACTCAACTCCCTCTCGTCTTGCTAATTCTGTGCCTAAAAGACTTAACATCTGCTGAAGGGGGATGTACACATGTTCTGCAGAGTGTCCCCTACTTAATTCAAGCAAAATTGAGCTAGGCAATTTAGACTCCAGTGTAGGAACCAACATTATACCATACTTTTCCATTCCTACACCCAAGTTGTCCAGGGACCTAGTTCTAATTTCAAATTCATCATATAACTGCCGTAACTCCTTGACACTATTAGGATTATTAACAGGAGGTATAGCTAAAAGTGCACGGAGGTGGCTTTTAATTAAGATCTCTGGCTTACCAAACCGTTTCTTTAATATATCCCAAGCCACATTATAATTAGCCTCTGTTAATGCTAATCCTGCTATAGTCTTTGCTGCCTCCCCTTCCAAGGGGACCGCAAATAATTAAACTTCTCCACGGCACTTAACACTTGACTAGAATGAACTGCTGATTGAAAACTGTCTGCCCATCCTTGCCATTCCTGAATACTCCCAGAAAATGTTTTGAGTACAAGCCTCGGTAATTGAACTACAGATCTGTTAACCTTAACTTCACAAGCATCATTTGTTGTGTGTTGTGTTTCATTATTAGACCTGGTCTCTAACTGTACTGAGCTGCTAAACTCTTTTGCTCGGAGGCCTACGTTAATCATATCATCAATAATCTCTTCAAAGTAAATTATGTTATTTTCTATTTTATCCTCTTCTATAAGAGCCTCAATTTTAACATTTACCTCACTTAGAGCAACATTTTTAGTTTCTAATATGGCAAGCTGCGCAGTCACTAAGCGTAAATCCTCTTGCTCTATGGCAGAATCTATAGTGGCGATGACCTTTGTAATTAGACCTTTGTAGGCACTTCTCCTTTTTATAAATTTGTTCAATTCAGATGCACTCATCTTCAATGTAAACAACCCTTGGGCTCAATACCAAATGAGCTGAATTGGCAGAAATACTTAACCAAACTGATCAAACGCAAATTTTACTTTCAAATAAACTGAATTGCTGGGTGGGGTACTAACCAAACACCAGTATGGAATACCAAATTTTCCACCCCAGGACCTTAATTCAATAATGACCCAAAATTAACCAAACCGGAAAAAATGTAGGCCAAAAACGACAGACGACTGACCAAGTTTAGCAATTGGGCGACCAAACTTTACCCTGGGACCTTAATTCAATAATAACCCAAAATTAACCAAACCGGAAAAAATGTAGGCCAAAAATGACAGACGACTGGCCAAGTTTCGCAATTGGGCGACCAAACTTTACCCTGGGACCTTAATTCAATAATAACCCAAAATTAACCAAACCGGAAAAAAAGTAGGCCAAAAACGACAGACGACTGGCCAAGTTTCGCAATTGGGCGACCAAACTTTACCCTGGGACCTTAATTCAATAATACTCAACCCGTCTAGGCCTAACTTGGGATACAATTTGCACAATCAGAACTTTGCCGAAAATAGTCACTGACTCAGTCTTGGGGTAGAAATCCGGTTCGAAGGACCATGTTATTTTATTTATTTGTCGGGTTCGAAATCCCAGCTGAGCCGTGAACGGCCAAATTCTAAAGGGCAAGTTCTACCTAAAGCCCAAGTTAAGCTAAATTAAAACTTACGGATTTGAGATCCTATTAGGTCCTACCTCAGGGTAACCTCAGGGTTGCTGACTCGATGCGGGCCTACCTTAGACCTTAAATTACATGAACTTAAAGTAAACAAAAGGGTACTATTTGTGGTCTTCTTTCTGAACCTTGCAACAACAACGCAACCTGGACTATTGCACGATGCAACAATCATGTATCTAAACAACCAAACTGAATTGCAAGAGAGCTCTCTATCAAACCACACCTTTACGTACGACCTTCCACAAACGAGTAGAAAAGACGCGCAGCGTCCCAAAATGATGCCAACAGTGTGACCAAACAATGATGCCACAAGAGCTCAAAAATGCTAGCTCTAAATTAAGTTAATTTTTCACTAACCTTACAATTATGAGATGGATATATATACACACCTTAACTTAATATATATACAAGCAATGCTGCATCAATCAGCTTAGTCATCGTATCGCCTTGGGACAACAATGGTTCTTCCTCTTCTAGATTTTCTAACATTCAGTGACCGAGCTGCTCGCTCTGACAAAAAGAGATTTTTGCACAGATTGAAAGTGCCGGAAGCCTAATATTGCACGTATACCTACACTGTGATATACACGAAGGTGTCTTGGTTGGTTTGCGATTCTATCCAAGGTGAACTCAACTATGTTGCATATAAACATTATGTAACTTTGCTTATTGTAAAAACATAAATTTTGTCATTGCGTTTTTAATATTCGACTGAATATTGAACTTTAAATGAGACAAAATAAAATTGTTGGTATTTTTTATTCGGAAAAGTGGTCGCCATTACAATCTACAACCTTTTCCCAACGAGAAACAATACTGTAAATGTCGCGTCGGAAGACATCTTGGTCTTTAGAAGCGAAGAAAGACTTCAATTCCTTTTCAAGGCCCACTTGTGTTTTGAATTGCCTATTCCGCATGTGGTTATCCAGCGAGAGGAAAAGGTGATAGTCGGAAAGGGAAAGGTCAGGTGAATAGGTGGATGTGACAAAATCTCCCAACCAAGGGTATTGAGCTTTTCTATCGCCATTATTGCTGTATGTGGGCACGAATTATCCTGCAGGAACACATTTTTTTGGTTTGCCTTTCGAGCAAATTGTCCTGAACCCGTTGAAGTTGTGCCGAGTATACGTTCGCAGTAATCGTTTGGTCTGGGTTTAGAAGCTCAATGTGTGACACCGGCTGTTGCCCACCATACGCAAATGAAAATCTTCCTTTGGTGCAGGTTGGGCTTCGGCGTGTGTGATACATTCTCGTTGAGCGACAGCCATTGGTATGATCGCTTAGTATTACTGTACTGTACATAACCCATTTTTCATCACATGTTAAAAACTTGTTTAAAGTGATTATTTAAAACACGAAAAAACTTTTTTGGGGACCTAATATATAAAGAAATATTAATATTATTGTTGCACGTATTCATATCACGTTTTCTGTGTAAATTTGGCTAAATTACTGAAGAAACTGAATTAAAGCAGGAACTAAACCTTTTTTCTTTTCAATTTACATTTTGTAGTTGGGATCTTAAGATTTAGGGTTTACTGGGCTCTCAGATTTTACAAGATAAAAACATTTCATGTGTACGTAGTTATGATTTGGTAGTATAAATACATGATTAATTATAATATAAAACAAACTTCGTGGTTATGATTATGAAGTGCTCTATATATATATATATATAAGCTTTATAATAAATATATAATTCATTTTGGGTTTCTTCAGAAAAAGAAATATTAAAGTATTACATTCGCGGCTCCATCTGTGAAAGTAACAGATCTGTAAAAGTAGTAGAAAAAAATCAAGGGTACTTACGTATTATCGGGACTACCAAACTGTTTATTATGTATTTTGGCTCTCGTCATTTTCGTTTAAACTAACGAAAATATCACAATTTAACCTAACCAATCATCAAGGGCGTACAGTTGACCTAACCAGGCATTCAGTTGACCTAACCGGGCATTTTCTGTTTTATTTTGTTTTTCGTAGCTAACCGACTAACGGCGTTATTCTCTCATCCTTAAATTGCCCGAAATGTGACAGTGAGTGCCTAATACGAAAAGATCAGAAAACATTTAGGTGAAATAACCAATATTAACCTGTTAGGTCAACTGAACGCCCGGTTAGGTCAACTGAACGCCCTTGATGATTGGTTAGGTTAAGCTGTGATATTTTCGTTAATTTAAACGAAAATGACGAGATCAAAAATACATAATAAACAGTTTGGTACTCCCGATAATACTAAATTACTAAGTACCAAATCAAGAATTATCACCAAATAATGCAAAAAAAACAATAATTATCACCGATTAAGGTAAAACTTTACAAAACACCCGCATTGCCATAAAACATGCTACAGTAACGAAACATATATCAATCGATAGAGAAAAAAATGGTGCAAGCAGCTATGTATCATTTTGAAAATATTAGAACATAACAAAGTTATAACACTATAAAGATGTTACTAGGCCTATCATAGCTTACTGTACACCATTTGGATCTTTTCCGTTTCATGTACTGTTTCCGATTTTGTTGAAAATAAGATATTTAATGTAGGTTAACTGAATGCCCGGTTAGGTCAACTGTACGCCCTTGACGATTGGTTAGGTTAAGTTGTGATATTTTCGTTAAAACTAACGAAAATATCACGATTTAACATAACCAATCGTCAAGGGCGTATAGTTGACCTAACCTGGCATTCAATTAACCTTAGTTATTTAATTGGTGATAATTATTTTTTTTTTATTTTTTTTTTTTTTCCTGCCACTTTTACAGAGCTGCTACGTTGGTTAAATTTAACACAATCCTCTGTAACTAGTTTAAGCTCACTGACGGAACATCCAGTGTACACATTCATCATCAACAACGTTACACCGCTTAGGGTACTAACAGGCACAAACTTTGGACACCAGCGGGAAACAACATCACTCATCTACAAACAATATATTCGCTCAGTTATGGACTATGCTAGCCCATGCTGGGCACCCATTATCTCAAACACACACATAAACACCTTACAAACAATACAAAACAACGCTCTTCGTATCATTACAGGATGCACTCAAACAACACCAATAGAACACCTGCACACAGAAACAAAAATACTAAAAGTTAGGGAACATTTAGACATGAGGGGAACACAATTCATGGCAGCAGCGACAACTAACCCACAACACCCTTGCCACTACATGTACAATCATGCACCAACACCTCGCACCATTAAGGTAACACCAGAGAGACATTATAACCAAATACTCCATTCCATACCACGCCCCACAGACATCACACAGTACAGAAAACACACACCACACACCTAACCCACAAAGCACTGACACGACTCGGTCCGAATGCGGTCCTAGGTGCGAAGCCGCCGCCCATTAACAGGTCAGAGATCAGCCTGAGCAGATCGGATCGAGTTAACTTAGTACGATTCCGATGTGGACATCACCCCAACTTACGGACATATAAACACAGACTAGACAACTCCATAGACGACACCTGCCACCTGTGCCAAGACACACCACAAACAATTGAACACATTATGACGGACTGTACCGCTCTAGCACAACAACGAACACAACACAACATCACGAGTGCGCTGAACCTCTGGTCCACTCCGGAGAGGGCGATCGGTTACCTGCGTGCCGCCGGCTTGCTCGATCAGGGTGGGCTGATCGGCTAAACAACAACAACAACAACAACAACGTTACACTCCAAACTGACGCATTTCCACCTCATTGCCACATTTTATAGGCAATCATGCGGCGGAATGGCACAAAGTAGTTCTTATTAAAAACATTAATTAAAAATTTTTGGAGAAATTTAAAAAAAAATTAGAGATAGCAGGGTTTTTACTTACTCTATATCTATATAAATACATGACTTTTATAACTAAAGTTGATTTTCGTGGAGCCGTGAAAGTAATACTTAACCAAAGAAATAAAACATTTAAAAAGTAGTTCTAAAAATGGGTTAGGAACCAGTTTTTCAATCATTTTCAATGTGTAGAGAGAGAGAGAGAGAGAGAGAGAGAGAGAGAGGTCAAATTCATAGTTAACACTGTGACTGTCTCCAAGTACACACTCATTGTATGAATGATATAGTCATAGTGTGTTAGACGAGTTATTTTGATCCTTCATATAAACCAGGTGGATCCTATCGTATACACAGACTCGTGCGACATCGTTACTACAATTCAACTCATCTTCGTACGAGGTAGTGACGATAAATAATCGGAGTGTTTTCATCTTTTAAACCACCTTCTCAAAGAATGAACAAAAATCAACCCTCGTTATGAACCTTCAGTTTATTTAGTCTTGGAACCATGAGGTCTATATGATCACAGGCCTAAAATCTTACAAAATGATACTATAAAAAGTCTGTAATGAAACAATCACATGAATGAAACATTGTATTTGATAGTTAATTAAGAACTTTTATCGAATAATATCATCTCTTTCAAAGTTTTGACTGCTGATACAAAATACAAAGATAAAAAAAATAATCTTAATGGTAGTGATTCAGGTAGATTACTGCCCACTCATGTCATTCCCATTCGCATTTGCGGCAAAGACGCCAATGGGAATAGCTAATATTTGCTAGCCTAACTTAATTTAACCTAACCTAACAATATTAGCCTAACGTAACCTAAACAAACCTAACCTAAGTTAACCTAACCTGGACCAAAGTGGGAAAACCGTGGATAAGATTGGAAATGAGGTTGAGTAAAAGTAAACCAACCATTCTGGTAGTGCAATGATTCTAGCCTTTTTATAATTTCACGATCATCAAAGTATTAGTGTCTGAGTTTTTTTTTATCAAAATTTATAAAATTAATCTATGAATAAAAAGAAATATCTCGGAAATAACTAAAATTCATGAAAATCATTACATAAAAATGAAATATAGGCTACACCAAATGACACGAGAGGAACTATGGGGTCAATTTGACCCCAAGTAAATAAAATAACAATCCTCCTGAAGGTATTCGGTAAAAGCAATAAAATTTTGATATATAGTGGACCCCCTAGTTACGAGGGGTTCGACTAACGAAATTTCGACATACGAGGCGACATCAATGTTAAAATCTGGTTCGAGTTCCGAGAAAATTTGCGACCTACGAGTGGCAAGCGAGAACATTATCATGTCGGATGACTCCCCCTCTAAGCAGTGACCCGTCCCTGCTGTTTCCGGCCTGACCTCAGATGACGACTATGCATGGAAGTAGTATAGCCGAAAAAGGGGAGAGTGCAAGAATGTTGCAGGTTATTATGTAATGTTGCAAAGGGGGGTGTGGGTTGTTGGGAAGGGGGTTGTTGCAGAGGGGGTTGTTGCAAAGGGGTGGGGGTTGTTGCAAATGGGGGTGGGGGTTGTTGCAAAGGGGGTTGTTGCAAAGGGGGGTGGGGGGAAACTTGGAGGCGGCGTTATCCCCCAAGAGAAAGGAGGAGAGAAAGGAGGAGAGGTGTTCACCTGGCAGGAGCCAAGTGCACATTAAGACTTCAGCCGAGTTGGCGTTGTTTTATAGGCTCCTAATCAGCCAGTTGGCGTAAATGGCTTGAGTTGCCAGATACCGCAATACCATTGTATACATTATTATAGACTCCTAATCAGCCAGTTGGCTGTAAATGGTTGTCAGATACCTCGTTTTAGCAGTATTATTGCATACATTATTATTATATACGCCTAATCAGCCAAGGGGGGAGAGGTACACATGCAGTAGGTACACATGCTGGAGGTACACACATACGCACACATGCAGGGGTACACATGCAGGGGCACACATGCAGTACACATGCTGGAGGCAAACATGCAGGAGAGAGAGACACCTGAAGGAGGAAGATACATGCAGGAGAGAGAGAGAGAGAGACACCTGAAGGAGGGAGAGAGACACCTGAAGGACAGAGTGGAGTTCTCCCCCAATTTATTTTCGTTTCCCTAACCTAAGAGGCCACTAAGGGGTTTACCAAAGGGCCAGAAATAGAAGGAGCAGAGCTCCTTACTCGGCTGGAGCCGAGGGGGAATGGTTCTTCACCAGCTTCGCGATCTTTTATAATCCTCTATTCTGGCTGAGTTGCCAGATCACGCCTTGTATTGGGGTGCCGAGTTGCCAGATCGCACCATGTATTCTAATAAGCATTGTGTACCACAATATGGTAGATGAATTAAATAATTACACACTTAATTGAAATATAGATGTATATAGTGTTTTACAATAGATGTATATAGTGGATTATATGCAAAATATAACATTAACTTGAGCTTCCTTGAAGATGAACGAAGCAAATAACATAGTTATCCATAATTCAGCCGAAACAATTAATTTTATGGGTAACTATTTCGACATAAGTTTACTATAATTATATCAGTCTTTTAAATATCTTCTGATATATATTATATATAAAATACCACAATATATATTTATAGTTATTCAGTAACACATTAGAAAGATTTACGCAATAATAGAATTAACAAAGTTACCCAATAAATAATTCGTTAGACAGAACGAATTTTTATAAGGGATACCCAGCTTCATTAAACTTGAAGATGAACGAAGCAAATAACATAGTTATCCATAATTCAGCCGAAAACAATTAATTTTATGGGTAACTATTTCGACATAAGTTTACTATAATTATATCAGTCTTTTAAATATCTTCTGATATTATATATATATAAAATACCACAATATATATTTATAGTTATTCAGTAACACATTAGAAAGATTTACGCAATAATAGAATTAACAAAGTTACCCAATAAATAATTCGTTAGACAGAAACTAATTTTTATAAGGGATACCCAGCTTCATTAAACTTGAAGATGAACGAAACAAATAACATAGTTATCCATAATTCAGCCCTCACGAATAACGAAACGAAATGATCATTTACGATACAATTCGAAATACGATAATTTACGATACAATTCGAAACCCACCAAACGAGATGAAAAGTTAAGAAACATACGAGCCTCATTCCCTGCGAAGAAAAAATGAAAAACGAAATTAAAAGAAACGAAGAAAGTTGGATTTCCCCAAAACACAGTCCACTATAGCGAGGTTGGTTTCGGAGAAAATCTGCTTGCGAGAGACCTTTCTTAAAGACAGCCCTCGATAAGTACTCAATGCTCCAAATATTGATATTGCCATTGTTATTACTTCTACAATGAATCCAATTAAATTCTGCTTATTAAATAACTTTTTTAGACACTTGATTTTTATTATAAATATTTAAGTCACGAATAACAGTGGGAAAAACGTACACACAATAAATATATATATATATATATATATATATATATATGGGATGAATTTCACAATAAAACACGTGAAATGAATGAATGCTGCAAACCCACAAGGAAAAAGAAAAACGATTCCAAGGCCTTTCGTGTATTCAAAGCTACACCTCGTCAGGGAATGAAGTTAAAAGGCGAGAAGCCATATATATATACAACGTACAGGAAAAACAAAACAATTAGCACATACTTAACAAGGGTTAATGAGAGGCAAAAGAAATTTTAACATGATATCGTCAATTTTATAAGTCCCCGAGCTGTTATTGAAATTGTTTTTAAAATGAATAAATGCACATTCTAGAATATTTCGTTCTATATATCTCTGTTTTAACAAGCGCTTTAGAACTATCCCACTTGATGCTATGGTTACATCTATACATATGGTTAAATAAA
This sequence comes from Bathynomus jamesi, assembly GCA_023014485.1. Lineage (NCBI taxonomy): Eukaryota > Metazoa > Arthropoda > Malacostraca > Isopoda > Cirolanidae > Bathynomus > Bathynomus jamesi. The sequence goes on along the minus strand of JAJOZX010000055.1, from coordinate 227,052 downwards.
GCATTGGAAGTACTAGCTGTTCTACAAGCATATTTATGCTGTTTTACCCTAATATCTAACGTTTTACCGGTTTGGCCTATATATACTGAGTTACATTGTGTACATCCGATCGAATACACACAACCAACAACGTTATCAGGGCTATTCTTTATTAGGCGTGATTTAACAGTATTATTATACTTAAAGATTACATTAATGCCAATTGCTTTAAGTACAGTTGGAAGGTATTGAAAATTAACATGGTAAGGTAGGCTAAGGATATTTTTACGCTGAAATTCCTTTACAATTACATTATTATAATACCTATTCTTGGCTTTCTTAAGACAGTTATCTAAAAATGAAATAGGATAACATAATTTAGTACCAATATTCATGATATTGCATAACTCGGAATCTAAAAATTCAGGACTGCAACTCTCAATGCTCGAAGAAACATAGCAGAGAAAATAGAGGATTTAATCGAAGGATGATGGTCAGAATAAAAATGCACGTAAGTTATTATTAGTAGGCTTAGTAGACTTCATATTTGAACTGATTAGAGCATCTCCAAATTTTTTAGATCAAGAAAAGGTAGGCTTCCCTCATTTTCTTTTTCAACTGTAACTTAATAGATGGGGCTAATTGTTGAGCCTACCAAGAAATAAGTCCACATCCAAATTATTAGGCCAAAGGCATAAAAATCATCTATATACCTGTACCAAACCAGGTAAAATTAACAATCGTAGGCAAAATTCTACTTTCAAAAATTCCATATAAAATTAGCTAGTACAGGTGAAAGGGATTTCCCATAGCCAATCCAAACGACATAACATAAAACTTATTTCAAACTGAATTTACAATCTTTGACACACAGCTTAATTAACTCAATAAGAGTGTTGTGTTGAACAGGGAAAGAATATTCAGAAATCTTATCTTTTAAGAAATCAAGTAGGTCATCAACAGGGACTTTTAGCCTACCTTACCATGTTAATTTCAATACCTTCCACTGTACTTAAAGCAATTGGCATTAATGTAATCTTTAAGTATAATAATACTGTTAAATCACGCCTAATAAAGAATAGCCTGATAACGTTGTTGGTTGTGTGTATTCGATCGGATGTACACAATGTAACTCAGTATATATAGGCCAAACCGGTAAAACGTTAGATATTAGGGTAAAACAGCATAAATATGCTTGTAGAACAGCTAGTACTTCCAATGCTTTATTAACCATATGTATAGATGTAACCATAGCATCAAGTGGGATAGTTCTAAAGCGCTTGTTAAAAACAGAGATATAATAGAACGAAATATTCTAGAATGTGCTTTATCATTTTAAAAACAATTTCAATAACAGCTCGGGGACTTATAAAATTGACGATATCATGTTAAAATTTCTTTTGCCTCTCATTAACCCTTGTTAAGTATGTGCTAATTGTTTTGTTTTTCCTGTACGTTGTATATATATATGGCTTCTCGCCTTTTAACTTCATTCCCTGACGAGGTGTAGCTTTGAATACACGAAAGGCCTTGGAATCGTTTTTTTTTCCTTGTGGGTTTGCAGCATATATATATATATATACACAGACTGTGCATGGAACAAGGAACTCTTCTGGGATAATTAAATCCACTATAGTCCGAGTAAGTAATGACAAATACCGCCTCGGTGGTGTAGTGGTTAGCGTCGCGAAACTACGAATCCATCGGCCCAGGGTTCGAGACCCGACGGCAGCCGGCGCGCAGCAAAACCCAGCTGTTCATCCTTCCACACAATAAAGAAAGTGGTTGGTAGATAATGGATACCCTAGGAGGCCTAGTGGTCAAGACGCTGGGCTACTGATGGGTCGTGGTTTTCGGAATCCACGTTAAACTGTAGGTCTAAGGTGGAGTGAAAAGCTTGACCTTCGTCAGAATGAACAATTCGGGCGGAAGCTAACCAAAGGTTAGCCCGACGCGGGCAACGGGTCACTCGCAAAGAGAATTTATCATTGGTAAACTTCCTTCCAGACCACTCTTTCTATATATATATATATATATATAGAAAGAGAGCGAGAGTTTTGTTCAATAAATAATAATCGAAAAAAACATCATAATGCACGATTTTCTATGTAGCAATACTAATTAACTCTTTCTCGCCTACGGCGGTACAAGAACATAATACGTGCACTCGCTCGTAAATTAGACCGCCAGTTTACATGGGTTCAGAAATACATCTCGTCGATGGGATTCGTTGCTTACTCTACCACATGGACTTTTATATGTAAGAGACCTAACCTAACCTACGAAATACATCTCGTCGGGCCGATCCTAGAGCCATATATAGCAATGGAAATGAGCGCGATGTGTCGTTAAATACGTGATTTAAAATAACAGGACCATTTGACCCGAGGCAGTAGTATACCCGAAAAACATCGTAATGCACGATTTTTTCTATGTAGCAATAATAATTAACTCTTTCAAATACGTGATTTAAAATAACAGGACCATTTGACCCGAGGCAGTAGTATACCCAAAAACATCGTAATGCACGATTTTTTCTATGTAGCAATAATGATTAACTCTTTCAAATACGTGATTTAAAATAACAGGATCATTTAACCCGAGGCAGTAGTATGGCCCAAAAAACATCGTATAACCTAACTATAATTTGCAACTATAGTTTACCTTGACTTTCATATGCTTCTATCCTGTTTTATTAATAAAGATTTTTAACTTTTAATAACGTATGAATAAAGATTTTTAACATTTAATTTTATTTTAGTATTTATTCATGCCACGCCGCCTTAGACCACAGCTTAACGTTGAAACCGAATGTTCTTTTTAAAATATAATTAGGATATAATTTCTTTATTATAAAATAAGTTAACAATTATGTTAACAACAATACTAATAATTTGTAAGTAAAAAATATATATAAGGGACTACCATAGAAATGTAAGTGCCTATAATTCGATTTTATATATATGTTACTCGTCCGGTCTCGTTATAGCGGATTGGTACACGTCAGAGCTCCACCCAGCTACATCGGCAGCCAATCACTACGAACATCTGGTCTTTTGGGCGGAGCTTGGCGAATGTGCATATAAAAGGGGATATTTTCAGTTGGGAGTAACAGTAGCTATTTTCGCATCAGTGAATAATCATTCCTCAACCATGGACCTGTACGTCTCCCCAGACTTGTATGAAGAACGTGATACTGCAGCATTAACCACAATTAGTCTTTTCAATGCGGTTGATTGTGGCGAACTATTTTCGACGCAAACCGTAGAAGATATTTGCAGTGACGCTCCTTACAATCCGACGCAAGGGACTACCATAGAAATGTAAGTGTCCATAATTCGATTTTATATATATACGGAGAGTTGTAGTATTTCGTCAAATAGATACTAGTCAAAAATGTCAATCAATGTTATTTCCCCATCATGCTAAAATCGAAATTGGTAATCGAACCAAAGATATCTTCACATAATGGATCTGTCTGTCTGTATACTCTGTATATGTTTTCATTATTCCTTTAAGGTCCGATGAGGATTTGACACGTGTTATACAATCTTTTGAAGAACCTCGGAATATGGATGATATACTGATCAGTCAGCAGTGTCACACATCCTCCACCATAGACCTGTACGTCTCCCCAGACTTGTATGAAGAACGTGATACTGCAGCATTAACCACAATTAGTCTTTTCAATGCGACTGATTGTGGCGAACTATTTTCAACGCAAACCGTAGAAGATATTTGCAGTGACGCTCCTTACAACCCGACGCAAGGGACTACCATAGAAATGTAAGTGTCTATAATTAGAATTTATATATATATATATGGAGAGTTGTAGTATCTCGTCAAATAGATACTCGCCAAAAATGTCAATCAGTGTTATTTCCCCATTATGCTAAAATCGAAATTTTTATGGCGTTCACTCCTCGAACCAAAGATATCTTCACATAATGGGGATCTGTCTGTCTGTATACTCTGTATATGTTTTCATTATTCCTTTAAGGTCCGATGATGATTTGACACGAGTTATACAATCTTTTGAAGAATCTCGGAATAGGGAGGGTATACTAATCAGTCAACAATGTCACACACCGAAATAATGTAAGTGTTTTTCGATCTTTTTGGGATAAGAAGACACAATATATTTTCATAAATTTATTAAATGAAAGAAATCAGTACAATAAACGAATATACCGTTACAAATATACGAACAAAAACATTATAATATACAACGAGTACGTACAATTGGAAAACGGTTTTTTATCTGTCTGCATACCATTTCATCGTTTCGGTGAGTGTGACACGGTCAAATAAATTTAAAAAATTTATAAATTCTTTATCATTTGACATATGCATGTGAAATGAGACACAGTACATTCCGCAAACATTAGTAAAATATCCCTGCATACGAAATGGGTTCTAACAACTTCGGGAATATGTAACTGAGCGAGAAATTTTACAATAATAGGGTCACTCCAGGGTTGAGTACCGAGTGAATCAAAATAGTACAGGCGCTGTCTATTTTTAAAATAGACAGCGATCCAGTGAATCCCTTCATTACCGATGATGTCTGTGTTCACAATAAGACTACCGCATTCTCGCGTACTTGGCAAACTCAATGTTTCATTCTTCGCAAACACGCCGATAAATTTGGAACGTGTGACTCGCTCCATTACTTTCTGAAGTGTATTAGCATCCATTTTAAAAGTCAGTGATAACGCTTCTAAATCTATCTACTTCTATTAGGGCTTGCGATTCGAGATATACTAGTACACTAATAGGAGCGTCTATAGGCTTGGCGAATTCCAGCCGCACTGAGATGTTACCGCTCTGCTGTGGTGTTAAATGGGTATTTACGCTAGCAGATAAGTCAGGTGTAATGTCAAACGGATAAAGGTTAAATTGATCAATGAATTCTTCCTGCGTTACCCCATTACCAAGCTCATCACAATCACCTGCAATATGGGTCAGATTACTATAAGCTCTGGCACAAAGAGGTAACACAGCGTCTGATGAATAGTCCGTACCCATTGTTCCACCCAAAGCAGTGCCATTAACGTATAGAGTTATATTTTTAAGTCCGAAATTCTCGAATTTAAAGGCACTCTTTTTATATTTTCCATTCACCGAAGCGTGGTCCTGCATGCCGATTAATATCCTTTTAGGAAGATTTCCCAGGGCAATGTTTTCTATCTGCTTCGATGCCAACCCTGCAGGAACCGTATATAGTTTGATCTGCACTCTGTTAATAGGATATTTCACTGTAGCGTTTAGTAAATTTTTCTCAATTTCTAGTTGTTTTGGTGAACTTAATTTCACTCGCCGTACGCGGAGGTATGTGTCCATAATGTGAACCACAACGGACTTTGCACCCTCTTCTTGATTCGCATCCAGATTTAAGCAGATCTCAGGACTCGTGCGGGTGAGCTTTATTTTCATATCCACCCCGTTCACAAGCAACTTCTCCTGGAAAGTGAAATCTGTGTGCAACCGTCCAAAAACTCGTATATTTTCTTTTTAGAATTTTTAAATTTGTCCTTTATACTATTTTCATCTTTAGTTTGATAATATCCCTCCGCACTTAAAAAGGTAGCCTTCGCTTCTTTGGAAAAGTTGAGGACATTTTCCAAATAGGCTCGTAGATGATAGTACCCCGTGCCTGCCGATATGTTGGTCTGATTTAAATATACGTCACACTGGTTGAATATGGCGTGCAGAAAGTTTGTTTCAGGGTATACAGCATATTTGTCATCGCAGGCCATTCCATCAGAATGGGCTATACGTAGCTTAGCGTACATGTGCACACAGCTTGGATCAAAAAAGTAAGGACCTGAGCTGGGTATCACGAATTCTATAGGTGCACTCGGGGAACTAATTGTGTTTAAAGGGTTAATTGTAATAAAGTCACTGTGCTCAATAGAAACTTGGGTTGGCGGGAGCTCAAAAAAGGACAGCTCCGATTTACAGCATTGTGAACTACATGGGTGGATGAAGCGTGCCATGGCGAAATAGTGACTCCTCTCTCGACAAGTGGTAAACAAACTATGATTCATGAGATCAATATCCTTAGCTTATATCAGTCAAAAAAGTGGTCAACCATAGGTTTCATTCGCTTACAGCATTTCTTTTTTGATAGCCTTTTACGTTTAATACCACGTGACCCCTTCTTCTTCTTCCGGGGAGCCCTCTTCTTCTTCTTCCCGCCACCACGCATTTTTCTCTTTGCATCTTTGATGATTTCGTTCCGTGTACGCTTTAAATGTTTTTTAGAGCTTCTTTAGGTTTAGCCCCGGCCAATATGTCTTCTGCAGTGTTAAGGCCTGATTGTAGCGCTTTCCTTCCAAGGTATCTGGCACCCCTCTTCAGCAAAGGAACAGCCGTACGTAGTATGGATGAAAAAATGGATCCAAGTCCACTACCGCGCTGGTATCGCATCCCTCGATAGACGGTGAAAGGCTTTCTATCCATTATAACTCAGGGCGTCGAAAGTGTAGCTTCACTGTTAAGCTCCCGTTACCGAATGGGAAGTTTTCGCCCTCAATCGTTCTTATATATATTGTGATATTGGTTATTAAATTAGTTGCGACATTCACATAATGGGGTCTGTCATATGTAATACTCAAACTCCTTCCTCTATGGTTGGGGATGTGAGCAATGCGCAGCAGGCGTGCCTGGGTATCCCCAACAAACTGGTGCTCCACTATATTACTGTAAATATAGCACATGTCTGGGGACCTTTCAGCCAATTTCTCCATCTTCAATTGATACATTAATCTGGACAAGTTATACTGTGTCTCGTGAAATGTGTCTCTTTGGAAGGCTGCGCTATATCGGCCGTTGGTTAGAATTTTGAACTTTCTATGTTCTTTAAGACATCTGTTAGTCTTTGATTTTAGGATTAGTGTATGTGCAGGGTTGTTTACGATTTCATATACTAAATCATTCGTAAGGTTTGAGTTTCTTAAACTTACGTTTAAGCCTCTCACAACATCCTCGGCCGAACCATATTAACCCGGCCCTAGTCTTACTTCTGTACTGTAATACCGTGCAATCTTAGTCCGAGCGATGCGCATAGTTTCATCCATAGCTACCCCAGCTTTTTCACACTCGTCAATGTCTCTAAGAATCGTAAAAACGGTTTCTTTATGTTCAATATTTAAAAAGACGGTGTCCAGCTGAATTTCGCATAGGTGGGGATATGCGAAATTCAGCTGGACACCGTCTTTTTAAATATTGAACATAAAGAAACCGTTTTTACGATTCTTAGAGACATTGACGAGTGTGAAAAAGCTGGGGTAGCTATGGATGAAACTATGCGCATCGCTCGGACTAAGATTACACGGTATTACAGTACAGAAGTAAGACTAGGGCCGGGTCAATATGGTTCGGCCGAGGATGTTGTGAGAGGCTTAAACGTGAGTTTAAGAAACTCAAACCTTACGAATGATTTAGTATATGAAATCGTAAACAACCCTGCACATACACTAATCCTAAAATCAAAGACTAACAGACGTCTTAAAGAACATAGAAAGTTCAAAATTCTAACCAACGGCCGATATAGCGCAGCCTTCCAAAGAGACACATTTCACGAGACACAGTATAACTTGTCCAGATTAATGTATCAATTGAAGATGGAGAAATTGGCTGAAAGGTCCCCAGACATGTGCTATATTTACAGTAATATAGTGGAGCACCAGTTTGTTGGGGATACCCAGGCACGCCTGCTGCGCATTGCTCACATCCCCAACCATAGAGGAAGGAGTTTGAGTATTACATATGACAGGCCCCATTATGTGAATGTCGCAACTAATTTAATAACCAATATCACAATATATATAAGAACGATTGAGGGCGAAAACTTCCCATTCGGTAACGGGAGCTTAACAGTGAAGCTACACTTTCGACGCACTGAGTTATAATGGATAGAAAGCCTTTCACCGTCTATCGAGGGATGCGATACCAGCGCGGTAGTGGACTTGGATCCATTTTTTCATCCATACTACGTACGGCTGTTCCTTTGCTGAAGAGGGGTGCCAGATACCTTGGAAGGAAAGCGCTACAATCAGGCCTTAACACTGCAGAAGACATATTGGCCGGGGCTAAACCTAAAGAAGCTCTAAAAAAACATTTAAAGCGTACACGGAACGAAATCATCAAAGATGCAAAGAGAAAAATGCGTGGTGGCGGGAAGAAGAAGAGGGCTCCCCGGAAGAAGAAGGGGTCACGTGGTATTAAACGTAAAAGGCTATCAAAAAAGAAATGCTGTAAGCGAATGAAACCTATGGTTGACCACTTTTTTGACTGATATAAGCTAAGGATATTGATCTCATGAATCATAGTTTGTTTACCACTTGTCGAGAGAGGAGTCACTATTTCGCCATGGCACGCTTCATCCACCCATGTAGTTCACAATGCTGTAAATCGGAGCTGTCCTTTTTTGAGCTCCCGCCAACCCAAGTTTCTATTGAGCACAGTGACTTTATTACAATTAACCCTTTAAACACAATTAGTTCACCGAGTGCACCTATAGAATTCGTGATACCCAGCTCAGGTCCTTACTTTTTTGATCCAAGCTGTGTGCACATGTACGCTAAGCTACGTATAGCCCATTCTGATGGAACGGCCTGCGATGACAAATATGCTGTATACCCTGAAACAAACTTTCTGCACGCCATATTCAACCAGTGTGACGTATATTTAAATCAGACCAACATATCGGCAGGCACGGGGTACTATCATCTACGAGCCTATTTGGAAAATGTCCTCAACTTTTCCAAAGAAGCGAAGGCTACCTTTTTAAGTGCGGAGGGATATTATCAAACTAAAGATGAAAATAGTATAAAGGACAAATTTAAAAATTCTAAAAAGAAAATATACGAGTGTTTTGGACGGTTGCACACAGATTTCACTTTCCAGGAGAAGTTGCTTGTGAACGGGGTGGATATGAAAATAAAGCTCACCCGCACGAGTCCTGAGATCTGCTTAAATCTGGATGCGAATCAAGAAGAGGGTGCAAAGTCCGTTGTGGTTCACATTATGGACACATACCTCCGCGTACGGCGAGTGAAATTAAGTTCACCAAAACAACTAGAAATTGAGAAAAATTTACTAAACGCTACAGTGAAATATCCTATTAACAGAGTGCAGATCAAACTATATACGGTTCCTGCAGGGTTGGCATCGAAGCAGATAGAAAACATTGCCCTGGGAAATCTTCCTAAAAGGATATTAATCGGCATGCAGGACCACGCTTCGGTGAATGGAAAATATAAAAAGAGTGCCTTTAAATTCGAGAATTTCGGACTTAAAAATATAACTCTATACGTTAATGGCACTGCTTTGGGTGGAACAATGGGTACGGACTATTCATCAGACGCTGTGTTACCTCTTTGTGCCAGAGCCTATAGTAATCTGACCCATATTGCAGGTGATTGTGATGAGCTTGGTAATGGGGTAACGCAGGAAGAATTCATTGATCAATTTAACCTTTATCCGTTTGACATTACACCTGACTTATCTGCTAGCGTAAATACCCATTTAACACCACAGCAGAGCGGTAACATCTCAGTGCGGCTGGAATTCGCCAAGCCTATAGACGCTCCTATTAGTGTACTAGTATATCTCGAATCGCAAGCCCTAATAGAAGTAGATAGATTTAGAAGCGTTATCACTGACTTTTAAAATGGATGCTAATACACTTCAGAAAGTAATGGAGCGAGTCACACGTTCCAAATTTATCGGCGTGTTTGCGAAGAATGAAACATTGAGTTTGCCAAGTACGCGAGAATGCGGTAGTCTTATTGTGAACACAGACATCATCGGTAATGAAGGGATTCACTGGATCGCTGTCTATTTTAAAAATAGACAGCGCCTGTACTATTTTGATTCACTCGGTACTCAACCCTGGAGTGACCCTATTATTGTAAAATTTCTCGCTCAGTTACATATTCCCGAAGTTGTATGGAACCCATTTCGTATGCAGGGATATTTTACTAATGTTTGCGGAATGTACTGTGTCTCATTTCTCATGCATATGTCAAATGATAAAGAATTTATAAATTTTTTAAATTTATTTGACCCGTGTCACACTCACCGAAACGATGAAATGGTATGCAGACAGATAAAAAACCGTTTTCCAATTGTACGTACTCGTTGTATATTATAATGTTTTTGTTCGTATATTTGTAACGGTATATTCGTTTATTGTACTGATTTCTTTCATTTAATAAATTTATGAAAATATATGTGTCTTCTTATCCCAAAAAGATCGAAAAACACTTACATTATTTCGGTGTGACATTGTTGACTGATCAGTATACCCTCCCTATTCCGAGATTCTTCAAAAGATTGTATAACTCGTGTCAAATCCTCATCGGACCTTAAAGGAATAATGAAAACATATACAGAGTATACAGACAGACAGATCCCCATTATGTGAAGATATCTTTGGTTCGAGGATGAACGCCATAAAAATTTCGATTTTAGCATAATGGGGAAATAACACTGATTGACATTTTTGGCGAGTATCTATTTGACGAGATACTACAACTCTCCATATATATATATAAAATTCTAATTATAGACACTTACATTTCTATGGTAGTCCCTTGCGTCGGGTTGTAAGGAGCGTCACTGCAAATATCTTCTACGGTTTGCGTTGAAAATATTCGCCACAATCAGTCGCATTGAAAAGACTAATTGTGGTTAATGCTGCAGTATCACGTTCTTCATACAAGTCTGGGGAGACGTACAGGTCCATGGTGGAGGATGTGTGACACTGCTGACTGATCAGTATATCATCCATATTCCGAGGTTCTTCAAAAGATTGTATAACACGTGTCAAATCCTCATCGGACCTTAAAGGAATAATGAAAACATATACAGAGTATACAGACAGACAGATCCCCATTATGTGAAGATATCTTTGGTTCGATTACCAATTTCGATTTTAGCATGATGGGGAAATAACATTGATTGACATTTTTGACTAGTATCTATTTGACGAAATACTACAACTCTCCGTATATATATAAAATCGAATTATGGACACTTACATTTCTATGGTAGTCCCTTGCGTCGGATTGTAAGGAGCGTCACTGCAAATATCTTCTACGGTTTGCGTCGAAAATATTCGCCACAATCAATCGCATTGAAAAGACTAATTGTGGTTAATGCTGCAGTATCACTTTCTTCATACAATCTGGGGAGACGTACAGGTCCATGGTTGAGGAATGATTATTCACTGATGCGAAAATAGCTACTGTTACTCCCAACTGAAAATATCCCCTTTTATATGCACATTCGCCAAGCTCCGCCCAAAAGACCAGATGTTCGTAGTGATTGGCTGCCGATGTAGCTGGGTGGAGCTATGACGTGTACCAATCCGCTATAACGAGACCGGACGAGTAACATATATATAAAATCGAATTATAGGCACTTACATTTCTATGGTAGTCCCTTATATTATATTTTTTACTTACAAATTATTAGTATTGTTTGTTAACATAATTGTTAACTTATTTTATAATAAAGAAATTATATCCTAATTATATTTTAAAAAGAACATTCGGTTTCAACGTTAAGCTGTGGTCTAAGGCGGCGTGGCATGAATAAATACTAAAATAAAATTAAATGTTAAAAATCTTTATTCATACGTTATTAAAAGTTAAAAATCTTTATTAATAAAACAGGATAGAAGCATATGAAAGTCAAGGTAAACTATAGTTGTAAATTATAGTTAGGTTATACGATGTTTTTCGGGCATACTACTGCCTCGGGTTAAATGATCCTGTTATTTTAAATCACGTATTTGAAAGAGTTAATCATTATTGCTACATAGAAAAAATCGTGCATTACGATGTTTTTCGGGTATACTACTGCCTCGGGTCAAATGGTCCTGTTATTTTAAATCACGTATTTGAAAGAGTTAATTATTATTGCTACATAGAAAAAATCGTGCATTACGATGTTTTTCGGGTATACTACTGCCTCGGGTCAAATGGTCCTGTTATTTTAAATCACGTATTTAACGACACATCGCGCTCATTTCCATTGCTATATATGGCTCTAGGATCGGCCCTGACGAGATGTATTTCGTAGGTTAGGTTAGGTCTCTTACATATAAAAGTCCATGTGGTAGAGTAAGCAACGAACCCCATCGACGAGATGTATTTCTGAACCCATGTTAAACTGGAGGTCTAATTTACGAGCGAGTGCACGTATTATGTTCTTGTACCGCCGTAGGCGAGAAAGAGTTAATTAGTATTGCTACATAGAAAATCGTGCATTATGATGTTTTTTTCGATTATTATTTATTGAACAAAACTCTCGCTCTCTTTCTATATATATATATATATATATATATAGAAAGAGTGGTCTGGAAGGAAGTTTACCAATGATTAAATTCTCTTTGCGAGTGACCCGTTGCCCGCGTCGGGCTAACCTTTGGTTAGCTTCCGCCCGAATTGTTCATTCTGACGAAGGTCAAGCTTTTCACTCCACCTTAGACCTACAGTTTAACGTGGATTCCGAACCACGACCCATCAGCAGCCCAGCGTCTTGACCACTAGGCCTCCTAGGGTACCCATTTATCTACCAACCACTTTCTTTATTGTGTGGAAGGATGAACAGCTGGGTTTTGCTGCGCGCCGGCTGCCGTCGGGTCTCGAACCCTGGGCCGATGGATTCGTAGTCCGCGACGCTAACCACTACACCACCGAGGCGGTATTTGTCATTACTTACTCGGACTATAGTGGATTTAATTATCCCAGAAGAGTTCCTTGTTCCATGCACGGTGTTATATATATATATATATATATATATATATATATATATATATATATATATATATATATTGTGTGTACGTTTTTCCCACTGTTATTCGTGACTTAAATATTTATAATAAAAATCAAGTGTCTAAAAAAGTTATTTAATAAGCAGAATTTAATTGGATTCATTGTAGAAGTAATAACAATGGCAATATTAATATTTGGAGCATTGGGTACTTATCGAGGGCTGTCTTTAAGAAAGGTCTCTCGCAAGCAGATTTTCTCCGAAACCAACCTCGCTATAGTGGACTGTGTTTTGGGGAAATCCAACTTTCTTCGTTTCTTTTAATTTCGTTTTTTCATTTTTTCTTCGCAGGGAATGAGGCTCGTATGTTTCTTAACTTTTCATCTCGTTTGGTGGGTTTCGAATTGTATCGTAAATTATCGTATTTCGAATTGTATCGTAAATGATCATTTCGTTTCGTTATTCGTGAGGGCTGAATTATGGATAACTATGTTATTTGTTTCGTTCATCTTCAAGTTTAATGAAGCTGGGTATCCCTTATAAAAATTCGTTTCTGTCTAACGAATTATTTATTGGGTAACTTTGTTAATTCTATTATTGCGTAAATCTTTCTAATGTGTTACTGAATAACTATAAATATATATTGTGGTATTATATATATATATATATATCAGAAGATATTTAAAAGACTGATATAATTATAGTAAACTTATGTCGAAATAGTTACCCATAAAATTAATTGTTTTCGGCTGAATTATGGATAACTATGTTATTTGCTTCGTTCATCTTCAAGTTTAATGAAGCTGGGTATCCCTTATAAAAATTCGTTTCTGTCTAACGAATTATTTATTGGGTAACTTTGTTAATTCTATTATTGCGTAAATCTTTCTAATGTGTTACTGAATAACTATAAATATATATTGTGGTATTTTATATATAATATATATCAGAAGATATTTAAAAGACTGATATAATTATAGTAAACTTATGTCGAAATAGTTACCCATAAAATTAATTGTTTTCGGCTGAATTATGGATAACTATGTTATTTGTTTCGATAAGTTCAACTTCAAGGAAGCTCAAGTTAATGTTATATTTTGCATATAATCCACTATATACATCTATTGTAAAACACTATATACATCTATATTTCAATTAAGTGTGTAATTATTTAATTCATCTACCATATTGTGGTACACAATGCTTAATATATATATATATATTATATATATATTTCTATAATTCTGTTTTCTATGGTTGGTTGAATTATGGATAACTACGTTATTTGTTTCGTTCAACTTCAAGGAAGCTCAAGTTAATGTTATATTTTGCATATAATCCACTATATACATCTATTGTAAAACACTATATACATCTATATTTCAATTAAGTGTGTAATTATTTAATTCATCTACCATATTGTGGTACACAATGCTTATTAGAATACATGGTGCGATCTGGCAACTCAGCACCCCAATACAAGGCGTGATCTGGCAACTCAGCCAGAATAGAGGCTTATAAAAGATCGAGAAGCTGGTGAAGACTCATTCCCAGCTCGGCTCCAGCCGAGTAAGGACCTCTGTCCTTCTTTTGGCCCTTTGGTAAACCCCTTAGTGGCCTCTTAGGTTAGGAAAACGAAAATAAATTGGGAGAACTCCACTCTGTCCTTCAGGTGTCTCTCTCCTCTCTTCAGGGTCTCTCTCTCTCTCTCCTCATGTATCTCTCCTCCTTCAGGTCTCTCTCTCCTGCATGTTTCTCCAGCATGTGTACTGCATGTGTACTCCTGCATGTGTGCGTATGTGTGTACCTCCTGCATGTGTACCTACTGCATGTGTACCTCTCCCCCCTTGGCTGATTAGGCGTATATAATAATAATGTATGCGATAATACTGCTAAAAAGAGGTATCTGACAACCATTTACAGCCAACTGGCTGATTAGGAGTCTATAATAATGTATACAATGGTATCGCGGTATCTGGCAACTCAAGCCATTTACGCCAACTGGCTGATTAGGAGCCTATAAAACAACGCCAACTCGGCTGAAGTCTTAATGTGCACTTGGCTCCTGCCAGGTGAACACCTCTCCTCCTTTCTCTTGGGGGATAACGCCGCCTCCAAGTTTCCCCCCACCCCCCTTTGCAACAACCCCCTTCCCCCTTTGCAACAACCCACCCCCCTTTTGCAACAACCCCCTTCCCAACAACCCCACACCCCCTTTGCAACATTACATAATAACCTGCAAGATTCTTGCACTCTCCCCTTTTGCGGCTATACTACTCATGGATTTGGATTTTCGACACGGATTTTTACTTAGTACCGTACACCAACTTTAACTCAAGGTAGGGTAAGTACTGCACACAAATTATTTTATTAATTTTTATTAACTAATATATACACTGTACAATACACATAAGTAGTATAGCCGAAAAAGGGGAGAGTGCAAGAATGTTGCAGGTTATTATGTAATGTTGCAAAGGGGGCGGGGTTGCTGCAAAGAGGGGGTGGGGTTGTTGCAAAGGGGGGTGGGGGTTGTTGCAAAGGGGGAGGGGTTGCACAAAAAAGAAAAACGAAAAAAAAAAAAAAAAAAATACCCCAAAGGGCCCTTTGTTGCCAACCTAGGTTGCAATGGGCATGCAACTTGGGGGCCTCCCCCAAGCTATTCCCCCCAAAGGGCCAGAGAGAAAGGAGGAGAGAAAGGAGGAGAGGTGTTCACCTGGCAGGAGCCAAGTGCACATTAAGACTTCAGCCGAGTAGGCGTTGTTTTATAGGCTCCTAATCAGCCAGAATCAGCCAGTTGGCTGAATCAGCCAGTTGACTGAGCCAAGGGGGGAGGGGTACACCTGAAGGAGAGAGAGACGCCTGAAGGAGAGAGAGAGACGCCTGAAGGAGAGAGAGAGAGAGAGAGAGAGACACCTGTAGGAGAGAGAGACGCCTGAAGGAGAGAGAGACACCTGTAGGAGAGAGAGAGAGACGCCTGGAGGAGAGAGAGAGAGACACCTGGAGGAGAGAGAGGAGTTCTCCCCCAAGTTATTTTCGTTTTCCTAACCTAAGAGGCCACTAAGGGGTTTTACCAAAGGGCCTGAAAGAGAAGGACCAGAGGTCCTTGCTCGGCTGGGAGCCGAGCTTGAATGAGTCTTTCACCACCTTATCGGTCTTTTATAAGCCTCTATTCTGGCTGAGTTGCCAGATAGCGCAATGTGTTCAGTTGCCAGATAGCGCCATGTGTCCCAGAAATATTAATCATCCATTGTGTAACACAATATGACGGTAGTTATTCCAATTAAATTCTGTTTATTAAATAAATACACACTCAATCTTTATTAATTGCATACCTTTCCAGTTTTTTTTTTTGCAATGATCGGATTGATCTTGCTAGATATATATTATTATGCTATATATATATATATACACACATTCTTTTAAACATCTTATGTTAGGTAAATATATATATATATATATATATATATATATTATATATATATATATACATATATATATATTATTTATTTTTCATATTATAACATTTAATTTTAGTTTAACGTTTAGAAGCAAATTTAACATTAACTTGAACTTCATTGAACTTGAAGCTAAACTTTTCGAAACAAATAACATAGTTTACCACACATAATTCGAAAACTTCATAATAGAAAATAATTAATTTTATGGTTAACTAGTTTATTTCGTTTACTATAATTATATATATACAGTCTTTTAAACAGCTTATGATACATATATATATAGATGGGGCTCGATTGATTAACTATTAAATATATTATGGTTTTTTTATATGCTTTGTGCACAGACAAGCGTGTGTTTCATAATTTCTCTTCATTTGAAGTGAAGGGAGACTTATCAGGGATTGGGGGAAGGTCTCTCATTATGAGTTGCTGTTCACAACGAAATCTTTTAGTTGGAGACAACTCACCATAATAATGGTAAAAAGTGGATTGAAGTGAAGGGAGACTTATCAGGGATTGGGGGGAAGGTCTCTCATTATGAGTTGCTGTTCACAACGATATCTTTTAGTTGGAGACAACTCACCATAATAATGGTAAAAAGTGGTATCTGGCAACCGAATAGAAGCTCTTTCCGAAGAACAAAATAAAATAATTATCATCATATGTTTTCACAGAAAACAGTTTTTACTTTTAAACTTAAATCATTGTGATTAAATAAGCACATATACAGAGATTAGTTTAAATAAGTTATCAATAAGAAGGAAAGAATAAAACGAAATTATTTTTTAATATACGCTTTATTTACGTTTGTTATTATTTTTTAATTTAATATGCGTCATAATTAGTTGGGTATCCCTTATAAAAATTCATTTTCTGTCTAACGAATTATTTATTGGGTAACTTTGTTAATTCTGTTATATTACTAAAATATTGAAAGTTGCTTTACTTTTAATCAATCCGGTTGATAATTACTTTATAACTTGGGAGTTAAACTTTTAAAAGATGCTGTAAACTATAAAAGCATCCTGATCTTAAGTTAGGCATATCAATAATATATTTTTAAGTCATACGTAAGGGAAAAACGAACGGAAATGAAAATTTATGAAACAATTCGACGATCGTCATTCCCCAAACCCGTATATATATATATATATATATATATAATATCTAAGTTGTATCGAGATGAAAATTTACGAAACACACGAGTCTCTTTCCATGCGAAAAAAATTGAAACAATATGAAAATTTACGAAACAATTCAATATAACGTCGAATAATTCGAACAACTGTTTTTCGAACAATTGTGCTCGAACAATTGTGTTCGAACACAATGGGAAAAGATACAAGCATATCCCGTTATTTGAACAAAACTCTCTCTCTCTCTCTCTCTCTCTCTCTCTCTATATATATATATATATATATATATATATATATATATATATATTAGTGTAGACCAAAATGGGGGTAAATTATAAAGTTGAAGAAATCCTTGTTCCACATTAATGCCCTTGTTCCTTTGAACCAGGTAGACATGTCAGCAAAATTTTGGTCAAATATGAGAATATTTAGGGGTCCCGAGATTTAATGACTTATAAAAATTTCCAATGAATAGGCGCGCTTAGAACATCAATGATCAACTCAACTCTTGAGTTGCAACTTATGAAAAAATTTCTTCTTATTTAAGAAATTTTTGGTGTTAATAGAGTACAAAAACAATCTTAGATCATTATTTCAGAGAAAATTATTAATAAGGAAAACAAAAATTTTGGATAAAATATATTATCCTTAATTGGTCAACTCTAAATTAAAGGCTTTGCCTAATTGGCTTGAACCTTTTAGTTATCCTTTTTATCTCCTAATTTAACTGGTTTATTTTACTATTTCAAAAATTTAATTTTTTAAACTAAAAATGGCTACTCGTTCTAAAACTAAAGTTTGGCTCATTGGCCATTTAAATAAAGATATACTTTGTTGCCGCTTACCTACAAAACTGCAAGTTTTGCAAACATATTTCTTCCATCAAAAAGAGGAAAAATTGGGACGAAGAAGATCCATTAATCTTTGCTTAGATGAAGTGATGACCTACTGGGAGAAAGCCAGGATTCCCACAATGCGTAGAGACAGTGCCATCCGAAAGATTGTCTCTTTAATAAGCTGTTATGATAAATTGATGAAAAACAGAAAAAGGCCTGAGAAAAAATGCCGTATTGAAGAAGCTATGTTTAAAGATGAAATTAAGGCTGAAATTCTTGATATTGGTCACTCTAATGCCCTTTTGATGATGTCAAATGAAGAAGACAAGCTTTTCTACTTAAGCCAGCAAGAATATCCTACACAAAGTAGCATGGGTACAGTAGACCAAATTCTTGCAAAAAGAGAGAAAAGAAGGCTTCATCGTGAAGAATTAGAGTGTGAAAGAGCCCTCAAAGAGCAGAAGCGATCTAAAAGATCATTCTTGCCTGCCAATAGAGATGATTTCACATCGTCATCATCATCATCACCATCAACTAATGACGACAACCTTGAAATGAATTTTCAAGGTCCCTCTGAAGAGCAATTTAAAAAGAAAATGTTGGCTCCTAAAAAGTCAAAGCCTATTGACAAAAATGTTGTAGCAGCCTATGATAGAATGAATCTTTCCAATCGAGATGCAGCTATGTCTTATGCTGTTGTTGCTCAGTCTTTGGGCCATAATTTGGAAAACA
Source organism: Bathynomus jamesi (assembly GCA_023014485.1). Taxonomy (NCBI): domain Eukaryota; kingdom Metazoa; phylum Arthropoda; class Malacostraca; order Isopoda; family Cirolanidae; genus Bathynomus; species Bathynomus jamesi. Next base: position 208,122 of record JAJOZX010000055.1, on the reverse strand, counting down.
TTACAGTGTCAAAATCTACTATGCTTCGAACTCGGCAAAAGTTACGCAAAGAAATAGCAACAGAATATCAAGAGCAAGCATTTTGTCCTGGAGAGCCTTTAGTTCTTCATTGGGATGGAAAAATGCTCCCAGAGATATCAGGTTAGTTTTTTTGTCTGATTAATTTAGCATATTTATATTTATCTCTCAGGTGAAAAACTTAGTTGTGGGTCTGGTTTTCACACCTAGGCAATGTGTTATTATCTGGTTGGTTTTAATTAAACATTTTGATAGCTAAATTTCTATTTAATTAGGTTACATTTCACTGTCTGAAGCTAGTTTTCACAATCTACACCATTTTACCTTCAAATTAAAATAAATCAAGTTTAATTTAAAATTATATATTATATATATATAAATTATAATATATAAATATATTAAAATAAAATAAAATATTAAATATATAATATAATATATATAAAATAAAATATTAAAAATAAATATATATAAATTATATATAAATTATATATTTTAACTTTTTCTTGCAGGCGAAGGAAGAATGGAAAGGATTGCAGTGTTAGTCAGTGGGAATGGTGAAGAGAAATTGCTGGGAATTCCTAAAGTCACTGCTGGCACGGGTACGGAGATGGCTCGTGTTTGCATTTCTCTCCTGCAAGAACATGATATGACCCAGAGAATTATTGGGCTGTCATTTGACACAACAGCATCCAATACCGGAATCCATGCTGGAGCTTGCACTAAAATTGAACAAGAACTTGGAAAAGAGCTTTTATATTTAGCCTGCAGACACCATATTTATGAGATTGTCCTATCTCAAGTCTTCCGGACTTCTATGGGCCATTCCTCTGAACCTGATATTCCAATCTTCAAAAGATTCAAAACTCAATGGGATTTTATGGATCATTCTCAAATCACAACTGCTGTTGATTCCCAAAGCTGCAGAATAATTGAAAGAGTTCAAGATTTAAAAAATCAAACAGTCTTAATCATGAAGGAGGCACTCAACTCTAAACAGCCAAGAGATGATTATAAAGAATTTTTTCAACTTGTTCTCTTGTTTTTTGGAGAAGAAAGCATTTCTAATACTCCCTTGAAGAGACCTGGAGCGTACCATCATGCAAGATGGATGGCAAAAGGAATTTATGCATTTAAGCTTTTTCTTCTCCAAAATCAATTTAAGATGACTAAAAAAGAACTTGATGCAATAACAGAAATTTGTTTATTTGTTGCATTGGTATACGCAAAATCTTGGGCAAAAGCTTCTCAACCAGAGGAAGCCCCAAATGTTGATCTTAAATTTTTGCAAGATCTTGCAATAATGGAGGAAAATTCTTTGATATCAAGTTTTATCAAGCAAGCCCAAAATGCCATTAAACGACATCTGTGGTACCTCTCAGAAACACTTGTTGGATTAAGCTTCTTTAACAAAAGTATATCCCTTGAAGAAAAGGAGCAAATGCGAAATAATATCAAAATGCCTCCAAGAAATAAGGGACTGAAACGTTTAGAAGCAAAGGTAACCCTAGCTTCTTTTAAAGAAAATAGGATTTCTGATTTTGTTACTTCAAGGACTAAATCTCTTTTTGATGCTCTACATCTCAATTCTCTCTTCACTGAAAATTCTGCATCAACATGGGGAATAGATCCTGAGTACCAAAGAGGCTGTGCTAGAGTTCGTGCCCTTAGAGTGACAAATGACACAGCTGAGCGGGGTGTTGCATTGATTGAAAAATTTAATCAAGCAGTGACAACTAAAGAAGAGGACAAACAATACCTGCTCAAAACAGTTTTCAAGAATCGTAAAGAATTTCCAACAAAAAATAAAGCAGAACTTATGAAAATGAGGAAAAACTAATTTTTTCAGCATTAAAAGGAAAAGTGCAATTTTCTCGGGACCCCTAAAACTTGATGTAGAAGTTTCAAATTTTGTAATTTGATTAAGGTAAGCAAAAGGAATAACATTACTCATGTGGAACAAAGATTTTTAAACCTTCATTTTTTTGGTCCACACTAATATATATATATATATATATATATATAATTGTGGGCATATCTAAGAAATGGAGTCGAGAGAGGTTTTGTTCAAGCTGTCTAGGAGAAAGGTCATTATGGTCATTCGAGTTGGGCAGATTCTAGGAATTCCTTTCCTCTAGCAGGAACTCCGGCGGGATGGAGGACATGACTTCCCGAATTCGGTCCTCCAGTTCTTCCAATGTCCTCGGTTTGGTGCGGTAGACTTCTTCCTTTACCCACCCCCAAAGAAAGAAGTCGCACGGTGTCAAGTCGGGGCTCCTGGCTGGCCATTGATGTGGACCACGACGACCCATCCAACGCCCAGGGAAGTGGGCATCCAGCCACTCACGGACAACAAGAGCGAAGTGCGGAGGGGCGCCATCTTGCATAAATATCAGATCGTCGATGTTCTCCCATGTGCTGACAACCGGCCAGACCTCGTTTTGCAACATAGCAAGGTACCGCTCAGCATTCATGGTGTTGCGCAGAAGGAACGGGCCCACAACCTGATCTGAGGTCATACCACACCACACCGTTACACTGAACCGATTCTGCCGTTTTTCAGCGGTAACCATGGGATCCTCTCCTGCCCAGTAGTGGCAATTGTGGCGGTTGACAAAGCCTCCGACGTGGAACACCGCCTCGTCGCTCCAGAGGATGTTGCGGAAGAGATGGGGCCAGTCTTCATGCCAAGCCAGCATGTTTTCCCCGAACTCCATGCGAATGTCGCAGTCCTCGTCCGAGAGAGATTGGCAGTAATGCGGCTTCCACGCACGCCAGTTCAGCTCCTTCTTCAGCACAGTTCGCACTGAGTAGCGGGAGAGTCCACTTTCCCGAGCTGCCTGGCGAGTTGACTTTCGTGGACTCCGTGCGAACATTTCCTGAACTACCTGCACCGTCTCCTGGGCCCTGGATATCGAAGGGCGACCACATCTTCGAACATCTGCCACAGACCCCGTGGTCATGAGCTTCGAGTGGCAGTTCTTGATTGTTTTCGGGTCCACTTGGGCACGTGGTCCGTGAATGGCCCGCCACCATCTTTGAACTCGAACGACAGATTGCCAAACTTCGTACCGTGCCGCAAACTGGGCACGCTCCTGCAGTGTTAAACGCTCAGCCATGTTACCCTTCAATCTGAAATGAAAAAAAAAATGAAAGTTACAATTGTACCACTTTAGAGAACACAAAGAGAACACTTTAGAGAAAAAAAGATTACCGTTACAATTGTACCACTTTAGAGAACACACCATAACAATATAACAATACAATCACAATTTATACATAATTTATATGTAATTTAAATTAGGGAGCTACTTTCCGCCCACCCTGTGTATATATATATATATATATATATATATATATATACGGGTTTGGGGAATGACGATCGTCGAATTGTTTCATAAATTTTCATTTCCGTTCGTTTTTCCCTTACGTATGACTTAAAAATATATTATTGATATGCCTAACTTAAGATCAGGATGCTTTTATAGTTTACAGCATCTTTTAAAAGTTTAACTCCCAAGTTATAAAGTAATTATCAACCGGATTGATTAAAAGTAAAAGCAACTTTCAATATATTTTAGTAATATAACAGAATTAACAAAGTTACCCAATAAATAATTCGTTAGACAGAAAATGAATTTTTATAAGGGATACCCAACTAATTATGACGCATATTAAATTAAAAAATAATAACAAACGTAAATAAAGCGTATATTAAAAAAAAATTTCGTTTTATTCTTTCCTTCTTATTGATAACTTATTTAAACTAATCTCTGTATATGTGCTTATTTAATCACAATGATTTAAGTTTAAAAGTAAAAACTGTTTTCTGTGAAAACATGATGATGATTATTTTATTCTGTTCTTCGGAAAGAGCTTCTATTCGGTTGCCAGATACCACTTTTTACCATTATTATGGTGAGTTGTCTCCAACTAAAAGATTTCGTTGTGAACAGCAACTCATAATGAGAGACCTTCCCCCCAATCCCTGATAAGTCTCCCTTCACTTCAATCCACTTTTTACCATTATTATGGTGAGTTGTCTCCAACTGAAAGATTTCGTTGTGAACAGCAACTCATAATGAGAGACCTTCCCCCCAATCCCTGATAAGTCTCCCTTCACTTCAAATGAAGAGAAATTATGAAACACACGCTTGTCTGTGCACAAAGCATATAAAAAACCATAATATATTTATATAGTTAATCAATCGAGCCCCATCTATATATATATATATATATATATATATATATATATATATGTATCATAAGCTGTTTAAAAGACTGTATATATATAATTATAGTAAACGAAATAAACTAGTTAACCATAAAATTAATTATTTTCTATTATGAAGTTTTCGAATTATGTGTGGTAAACTGTTATTTGTTTCGAAAAGTTTAGCTTCAAGTTCAATGAAGTTCAAGTTAATGTTAAATTTGCTTCTAAACGTTAAACTAAAATTAAATGTTATAATATGAAAAAAAAAAATATATATATATATATATATATATATATATTTTACCTAACATAAGATGTTTAAAAGAATGTATATATATATATATATAGCATAATATATATCTAGCAAGAGCAATCCGATCATTGCAAAAAAAAAAAACTGGAAAGGTATGCAATTAATAAAGATTGAGTGTGTATTTATTTAATAAACAGAATTTAATTGGAATAACTACCGTCATATTGTGTTACACAATGGATGATTAATATTTCTGGGACACATGGCGCTATCTGGCAACTGAATACATTGCGCTATCTGGCAACTCAGCCAGAATAGAGGCTTATAAAAGACCGAGAAGTTGGTGAAAGACTCATTCAAGCTCGGCTCCCAGCCGTGCAAGGACCTCTGGTCCTTCTCTTTCAGGCCCTTTGGTAAAACCCCTTAGTGGCCTCTTAGGTTAGGAAAACGAAAATAACTTGGGGGAGAACTCCTCTCTCTCCTCCAGGTGTCTCTCTCTCTCTCCTACAGGTGTCTCTCTCCTTCAGGCGTCTCTCTCTCCTACAGGTGTCTCTCTCTCTCTCTCTCCTTTAGGCGTCTCTCTCTCTCCTTCAGGCGTCTCTCTCTCCTTCAGGTGTACCCTTCCCCCCTTGGCTCAGTCAACTGGCTGATTCAGCCAACTGGCTGATTCTGGCTGATTAGGAGCCTATAAAACAACGCCTACTCGGCTGAAGTCTTAATGTGCACTTGGCTCCTGCCAGGTGAACACCTCTCCTCCTTTCTCTCCTCCTTTCTCTCTGGCCCTTTGGGGGGAATAGCTTGCGGGAGGCCCCCAAGTTGCATGCCCCTTGCAACCTAGGTTGGCAACAAAGGGCCCTTTGGGGTATTTTTTTCTTTTTTTCGCAACCCCACCCCCTCCCCCCTTTGCAACCCCCCCCCCCTTTGCAGCAACCCCCAACCCCCTTTGCGACAACCCCCGCCCCCTTTGCAACATTACATAATAACCTGCAACATTCTTGCACTCTCCCCTTTTGTGGCTATACTACTCACATATTATGTATTTTATTAATTTTTATTAAATTTACATACAGTATATGCATATTTATTTAGAAATAGGGAGGAAATTTGGGATTTGGAACGGATTAGGCCATTTACATGTTAAACACGGTCCGACATACGAAATTTTCTACTAACGAGCGTTTGACTGGAACGGATTGTCCTCGCAACTCGGGGGTCCACTGTATCACAGAAAAAGTGACATGCAAGATTACATGGAAGTGGAGGTCGCAACACTGCCTGGTCAGTTAGCAGTAACATTTTAAAAAAAGTGGAGTCGAATAGAGCGCATGGTTCCTGATGAGCGTTAAAGAAGATAAAGAATCTACACGATGATTCTAAATCAAATATAAATATAAATGGAATTGCAATCTTGACAAACAGGACTATAAACAATCTAATTTGGGGGAACTATATCTTGCATCGTTTTTATTGTTTTTTAATTAAAAACTACATTAATTTTAAGTTTCTCAATAATTTTGGCACAATCTTAAGTGATTATCGTACGTTGTACTTCAAAATGTTAATTTTTCAATGAATTTCGTTGTAAACATGTTGTGTCTGAAATAAATTAGCTTTTATTTATATATTTTACATTTTCTATATCATAAACAGGAGTATCGTAAAATTAAAAGTTACCCATAATTATTGATTTCTTTAAAGTAAAACTTTTACTTTTCAGAAATTTTCCCAAAAAACATAAAACTTTATTAAAATTGAAGAAAATTTGTACATAAATTAACTTCAATTTTTTTTTATTTAAATTTGCTTTAATATAATTCAAAACCAAGTGTTCATCACCACCTTACGAACAGAATATATCCAACATACGATAAGACATTTTGCAAACTTCCTTCGGGGAGTGAAAAAAAAAAAAATGGTTTTAATAATCCAGCAGGGTTGAAGCACCTTAAACTGAAAAAACAAACACTTTTCTCAATAAGTAGAAAAAACAAATACAATAGAATAATTGTGCAACCTTCCTTCGGGGAGGAAAAAAAAATGGTGTCGATAATCCAGCAGGGTTACAAGCACCTTAAACAGAAGAAGAGAGAGAGAGACCCTTTTTTAATAATAAACTGTACATACTATTGAACAGGTTTTTTTTTTTTGTACGATACGTAAAGCTCGCTACTTTTATAATTCTATATTAAGTGTATTTGTAAATGTTCGAAGGGTAGTTCATTATCACGGATTGCCGTTCGCCGTTACTTATTTGGATTGCAATGGATTTAATTTCTCCAGACGAGTTGCTTGCTCCATGCGCGGTATGTGTGTAACTTAAAATATATATATATATATATAACCTTTGGTGAGCTTTCATTGTTCATTCCGATGGTCAAGCTTTTCATTCCACCTTAGACCTACAGTTTCACTTTCTTTTATTGTGTGGAAAGATGAACAGCTGGGTTTTGCTACGCGCCGGCTGCTGTCACCGGGTCTCGAACCCGGGGCCGATGGATTCGTAGTCAGCGACGCTAACCACTACACCACCGAGGTGCATATATAGCGAGGTGATATATATATATTATATATATATATATATAAAGAAGGACCAACACAACAGCAAACATTTTCGTGTTTTTTTTGTACTTCAGACGTTTCGACAAATCTTTTGTCATCATCAGTGAATTATAAACCTTAAAACAAAAATAAGAATAATAAATAAAATTACATCAATACAAAAAGGAATTAAAATGACCTCAACTGGTAAATACACAATGATTACGTCACCCTCCATATTCGGTAGATACTGAGAGAAAACTGTATGATTGTCGGTTGCATTGAAAGGTATGATATATCTATGAGAGTAGGTTGGTTGGTTAGTTAGAAGCAGGGCCGCCGAGAGGGCGGGGAAGCCGGGTTATATCCAGGGGCCCCGGAAAGAGGGGGATAAAATCTAAAAATATTAATAAAGCAATTGATTAAATAACAGAGAGGAAATATAATTAATGAACATACATTTTATAGAGATTATCATTCTGTATGTTTTGAATAGTGACTTGGACATATAATCAGTTTGTTTGTTATGTACACAAAAAACATTCAAAATAAAATAGAGTAAACAGGGACCCATATACCAATCCTTCCCCGGGGCCCGGGGCAGCTCTCGCCGGCCCTGGTTAGAAAAGCTGTAATTTGTAAGATGAACTATCGTTGTTGATGGAGGGTTTGTTTCTATAGATGTACAAAGATTCTAAAATTCGGAGTTCTGTAAGGTTATTGGTTCTTCTTAGAATTTCAAAATGAGTTTTGTGAAGGGGATGGTTGCTATCATTACTCTGGTTTCTAATTGCGGATTGTGGTGGGTTACTGAGGGAACGGTTGGTACGGACTGATAAGCCCAAATGTTGAGAGAGGCGTACCTCCAGTTGGAGTTAAGTACTGCCGATATACAGCCTTACAGCTGTCGCACGTGTATTTATAAACACATTAGGGCATACAGTTTTGGGGAATTTGTCTTTGAACTTTAAAAAATTTGATAATTTAAGGCGAATCTAAAATTTATTTGGGGATAACTAGACTTAAGTAGTTTGGATACTTCATTTCGAATACGTAATGATAAATAACTATAAAAAAGTAATTTAATATATCTGGTTTCTTTTTGTACTGTGGTTATGGGGAGTTTAGTATTAAAAGTGTTATTCAAAAATTTCTTTAATTGGGTGTCAAAAAGATTAGAAGGGTAGTAATTATTAATAAAGTACTGTCTTAAAAATTTGAATTCTTCGTTGAATGAAAAGTAAGCTGAACAAATTCGGTAACTTCTTGTTAATAATGTTAGTATAGCGCTAATCTTATATTTATAAGAAATACAACTTAAATAATTGGTTCCCAAGTACATGCGTACTTAATATTAATATGTTGTTTATTTAGATAATGAAGAAAACGCTTTACGTGTGAAGGATGTTTAAATATTAAGAAAGTGTCATCCACATATCTTCTGTAATATATGGGTTTAAAACTATTGGGACAACTTTTCAACCAAATTTCTTCGTAATGGCAAAGAAATGCACTTGCTAGTGTCGGCTGTCCTCTATGGTTTATTTATTAAAAGGTTTATTTTAATTAATTATTTTGTGAAAAGCCACATTTTGGCAGCTGGGTCTAAACTTAACATTCATCATCAATGAATAATTGCAAGTTTTGAGTTGATATTAATCAACAAACAATTGGATTTATTTTGTGTATTATTATTATTATTATTATTATTATTTAATTTTCCCAAAAGAGTTCCTTGTTCCATGCACGGTCTGTGTGTACCATAAAAAACCTCAGCGAACCATTCTCAGTTCATCATATATATATATATATATATATATATATATATATATATATATATATATATATATATAACGCAGTCAAAGGCAGCCTCTCTTTTCGTTTGTGAAAAAAATTGTGTAAATTCTTCAGTACATAACTCTTAAAACATATGCATGTTCAATACCCATGTAATTTAGAAATAAGACATGAATTCAATTGTCTATTTAATTCTGGATAATTTCAGATAAAAGTACCATGTACAATTACCCAAAAAACTAGGGAAATAAATAAATTAAAAGTTAATTTAAAAACAAAAGATTAACCATGAAAATTTGACTTAAAAATGAGACGTCACTTATAAATTATACTTTTGCATAAAACGGGAAAATTCCGTTAGAGTTAGATTGGTAACCTAGTAGATTACTTATTGCTGGCATGCTGGTCATTCTTAATCCTATAAAATAATTGTAGAATGAAGAAATTGGAATCTGTAATGGGGAATTTAAATCTTACGCCCGACAGCGTCGGACCAAGAAGGCCCACAAAGAGACGGTATTGTAAAAAAGTAAATTAAACCTATAAGCAGTTAAAAAAGATAATTCTCATACCAAAATAATCTTTACATACTACCGAATAACTGTCATAACTTTCATAATAGTTAGAAACGGGATTGATGCAATTACAGGAACACAAAAATCTCATTGATAATTTCGAAGGCAGAAACACAGCTAGCGGCGGGTAGGAGAACAGTACACTTCTTCGGGGGACGGAGTAAAGTTTAAAAAAACCTCCATGTTAAGGTTTTGAAGTAAAATTAATAAATTAGTTCACCCTACAATTTAATATAAAGAAAGTATGTGGCTCACAAAACTGAATAGGCTCAAACTAAGTCTTCCCTAATTTCGAGTAAGGAAAACGAGCTTGACTCGAATAAATCAAGACGTAAAAAGCGCGAAAGAATCCGTTTTACAAATCCTTTGTCCTTATCCGTCATATATACTGTATATAGTTTATAAGAGAGAGAAGGAGTATTGATAACGAATGTAATTACAAGAAATTAATCCAATCCAAAAGGTGTCTACTGCTGTTAAAAGATAAGTAGTTGGAAATTTGTAATTATTAAAATTATACATTCATCTTTTATTCTAATTGTCTTGTGCATTATTAACTGCTACTTTTTAAAGGTTCTTCATGAACCCAAAATCATTTTTTTAAATTTCTTCTCGAGGTGATATTTTGTCGAAGATCTTTGTTAGGTTCGGCAGTTTTGAGGTAAACATCCATTCGTTTACAAAAATAATTTGGTTTTACTAATTTCGCGCGCTTGAGCCCGGGCATCCTTTCTCTTCTTACTCTTTCGTTTCTTTTCCTTATTGTCTTGGTCACATCGTCTGTCTTGTTATGGTTTATTCATTAAAATGTTTGATTGAAATGTTTATTGAGAAATCTCATTTGGGTTGGTGTGTTTAAACTCAATATTTGTTCATCAATTCCAAGTTTTTAGTAGATATTGATCAATGATTCATTATTATTATTATTATTATTATTATTATTATGCTTATTATTATCTGTTTATCGTAGGAAGCATATTATTATAATCAATTATTATGCTTTTTTATTGTTCCAAAATTAAATTGTTCTTAATATTAATTAACTGGAATAAAATTTGCAAAAAAAAAAAAATGAAAACAAAATTTAACGTAAATAAAAGACAAAATTAATTAAAGTAAAAAGTAGTTTTAGATAATCTTAAGAAACAAATAGACACTTTCAAAAATGAACAAAACAGTAAGTTGTGTAAAATTGTATATAACCTTTGGTAACCTTTGGTTAGCTTTCGCCCGAATTGTTCATTCTGACGAAGGTCAAGCTTTTCACTCTACCTTAGACCTACAGTTTAACGTGGAATCCGAACCATACGACAAGCGTCTTAACCACTAGGCCACCCGGGGTACTCATTTATCTACCACCCACTTTCTTTATTGTGTGGAAGGAAGAACAGCTGGGTTTTGCTGCGCGACGGCTGCCGTCACCGGGTCTCGATCCCGGGGCCGATGGATTCGTAGTCAGCGACGCTAACCACTATACCACCGAGGCATAGTTAATTAATATATATTAATATAACTAATATACATATACAGGGTGGGTAAAAAAAGTGACCCCTAGAGGTAAACTGTCATATTAAAAAAAGTAAAGGGACTAGAGCTCCCAATCTTCATAGATACTTACTTTAGCATGTTATTTGTCTTAATTGAGAAGTTGCTCGATGTGTCCCCCTTCCTGCTCAACCCAGGCCTCAAAACGTGGACGCCACTGGTCAATACACCTGTTTACATATCGTTGAGACACCTCCCAGCCGAGCAGAATTCTTTCGCGTAGTTCATCTATGTCTCTTATATTGGTACCAGCGATGTAAACTTTGGATATCTAGTGGTGAAAGATCGGGGCTACTAGCCGGCTACATATTGGATTCAATAAAATCCGGTGTTTCGTTCACAAGGAATGTGACAGTTTGGCGTGCTCTGTGAGCAGGGGCTCCATCTTGTTGGAAACTATATCTTTTACCACTAATTCGTCGAATATCAGTTAGATACAGTGAAAGATATAGTTTCCAACAAGATGGAGCCCCTGCTCACAGAGCACGCCAAACTCTCACATTCCTTGAGAACGAAACACCGGATTTTATCGAATCCAATATGTAGCCGGCTATAGCCCCGATCTTTCACCACTAGATGTCCAAAGTTTACATCGCTGGTACCAATATAAGAGACATAGATGAACTACGCGAAAGAATTCTGCTCGGCTGGGAGAAGGTGTCTCAACGATATGTAAACAGGTGTATTGACCAGTGGCGTCCACGTTTGGAGGCCTGCGTTGAGCAGGAAGGGGGACACATCGAGCAACTTCTCAATTAAGACGAACAACATGCTAAGGTAAGCATCTATGAAGTTTGGGAGCTCTAGTCCGTTTACTTTTTTTAATATGACAGTTTACCTCTAAGGGGTTACGGTTTTTTACCCACCCTGCATATATATATATATATATTAGGTAAGACTTAAGTAATGTAGACGAATACTTTGGTAGCTTTGTAAATTCGGGTTAGTCACGCTAGCTCCTTATTCTCCACACTGTTACACATCCAGTTACTCGGACTGTCGATCCTTCTCTTTTGTTAGGTGTGCTACGCAATGGCCAATGTCGTAACACCGCTTCCCGTCAATGAGAGAAGTTAAGCAGGGTTCCCAGAGCTGCCAGCAAGGATTACCTTAGACCAGTGATGCACAAACCCTGGCCCGCGGGCCAAATGTGTCCCCCACGGGTCTTTTCAGTGGCCCCACGGGTCTTTTCAATTCAATGAAAAAGTTAGAATATAAAAGTGACCCAATTTATGACTTAGATGGAAAGTAAATAGGCTAATACATTTAGTTATTTTCTTCGCTTGGCCCTCACATCAAAACAGTTTGTGCACCACTGCCTTTGACTCTACCTTAAAATCAGCAAAATTAGCTTACATCTGAAAGGGAAATGTCCTTAAAAATTGCCTTAAATATTTTACTTGCGTGTGTGTGTGTGTGTATTAATAATGACTATCATGGTACCAAGATATTCGGATTATAAAATACCCTACTGTAGTATATTGAAAAAAAAGTTTATTTCCAAAAGTACACATCTTAAAACAAAGTTGAAAAGCAATAGTATACCGTATTGAAAAATAAAAGTTTATTTTAAAAAAGATATGCATTTTTATTATACAAAAATGAATAAACTCAAAACTTCAATAGAATTTAAGGAAATGAATAAAAACTTGTTCCAAATAAGTTGAAAAGCTAGGTCTGAAATGAAAAATCTACTCAAATTGCTTTGACATAGTTTCTTTACATACTTCATCAGTTGCGCTACTACTGTATTTACATTCTGCTTTACTTTCAACTTCTTGATTTTCGACGTTTCCTGACGCTCTTCATCTGTATTGTAATCACTTTCTTCGTAACTCTCATTTCTTTTGATGCCATTTATCATAAACTTACTTTTACTTTTATTGTAAAGTTATCTACAAAACTGGGTAATTATGTCGCAAATGACATGGCCTGAAGTTGAAATAAAAAATACATTTTTCTAGTGTATTTTGGTGTGCTCTGTTCAAATATAACCTTCATTTCTTGTGTAAATGAACAGAAATACGTGTTTGGGCCATGCAATGACAACGGTATTTCTGTTCATTTGCGCAAGAAATGAAGGTCATATCCGAACGAAGCACACCAAAATACACTTGAAAAATATATTTTTGACTACATTTTATACAATAAAGCATAACCTAATATGTTTATATTACGAGATC